>OY750762.1:14237500-14837500 GCA_963556745.1 Catoptria pinella
CAATAAATCAAGACGATAATAACAAGACAAACAATAACAAACGTCATAATCCAAAGAAAAATAAATCTTCATTTTTAATTACAATATTATCTTTATTTACATTCATGACTGGATCATATTGCACCGATAGCACGCGCCTGACAAGCGCCACCGCGCCGGCTCAGATTACAAGTTTAGAACCCGAGCGCCCCGTGTATTATGACACAATCGGAAACCTACAGATGATTCACGACGAGTGGCTTATAATTATGTACTATAACTTGAGTACTTATTGGGACAATACACGCAGAGTCGAAGACTACTATAACAAAGTGAGGAAATTATGCCATCAAACTAAAATAAAAACCTGCATCACCACTATAGAGCAACTAGATCACGAGATGGATATATTTATGCATTATAACTCCATTCTAATGAATCCTCATAAACATCTAAGCAACAGAAGAAAGCGTGGTCTAATAAATGGAGTTGGATCCATCGCTAATAGTTTGTTTGGGATTCTGGACCAACAGTTTGCTGATAAGTATGAAGATGATATAAAGTCAATACAAAACAACGAAAAGTTTTTACTACAACTCATAAAAAACCAAACTTCGATTGTAGAGCTGGAAAATAAAGTTTTAAAGAAAAGCGAACACAACATTTTGAAACAGTTTAAACAAATCAGCAACTTTATCGATCAAACAAAACTGAACTTGGCCACCATTGAGACAGAAATGGAAGTGCTAACTGCAACTACCTACCTTAACTCAGAGTCACTGACGGCTTTCCTGCTAATCAACAACATGAAGAAGCTTCAAGATATGCTGTTCAACACTCTCACCAACGTCTACCAAGGACACATCGACGTGAATCTCATCACACCAACTCATTTGGTTCAACAGCTGAAAGAAATATCAGGAAAGCTCCCCAGAACTTTATGCTTACCTGTGGAAAATTTGGAAAAAGATATAAAAGAAGTCTACAAACTAATCTACGTGAGAGCAAGAGTAACAGAAAATTTCTTTATTTTTGAAATGCACATACCGCTGATGTCAACTGAAGATTTCACTCTCTATCGTGTGCTGCCACTACCACTTAAAGCAAGAAACGGAACGTCGTACCCAGAGATGTCAGCTCCATACATAGGAGTCGATTTTAGAAAAAATACTTACGCCTCACTAAAAGAAGAAGATTTCATGCAGTGCACGCAGCAGAAGAGAAACAACTTTTTATGTCACAAAAACCTACCAGTTTTTAACTTGCACAACAACAACGCGCCGTGTGAAGCGAAATTGCTGGCGCATCAGAATAGCTTGCCTTGTGACGTACGACGCATGACGTGCAATGACGCTTGGCATGAATTACACTCACCAAACAGCTGGTTAGCGATCTGTTGTGACGTATGCACGTTACGTATTATATGCAAAGATGACGTCACAACTCACACTTTGACATCTTCTGCAATCGTCACCTTATCGCAAGGATGTGTGTTGCAGTCCAAAGACATGACGATCGTCGCTCACAGCCAATACAACAGCCAGATAAGAGTTGACTACGAGTTACCAGCAACAACTTTAAACACTTCAATCAACAAAATAGTGCACATGACGAACTACAACGTTTCTGAGTTCCACCCAGCAACAACTCAGGAACTAGATCAGATAGACCAGGAACTCACCATACAGAAGGAACATGAGACTCAACTACCGTCTTCAATTTCATCACATGACCTTCACCAATACGTCATTAGTTATTTCTTACTAGCTATCGCAATAACAACCTTTTTTGTGGTAGTTGGGAGGAAATATTGTCATCGCAACAAGAAAAACGGAAAGAACCCAACTACGAACAAGCAGCAAAATGAAGACATAGAGCTGCAAACGATGAGTCGGCGTCCCCGTCAAGATGGAACAACAGAAGAGCCTTCAAACCTCTACGCGCAGGTTAAGCCTCGCCCAGAGAGAGGACGCTCTGGAGAAGAAACAAACATCGCATTCAGTTTTGACTAATTTTATTTAGAGGATTGTTTGTAATGGATGTACTTTTCCTTATAACTATTTTTATTACTCTTAGTTAATTTTTAAACGTTTTTCTTTTGGGGTTGCCAAGATGTACAGTCTTAAACTGTACATATTCTTTTTAGCTTACGCTGCGACCCACATTTGGAGGCCGCGCGGATTGTTTACTTTATTATTTAATTATAATTTCATAATAGTGTACAACTAACTACCATAGAGAAAGGTACAGCCACAATAACTATTTGTTTTATATTTATACGTGAATATAAACTTAACTGTGGACCGTGGTTTCTCTGCTGCACTCCTGCAACATCAACTTATCTTATAAACTTATCTAATATTTAAATGTATAGTGGAAACATTATACATTCAGATTGAAGCTAAGATTCTATTTTATTTACAAACAATAACCTCAGAAAATATAATTCGTTGTAGTGGTAGTAGGAGCAATCACTGCTGGATCACAAGCGCAATTTGAAGATTAGGCGCAACTCGAGGGTGATCGACGTTGTGGATACCATCCAACGCCGTAAATGGAGATGGGCAGGACACATCGGTCGCATGAGCACTGAGAGGTGGACCAGAAAGGTACTGGAATGGAAGCAAAGACAAACTACGCGAGATAGAGGTCGTCCACCTAAAAGGTGGGTCATCGACCTAAGGAGTCATGCTGGTAACAACTGCGGTAACAAAGGCTTTTGAGGAAGCCTATGTCCGAAGACGGACGAACGAAAGGCTGATATAGATAGATAGATAGTGTAGTAGGCAAAAGAACAAACAGTGGCAATTTTAAGCGCATTTGCCTACTACTACAACAATGAACAAAATTTTACTAAGTAGCTTCAATCTGTACATGTGAATTTTCGATACATTATGTACTTAGCGAGCAACAAATTTAATTAAGATGAGCCACTTAAGGGATATAGTCGCCTTAAGTATTTAAGCATAATGTAAGTTCTCAGATTTAAACCGTGTAAGTTATAGACTTTTGTACAGTATTTTAAATACACTGGTACTTTTCTGGATATTTATGCTCATGCAGTTTAAAGTTTATATCAATACTACATATAAATAATCAGTATAACCATTTATATGACATCGATTTTTTACAAACGACAAACCTAATTTTTTTGCTACAACTCTTGAAGCTTTAACGACTAGGACTGGATTTGCTACGAGTGTAGGTCCTTTGTAAAAGACATCAACGCGCTACGTAAAATAATAATACTTTTGAAAATTCTTCATTTTGTTTTTTTATTATTAAGAAAATGATTTATTAAATATTTTTTCCTAAGAACGAGTATGAAGTTGTCGATATGTACTATAACTGTTGTATTTTTAAGAATTTATATATTCTGATATCCACGTAAAAGTTTAAGAAAAATATAATGTGTCCACAAAACAAAATTATTTTACAAAATCCCGAGCGTACCTATTGATTATTTTTCTGTTAACTTATTATTCTTTTAAACGGAGGCCCACCGTGCTGGTGGTCGCCTCGTCCGCGTAGTGTGCGCAGGCGACGGCGCTCTTGCCGGACACGTGTCTCCGGACAACATGTAAATTACAACTTTTAGATCAGTTGGGTAGTAAATCATGGCATAAATAACGCCTTCGCTTAGAAAGACTTGCTTATAAGTAAACACCTATATCCTAGCTCCATGGCGGGATGGACGACGAATAAAAGACTGTATTTAAATAAAGGTGCATGTAATCATTTAACTTCACAGTATATTTTTGATTTATTACAGCGCTTGGAACAGCTATTATATGCGAGTTAACAAAGTGGTGTCATTTTCAACGATAAAAAATCAAGATAAAACACGTAAACAATCATAAATATGCATAAGGTGTTTTTTAACATTTCAGTACCCCTACACGAACATCTATCGAGAAAAAACACACGTAACTTCTCGATAGAGTAATTATCTCTGGAAAATTTCAATTCGCTTTTCGGCGATAGATGGCGCTGTATAAAATTTTTCCATTCAGAATTACTCTAGCCTTTGTTTTTGTCGTGCGTTATTTTTTCCGATAGCTGTTCATGCTAAGGTTACCGTTTAATTGATTTCATTTCTCATTATTGGAGAAGTTTCGATTATAGTTAGGCATCGTATAGCGCGGTATCGATTGTCGTTATCTCGCGGTCTCTCGCGGCTGCGCGGGCGCCGCCGGCCGCGGCTCGTTTCAATTATTCAATTTGTAACACGCCGCACGCCTGCTTTTATTTACTTTATCCGATAAATGTGCTTGAATGACGTTGACATTTTAATTTGAAGGTTACTTTTTATTTTATGCTTAAGGTTTAGTCCGACACAAATAGGTAGCTACTCTGTTAGGCCATATAGTTTAATGTACAATACGTCTTTGTTTAGGAATGGAAAGGTATGTATAATAAGTAACGTATTCCATTACAAATATTAGTTAAATACATCCTGTGTATTCCATTCCATTGCAATCGCATATAATATATTAAGTAGCATTTTTGTAAATGAATAATGATGACGTGACGATCGTCATCATTCTTAATATTAATCATACGCCCGCTACATTCATTGCTGTCGTACTTATCATTAACTTATTGTACATGAATAGACAAGTTTGTAAACTGCTTATTAAAATTGTAAAATATTACATGTGACAACCAATTACTTTGCACTCGCCTATAGGCCTTGCACTACTTGAGTTATCGACAACAAAGCATGGCGATTTGTTAGCGACACGTAAGTTACTTATTTTACTGTTTAGCGACTCCTCATGTAGTCTGCAGATGATGTCGAGTTGCAACATAATCGGAGATTTAATTGTACCTAAAGCTAAATATATCGCACGCATAGAGGGAATGTCTATTCAAAACAACAAGTTAGTGACATTTTTTTTTAATCAAATGGAGCTTTAAGTGACCTTTACACTTTTAATGTTTACCGATCGGTCGTACACCATTCCAAAATAAAGCTTTTTGAACATTTCGGCATCAAGACATGCTCGTCACATAGGTACCCAAGCGGCACATTCTCACACAAAATTAATTGATTAACCTCCACAAAAAGCGGGTGATTATATCTTAACAAACGAGCCCAATGGAATCTTCCCAAATTAGCATAGAAAACGGCGCTTGATTAAAAATATCTCGGATTCACCCGCAGAAGCTCATTATAGTACAGAAATATGCAATTCCATTTGCTTATTCCGATTTGCCTCTATACACTCGGACGCTGCACATGAATTTATCTAATCAGCTAAGAGAGAGGAGCAAATTGCTAGCATCTCTCTAGTCAGGCCATCGATCCATCTCGGCGCATCCACACTAGAGCACATTTGGATCTCACTTCTTCGTTATAGAACAAGGTGCCAACACAAGTTGCAAGTTCTATTAAAAGATTGTATGTATTAAGAAAATATTGCAATTTGCTTCCCTAATGCAACCGCGCTACTTTTGAGCCAACGCTGCTTATCATACGATACGATTTTAAAAGTATATTTTATGGTCCTTCGTAGCGACAAGGCCTACATAAAGTAACGCTCTAAGCAGTAATATACAATTTCATTTCAATCGCATTGCTTATAATTAGCTTATAGCCCGCTAAAAAAGGATCGCTTCATATTTATTAATTAAATTAGATGCTTGGTTTGATTATCCTAGTTTATTTTTGATCTGCACCAGTATTTTATTCGGAGTATAAATACATACAAATAAACAGAATAAACAGCTTGATAATTTTAATTTAATGTTATGTCGCGGAATAAAACGGTTCACTGCCTTTTAAAGATATTTAATGTCGCAATGCAATTTTATACACACACAACAATATAATTTTATATACGAACAGTCAGGAACAAACTGTGGAAATAGGTCGCATTGTAATATGCGTATTCGTATTAAAAGAAAATTTGTCTGTCACAATATTCAAATTTGACTGTCACAAAAGGCTCTTGTACTTGACACCACCGAAGAAAATGTTGTTCGACTATATAAACCGTTATTGAACAAACCCTGTGTTTTTCTGTCCACTGAGGCACTGCAGAAGGACCCCCTACACAAACAACCGTTGCTTAGAAACTTACAGAATACAGAACAAAGCCAATGGTCACAGCCCAAATAACCATCACATGTTATTTCCTAGACTATCGAATCCAGTTATTCCTGTAGGAACTTACTACAAAACGGCCTATATTCTTTTTGTACCAAAGCTTCTTTCGACGCTAAACAAAGGGGCTCCATAAATAGCATCTAAGTTCCCTACAATTAGGAACAATGCGCACAATCGGGTAGCGTGATCTGGTATCATCCTCCGAGACGATAATTTGTGAGAAAAAAGGGCGTCGATGCATTACGGTGCCCACACAATGGTGGGAAGCACGATGGCGCAGCTTAGGTTCCCAAAATCAGAAAATTACTTGGCTTCCCATAACAAAACCATGAAAACTTGGTCCAGCTAGGTTTTTTTCGTGGTAAACTTTGTGGTTTTTAGATAAACGACTAGAAAGGTGACGTAGGTATATGACAAATATTATTTTTATACTACCTGCTCGTCAATGGCATATTATGTGTCATGCAAACCTTTCCTAAAGTAAGTCATTACAGCCCCACGGTCTAGCCGGGTCATAATGTTGTACTGAATATCATTTTTTCCCATGGGAAATAATGTGATTTGAATTTGGAATGCAACTCATGTAGTCGTGCTTGATCGAGGTTGGTTTCAAAAATGTTTAGGTGCAATGAGATTTTATTCTGAGTTAGGCTGTATGTTATCATTTTCTTTGCACTGCCTACAAATAAAAATAAAAATCATGAAAACTTTTTACGAAATTCATTTTCACCCGCGCACCAAGAAGGATTTATTCGAATGTCGAACTGACCACTACAGAATAGACGACAAAAAAAAACTTAATAAACACTTTAGTACTTTCTTTATAACAGTCACAATTACCTCGCAG
This sequence comes from Catoptria pinella, assembly GCA_963556745.1. Lineage (NCBI taxonomy): Eukaryota > Metazoa > Arthropoda > Insecta > Lepidoptera > Crambidae > Catoptria > Catoptria pinella. The sequence continues at coordinate 14,244,439 of OY750762.1, forward strand.
AAAGTATAAAAAGTAGAGTATGCAACGCGGGCTTAAATGTATTTGCCTTGGGCGATCTTGAACAACTCGTAATCAGGATTCTAGCCTTTACCATAGAATCCCTCGTACTCGAGGTTCAATATAGCGCCCAGGACATAATACACTACTTTAAGCCCTTGTTGCATAATCTACTATTTCCCCGGTTTTTGTGTCTTTTATAAATGGTACCTAAACGTTTTGGATCTAATGTCAGATATAAAAATCGTTAAAAATGAATGTTGGCCTGAACGGAAATGACCCTGTCGAATTGTCTTTCATGGCTATTTAGGTCACTTCCACTAGTCATTCAAGGATACATTTTTCTCTGTCTCAATTTTTTTACTCTAGGTCTATGGCAGATTAAATTGCGAGTTCTCTCTCTCTCTACCAGTTGGAGAATCTGTAAGCCAATCGCTTGTATTTATTTAGTCATAACATAACTCAAGAGAAGCACTTACATCCTTGTGGATGGTATCGGGCCACCCGGCGTGCGCGCATCTTAGTCAGCGATCGCATATCCTATGCGCACATAACTTTCTACGTAGGTAAGTCGCATCGTATGGGAATTTAAAGTTGAATCCAAGATCTTATTCAATAGGTATTTTTTTATAAACGTTAAAACTCGACTCCATTATCATGTGATATGAGCCTGTTTTGTAGAATACTTATATCAAACAAAGTTTTCATGACATACATTTGCGGTATATCTTAAGCAATATTTCGAGACTCGCGACATCAATTCGTTAATGATTGATCTTACAAGGGCTGCTCTTAGCAAAACTAGGAATGTATTAAATCTTGATCCTTAATCAGGCGGCCATTGCACACTCGTAAGCCCTATATTCCCATCACTGATTACGACCACGACCGCCATCGTCGCGTGCGACGTGTACGTGCGCTGGACAATGTAGCAGCGGTCCCCCGCCCGTCGCGACGAATTGCCAACAAAGCCATAGCCATTGTTGACATCTAACTTGCTGTAACAAATGTACATTTCAACTAAAGCTGTATTCAGGGTAAAATTTGAAATTCACTAAAAAAACAATGTAGGTAGGTACCTATCTAAACTCAAGGTAAATTCGGATTTTGTAAACCTAACTCGACTATACCAAGGACTACTTCGGAGAGTTAAATGAAAATTGTATTATGTGTGGGTGGGCACGTAGATGTGGACTGTAGATTAGGTAATTAGTGAAACTCACTGGCATGCTTTTTGAGACTGAAGGCAGGGTTTATTGGATAGCAAATGGCACATACAACTTTGTATTTGACTTAAAAACACTTATTAAAGTATAAAAGTACGGGAACACAACCTATGCAATAGTAGTCGGAAGCGAAGAGATGAACGAGAGGCGCCCCTCCAAATGAAGTAGTGATGTGCAGTGAGAATAGTGTTGGGTAACATGCCAACATTATGTCTGAAAAAAATATATTTCTCAAAGCTACAAACTTTATTAAACTTAATGTATTTCGACTTTTGAAAAAAAATAGCCATCAAGCGAAAAATACTTTCATGGAAAAACTAGTTATTGTTAAGCTTAATTTGAAAGTGCGAATTGAAATCTGGTATTAATTTGATCACTAAGAATAAAAAGTGATTTTTCATACTACAATATTTCAAGTTACAAGATTTGAGAGTGACTTAATTAATGAAGCAACTGTGTTAATTTATTAGTATTGGGATACCGGCAGATGCAAAAGTACGTTTATAACAAGTTGTTCTGGGATATTCTAAATGATGCGACAGCCGACAGGCAAAGTACTGCCTGACAGCTCGCAAGATATCCAACCAGACAGTGGGTCTGACAGATTCGTAATTGGATAAAGAAAAGCACTATCTTACAGATACTCACTAAGCACGTCCTCCACATGTAGTAACTGAAAATTTGTTATTTAACAGCAGCAATAAACTATGGGCCTGTCCCAGTTAAATATTAATTATAGGAAATACCACCATTCATGCAATTACACATAGGAACGCAGCTACGAACGAACAAATGTTAATAAAAGTCAAGAAGCAAACGTAATATGCTATTAACTCAACTTTACGTTTCACAAAGAAGTTATAAACTCTTATGTGGATGTCTGTCTACGACCAACCGCAGACTTTGATGTCTTTCATAAAGTGAAAAGAAAAGTTTTGGTCAAGCTCATAATGCCAAAACCATACCATATACAATACAACCCATCAAACTTAGGCAAGTACTTACCTTTAAAAAAATACAATTTTAATGATTTCGTGGGGAAAACAACAAAATTATTCGGAAATGACCCCTTTTAACATAAAATGAACAGCACTGAATGTCATACTCGATATCCCGCGAAGAGATATTCGCATAATATTACGCCTCGTCTGGTTCGGCGTTTGGCATAATCAAAATGCACTTTCTGCAGGCAGTAAACTAACTTTATGATGCTGGTAGCTCGTTCGGAAAGGCAATTATCTGCATCGTTTCCTGATTTAATAATATTTATTTAATAAATCATGTTGTATTTTATCACAGTATAGTTAAAACATTTTTTTACATGCCTAATTAATAGATGGCACACATTACCATGTATTGTACACATCCAACCATTCAACTAAATAATCATTTTATTGTAATTATTGAACGAGAAAATTTCTCTTTTATTTTTCTAGGATGCTCGATAGTCTCGACACAAGGACAATATTAATATTGTTTTTTTATTGTCTAATCAATCATCAACATGGTTGGCATTGAGTAAGTTATCTATTGACAAGTTTATGAAGTTCGTTTTTTTACATACTGTCAATAGCAGTCTTGAAAACCCTATAAAGAGCTCGGAGGAACTTCTCTTTTTGCCTTAGCTATCTCCCTCAGCAACATTAGCAACTTGGGACAACGTGTTGAGCGTATGGGTTGTTTCAGATGGCCAGCATCGAGGTGTCGTTGGCGGGGTCTCGGCGACGCAGCGCCGGCGCCCGCGACGCCGCGCGTGACCTCGAGGCGCTACGGAACGCACTTACCGATAAAGACACACTCATACAGAGGTACGTCAACTTTACCCTGTGACTGTCTGCGGAACGGTAATAAGTAGAGCTTTGAATAATTCACCAAAGATCTCCAATTCCAAAGCCATCAACCTGCGGGATTTCTGTAACTACCTTTATCCACCTCATGAAGCCAAATATTCCAAACAACGATCATTTTAAGCGCACCAGTGTTGCATTCACATGACATTATCCTTAATCCTAACTTCCTTCGCTATTAATTCCTCTCCAATTCTGGCACAGCCTGAAGAAACAGCTAAGCGCGTCTTTGAGTGCGGCGCGGCTGGCTGCGCAGGCGGCGTCGCCCGCGCCCGCCGAGGCCCGCGAAGAGTGCCCCACGCTGTCGGCCGACGAGCGCCGCGCGCTGGAGGAGCGCGCCGCCGCCGTGCGCGCCGACCTCGACGCAAGACGGAACAACATACAGGAGCTCAGGCGCAGGCTCGAGAAAACGCACGTCACTGAGTGAGGATACACTTCGATACATTTTAAGATTCAAAACGACGGTGTTCTTGTTTGCTTTGGACTCATTATACTTAAATACTACTCTTTAAAACAATTTTTTTTCATCATCATATCAGCCAATGTCTCCACTCTCTATAATTATATCTATAATTATGTATAGATAAAGAGAATAAGCCGTTTTGGTCACCCATCATATAACCGACCCAAGTGATAGTTACAAACGCCAGGATTGCAGGCTGAATGTGCTAAGCCATTGCGGTATCGAACTCGTCATGATGTTTTTCATTGTTCTAATATGTAACCTGTTGCCACCAGCAACATCGACACGCGCATCCAGCAGGCCGAGCTGCAGTACAAGCTGGGCCGCGAGGAGCTCGAGCTGCTGACGCTGGGTGAGCAAGCGCGCGCGCTCGCGCAGCTCATCGAGCAGTGCGATGCTGCTGCGCGCCGCACCGACCGCGCTACGCTCTACAGGTAGCTACACTAAGCAAGCAGATGACGCTTCTAGGGCTTCGACATGTCGTCGACGTTACGACGACAACGATCTCGTCGATGTTACGACAACGATCTCGTCGATGTTAAACGATTACCGGCGCCGGCGAACAAATGAAGGATATACTCGTGTAGTCAGTGATAATTATTACAAACGCCGAAAATCAGACACACGTTTGTGCAGAATGACCCACTGCTGCCCCAAAAATAACCCTCAAAATTTGGATAAAAACACGCCCGCTGCGTTGCTGTAATGAATAATCTTGATGATTTCTGATTTTTTTTCAGGACTAACTAAAAGATTTGCTCAACATAATATTTAGTGGGTTGATAAAATTATGAAACTGAAAATCTCTTCTGAAAATAAGAAACACTGTTTTATGTCACGTGAATACATCAAACACAAATTATTATAATTTTTTACTGAATATTTTGGGAGCAATGAATGATAGGTACCTACATTATAACACTTACAATTAGCATTAACATTCTATTGCAATCCGGCGAGTGCGTATTCCGCACAAAAGCAATCAGGGTCGTGTAAACGATGCCACCGGTGGAACGAACAGCTAATTTGCCGGAAAACCGCGAAGATCCCAGATAGCCGGCTCACAAATCGTCGGTAATTGTTACGTTTATTGCGTCACTGCCATTGTGCGGGGGAGGAGTAGGGGGGCACTTTCTATAGGCTAATGCTGCTGCTATCGCTGGGAACGATCTCGACGGTCCGGTCAATCCGTCAATAGTAGAAAGCCGCCAATTAGTGGGTACACTATCATTTGCACGCTATAATTAGAGATGCAATCGGGGCTCCCAAAGTAACACCTTCGGCCCGAGTCATCAATTCGCCATACAACACGAGCAATGAAAGCTACCGGAATTCAAGGGGAAAGCCATAGAACAATACTAAACTTAGACCATATTTCTCTACGACACCATCACTATAAATGGTGTATTTAACTACAGATCAAAATAGATTAAATTAGGCGTTGACGTAAACTAGAAATTATAATATTTTTTGCCGATAATAAATATCACAATTAGCTTCACATGCATGGGAAATAGTAAAGTTCATTATACAACCTCAAATGTATAGTCTCGTCTCGTTATCAGAAATTAATGAGGAAGGTTGATGCAAAACCTTAATAAGTTTCTGAGAACGATCGCATGAGCGCGCACAGACAATAGGGCGGTTAGTCTATATCGTACCTAGTGATATATTATCGGTATTGGTTTCCCACGATGCGGTTGCGGTACGGGGGCGGTGCGGGTTTACTGCGATTTGCAGTCCTTGTCATTGCCGCATAAGAGATTTAAGACACTGACCTATATTGCAACTAACCAAACTCCGAGACCCTCATCTTACCTATAAAACTAGTAAAAAATGTCTCGAGGTATTTCCTTTTAAACAGAAAAAGAACCATCTAAATCGATCCATAAACAAAGAAGGTATGTCTGAATATCCGTAAAAACGATGGTAAGCTAAATAATTGATATCAACATAGAAGTCTTTGATATTTTTCAGGTTTATGAAAATTCTATTTGCTAGATCTTTGTAAAAGAGATGGGACCACACCTGAACTATGTTCTTTCAGATAAAAAAAGAATTTATTAAAATCGGTTAACAACTGGCGAAGTTATGGTAAAACATACATAAAAATAATAATAAAACCGTCGATTTGATAATACCTCCTATTTTTAATTCGGTCCACAACAAAAAATACGAAAGCTTTCATCTTGCAAGGGCAACTAGGAATCAAAGCAAAGCCTGAAAGGGATTTGAGGCTTTGATTTGATTCGACTTCCTGCCCAATAAAATGTTTCATGTATATTTTGGCAATTATAAAAAGACAAGATGGAGTGGAACTTGAATCTGACTGAAACTGAAACCGTGTCACTTTGCACTGAAGACAATTGCGTAACTCTCAGGTGACTGTAATAAATTCAGAATTTGGTTAATCAAAGAAATCAATCTCATAATCAAATATTACGTTATTAATGAAACGTCATTATGTCCATGAATGTTTTGTGAATAGTGAAATACTTCTGTCAAACAGTAGAGACGAACTTGGTTATTCTTCTGAGAGACGAACGAACGTCGCTGAATTGTTTCTTTGAACAAAAGAGATAGGTATGCTGATGTTTTTTGATGTGGCAATGGAGTTTGACTTAACGTCTTAAACAACGTGCGACCAATATGAAAAATTAGTCTCGCCCGGCCCGGCTCACTGTTCCATTGTGGAAACAGCTAGCATTGCTATGCATCAGTCTGTGTGAGAGAACAATTAATGTCTTTTTATTTTTTAGTTGACTGACAGCTGACAGCAAGAAATAATAATTAAGGTACTTAAGTACCTATACAACGTGTCACAAACACCCCCTAAAGCCGAATATGGTAGATAGACTATCAAACTGAACAACTTTTACTATAAGAACAACACTGATATCGCGAACAAAAATCAGCTGTTTCATACATTATGTTATTAATTTTTGTATGAAACGGCCGGTTATTTTCGCGATTTCAGAGTTGGTTCAATAGTAAAAGTTGTTCAGTTTGATGGTCCCTATCCTCCATATACGGCATTTTTTGTAACACGTTGTGTACATCATCATTAATACAAAGGTATTGACTTAAGTATGTAGTTAAGTTTATTAAAGGTTTTGAATTTTGATGCGCTAGTGCATCAGATGATTTCAATCGTTTCTGTTAATTAATTAATTTCATGACTAAACTTTAAAAAATAATTATTATCTAACATAAGGAAGTAGAGTAGGTAGGTATAATCTTTATTCGGTCGTTGACGTCACCGTTGGTATAACGTCCATATAATATTTTGTTGTCGACGGTGGAAATCATAATGAATTTGTTTGAATGAAAGTTTTTCGTTTTTTTTAAAACAATCTATGTACGCTATGAGTTTTTATACTTAACAATGAATAAATAAAATTTATGGTCAATAATCCTATTCTTGATTAAATACGGCCCTGTGATGCGGCTTGCCAGCATGTTCCCATCTCAAACACAACGGCACGCTCGTAACATGAGTGTACGTAGCTACATACTTATTACAAAAATTACTAAGTTTATAGCTTTGAGAATTTACATTGTGCAATGTTTAATTAGATTGTTAAAACTCTCGTACATTTGTTAGATTTACGCAATCGTTAATTCTAAACTAGTTTTTACAGTCCATAGACCTTACTTTAATTTTGTGAGAAATAATAAAATGATTGAACACATTTGGGTTTAAGGGTCCTTAAGAGGCCGGCGGACAGTGAACTTCCTAACCAAAATGATTTGCAACTTAAGCATAATTAACACTTCTTGTGATGTTATTCGGATTCAGACAGTATTGGTCTAGGGTTCTATTTAAAAAAACCAAACCAAAGAAAAATTAATGCGATTTACAGTTTTGTATGAACAAATGTACTTAATTGGCATTTATTTTGAATTGGGTTAGTATTTTGTTTTTTTTTAGTTAATAGAACCCTAGATAAATCATGTCCCGGCCTCTTAAACGTTCGTATACGTTTAAAATTGTATTACCGATGTAAATCATTTATGTTTTTGGTCTAAACCTGAGGTCTAAATCTGAAACCTAAAATACATACCAAAGGACCACTACGGTTCACCGTAGCGCTAGTACAGTGTGCTTTATTTGCATAATTACGTAATAATATTATTCAAAATGTTATTATCAAAATAATGCATATCAGATAATTAAATTTTGTTTATAACGACCGCTATTAAATATCTCTTGTATGAAATAAGAACGTAACAAATCGGTGAAATTATCTCCAAAGCATTAACAACGCTCCATTATACGAAATAGAAAATTTCCGCATTGTTTAATAAGTGTATTGTAATTGTTATTTTGGAGATAACCATCTCACGTCTTTGTTTCAAGGCGTGGAAGGCGTCGAAGGCAGCGCAGCGGTATATAACACTAGGTTACCACTTTTAATTTCGTCTGTGGGAACCTTCAAACCGAGCTTCATGAAAGAAACCATTTAAATATTATGAATTTGGAGTGAAAGTGCGAGTGACGAGTTCGGCTCACTCGAAATTATTGTATGAGATGCCAAAGTAATTTGAATGCATATATATAGGTAGATAGATAGGTACACTATATTTTGGACTCTGCTTTCATTATAGGCGGCACTATAGCGTCGGCCCAAATTGTCTACAAAGTTAGAGAAAAAATATAAATATCTATATTTTTTCATTATTCTTATTCATCAATTTATTTCGACTTCACCTAGATACGAGTATATATACCACACACAACAAACATACTAGCACTACAAGTTGCGCAAGACCACAAGGAAAAACTCCCTCTAACTGGCACCTAATGTTGCGCGGTTACACGCAAAAGTGGGCAGAACTAAACGTTTGGGAACTAGGTTGGTGCTCTACCATCCGCAAATAAACTTATGTAACGCATAAACTTTAAGCTGTGTTCAGATTCCAAGTAAGCAATGAAAGAAGTTATCATAAAAGTTTTAAACAAGGTCTTCTCTTAACCTTAATTTGACATTAATTACATTAAACAACAAGCTTTAACAATATACTGCTGCTTCTAACAAAATTAGGTACTATGCTAACTAACTTTTACCTAACTTATTTTAGCTGCTAGATGTAACACTGTTTATCTAGCTACGATTGAAGTTATTACTTTGTAGAGTTGAGCTTTTGAGTTTTAAATTCAACTTAACCTGCAAAACATCATTTTACCATCAGCAACTGATACCAAATCTATACTTATAATAAAACTGTAACATGTAAAATTCTGTACGTTAAAGATATTTTTATATTTTTTTTTTTTGGAGGGGACTTTACAATGTGTTACAAAAATACCCCTAATGCCGAATATGGTATATAGGGATCATCGAACTGAACAACTTTTACTATGGGGCCAACTCTGAAATCGCGAAAAAAAAATCAGCTGTTTCATATATTTTGATATTTTCGATTTTAATTTTTGTATGAAACAGCTGATTTTTTTTTCGCGATTTCAGAGCTCAGTTTGATGGTCCCTATATACCATATTCGGCATTAGGGGTATTTTTGTAACACCTTGTATAATCGATACTGTAGTTAAAACTACTTTTTTTCATTTTTGTCATTCTGTCTGTACCACAAATGCGAAACTACTAAATGAATTCAAACGAAACTTGGCATGGTATAAGTTCATACTACGAAGTAGGACAAGAGATACTTTTTATCCCAAAATTCAGCACGGTTCCCTTGGGAGAGGGGATGAAAGTCAAAATTTGGTACCGTATTACTTCAATGACATTATCTTATCTACGAAGTTTGCATAGAGAAAAATATTAAATTATTTTATGTGATAGAAGTTTATGTAAAGATTACAGGAAAATAAAACAATGTCTCTAAATAGTAAACTTTTTCAGAATTATGTTACGGAATCCTCGGTGCGCGAGTCCGACTCGCTCTTGACCTTTTTTTTAATGATGTACCTAGCTAGAAAACCAATTGATCTACACAACTTATCAGTACCTATGCAAGTAACACACTACTTTTTATCCCGGGAAAACGCGAGAAAAGCCCCTGGCAAAAGCTAGTTTTAAAATAAACGTAGATAAACCACAACTTCTTTCATGTTGCAATCTTATTAATGTTCGATGGCAATCAATAAGTTTGTATTTTTGTTTGTTTGTATTTAAGTTTGTATTGGTCTGTACGGGATAGACTATCATAGTTCGTTATATCAGAATATGAAACTTGAATCTGTCTATAAAAACGCTTCGTACGTCAATCGATTGGTAAACAACCACTGAGATCCGCTATCTGCAACGCGCATCGGCGGCGTGATTCCAGCATGGATATTCAGCCGTTCGTTAGGATTCCGCCTGTGTTTGCCGATATGGGGCCGCCGCGCCGCCCCGCCGGCAAAAACCCTCTGCATCGTTGAGAAAGTCACAGTATGATCAATCACCGGCGAGAATCCGTAGCCCATAATGAATATCGCAAAACCATTCGAAACATTTGAAGGCTGGAGTATAACTTGTCTATCAGTTATCGAAAAAAGGCTAGTTTAAGTACTTATCGGTTGCTATTTTGAGCTTAGGGTGATGTTTCTAAAGGATTTTTGATACGCTTATATACTGTAGGCGACAACAATATCACGCAAAATATAATGTTTCCCAGCACTAAAAAATAAAAAGCTAGCGTAAAAAATGTGCATCAATTAGTCTTCCTTTGGCATATGCGCGCGCGCTCCCACGCGACCGGCCGTGGTAATGCACGTGACCTTTGCGCCGCAGAACCTTGCAACCTGCAGCTTGTTATTTACTGACCCCTACCCAGACACTGCATGCACAATCCGTGATTTCTCATTAGGCACACTTGATACCGTAATGAATGAAATAAAAGCAGAATTTAGGTCTACCTAATTATTAAGTTTTAAATTAAATATTTTCTCAATAACTTTAGAAGAGTTGTAACTTTTGAATACCCATAAAGTAACATTTTCCCGTTTACGTGATGCTCTTAATTAAGGGATCGCATGTTTACGTTTCGTGTCATCAAATAACGTCGGTATTCGCACGGTTTCACTGCCGGCGACACCAGCCTAGCGCTGGCGTTAGATACGCACGTGACAAATGATCTTATAATGAGGCCCCATAAATGCCCGTGAACTGCTTATGGAGAAACATAGAGTAGGTAACAGACAGTAAATTGTCGTTTACAAATTGTAGAATATCCATTTTTATGCGTAGGTAGTAATCACGAAGATACTATAACTAACGTAATTCGATTTTTCATTTAGGAAGACAATGTCATCCAATTTTATTCAGTTGTTAGAGCGCGTGTATTTTTGTGTGATGTTCCCGCGTGGCTCCCGCTTCGCCGCACTCACGTACCGGTACCGTGGGAAACAACACCTTCTTGTGAGCGGCTCGATCAGCATATTCACCACTAAGTTATAAATCTTATTTTAGATAATGTTGATTTCCGTTTACTTAAGTAAAAAAAGGGTTTGTGTTCTACCAGTGCAGCTGTAGAAAATTATTAGAGATGAAATAGAAAACGGTGGATTTTCGGTCAAATTGGACCTATTTGAACGGAGAAAATACAAAAAGTAAGCAATAAATAAGTAGATAGGTACAAAAGTTAGGTGATAGATTACTAAAAGATCTGATCTGAAGAATAACATAAGTTTAAAAAGTAAATCTATTTTGATGATCCATTTCGCCATGATGTTAGGCGTCTACGTAGAATGGCACTTTTATGGTGACCGATGCCATGAAAAGAGATTAAAACTCATTAAAGTGATAGATACATGTGTCTTGGCATGGCCACGTGAAAGCCTGGTTAATTGACGATTCTATAAACCTATGCAGGTAGTAGTTAGCGTTAAATCGTTGCGCAGGATTTGCTCTTTTATAATTACACCAAGAATTACACTAATCCGGAGGAGCCATGACGCGAGTTGACGACGACGAATGCTATTGTACATCCTTTCAAAGTATGTATACATTCGTTGAAAAAAATATAATTTTGTCACTTGCTATGATTTTAGAATACCTTTATATTAATAAAAAAATCTATATAATGGGAGATTACATCTCATTATTACCAACCGTATATAAGTACTTAAACAAAAAAATACCGTATTTCCGGTCAAGAGCGAAGGGAAAACGTCTAATGAGGTAATTTTCAACTGTCTGCCCGTTCCAATAAATTTGTAACTGTAAATGTGCCCATTAAAATAGATTTCTTTTCAAACTGCTATTTTATGACATTGTTTTTGCCCATAAATCCCCTTCATGGCTATGAAGATCATTTAAGAAGTGCAAAAGCAGTGTGTCGCGGTGCCCTGCAAAAGTGGGCAACTGAGCAAGGTCAGTGCACTGTTCGCGGCGTGTGCCCTCGCGCGTGACTCCGGCGCATCGCACACCCTACTCACTGCTCTATAAGAATAAAAAGAGTGGAGCCAGTTTAAGGCAATTTTGGACTTCACCCACCCACTTCACCATACTAAAGTGTGTTGCTAAAGAATAGCTAAAATGATGTTTGCAATTCTTTCAAAAATTTTAAGCTACTCGAATATTAAGGTCTGCCTCTTGCAATTGTTTATGCTTAGGATTTAGGCTTAGCCTAAGGTTTGGTTCTTTGGCCTTGGTGCTTAGTACACCAATTTGCATCATTGGTCACTATTTATCATCCTAGACGTTTCAGATTACAATCCTTCGGTTAACCACACACAATGTCATCAAGCATTAAAATGAAATTGATACTGTATTGCTTGAAGAGTAAACCTTCAAGCTGTTGAAGGCAGCTATCGATCGGAATGGTTTTATTTATGTTACTGTTGTGTTTTTAAACAACAAAAACAATAGGGCCAGTTTCGTGTCACAGTTTCCGGCTATAGTTCATTCAGATAACTAACCTGACAGAAATTTTATACACTTTTAAATTAAACCAAAACGTAGGTGCAATCCGGAAAATACAGTGAAACTGGCCTCATTAAAATACTCAGTATACTGCTACTGAAAACATAATGGGTATTTTCTGTGATAGTCCAAGTACGAGTATATTACGGGTTGTTTTTTTATTTATGTGTTTATTAATAAACAATGAGGTTACAAATTACTCCCGAAAACCAACTGAGTTTCACTGTGGGATCTTCAGTCTCTTTTAGCTTTTATTGATATATTTTGTATCCACAGCACGGTGCGCGAGTGCGGCGGGGCGGCGACGCTGGTGTTGGCGGAGGTGCGCGAGGGCACGTGGGGCGCGGCGGCGCGCGGGCCCGGCCTCTGCGTCGACTGGCCCGGGGACAACGCCACACTGCGCCCCGGGGACAGGTATGTTATTACTTTTATTACTGTAATTTTAAATAAACATAAAATTTAAAAAAAGTTACTACTTGGTTTGAATTTTCGCGCATTATTTGAGAAAAGTACTGTACAAGCCTTGGCCGCAACTAGGCATTGATGGACTCAGTAATCTATTCAACGTCTTAACTACTCAACTGATCATGATGAAATTTTGCATAGGAGGATATAGCGTAAGGAGATAGCGTACCTTTCACCCAGAAAAAAATATCGAAGGCAGTCACACTGATATTGACAATTTGAATTACGTAAATACTTTTATCAGCTTTAGACGAATTACGATAGAATCAAGAATCACGCTATCATGCAGATTTAGTAGAAAATCGAGCGTCTATAGTTATTAGTGCTTTCCACCGTGCGTGATGCGTGATTTCTGTACACGTGGCAACATACACTTTAAGTTGCATGACTAATTGTTTAATAAAACAAACAAATAACATACTTTATATCGAGAGCTACAGTTACACGAGGGTTTATGTAAATAACGCAGCCCGCGCTAATGTCGAGGATGCGCCCGCGCCCGAGGCGCGCGATTTGTCGCCGTCGCATTTAAATGCAACGCGATAAAACTGACACGCTGCTCTGTAACGGAAACTCACAATTCACTCCCAGTTCAGAGACTGAATAGAAATTGGGCTCGTTATAAATAATAAGTAAACTTTATGCCTACTAATTTTCACGACGCGTTTATATCCCTTTTTATAATTGGAAACGTTGACCATAAAACGGGAGATGACTTCAGTAATCTTTTCCACTGGAGCAATATTTACACGCGAAATGGATGTTATTATACCTGCTATGTATGTGTAATTAAGTGACGAGTAGGACACAAGAGTAGATATTATTAATAAATAAGAAAAGTTACGATAGCGCAACCGGCTAAAGCATTAATTACTTCACCTGAGACTTGAGACAAGCGCGCCTCAGCTAACATTATTGTCTATTACAAAATCTCGCTATAGCGTTAACGTAAAAAGCCGTCAAACGGTGATTTCTCGAATTATGTTCTTGCAGCAATTACATGCAAGCATCTTCTATATTCTCGTACCAGATCCTAATACTCGAATGCAATCTATTACGAAAGTAATCGCTGCTGTGGCGCAAGTGTGATTTATACCGATTACAAATCGAACTAGCTGCTTGCGAATTGATCATACTCGTACATAATAGTGTCACAGCCTCACAGCGACAGCGGCAGCATATAAAAATACAGAGAGTGTTAACTTTAGAAATAGCAATCTATAATACTACATAAACCACAATGGCGTTGCAGTTGCACCGATGCAGGTTTTAAATGAGGCAAAAGTTAAATGTGTAATTCAAAACGATTTTTTACAATGTTAAAAAAATGTTATTTATCCACATCCGATCTGATCATGTTTTCTCGCTCGAACACAAAAGGGTTCAATAGCATAGGCGCTACCTCAAACCACGAACTTTTAAATCAGTGCGACAGTGGAATTGGCTGCACAAAGCGACAGCCCACTAGTGCAAAAGAGCCCATGGTCAGTCCAATCCTAAGGCGTCTTCCTTAATTTGATAAAAGTACGTTGGTTGCGCAGGATAGTAGAAGTGAACGGCACTGCGATGGTGTCGTGCCGCAGCGTGGAGGAGCTGCAGCGGGCGCTGGGCGGCGGCGGCGCGCCGGCGCGGCTAGTGCTGCTTCGCCCGCACGCTGGAACCAATGCCCATCCGCCTGCGCCACAACACCCACCCACTGCGCTCACGCAGGTGATAAGACTCATCATATGTAGATACCATACGCCCACTGCTAGGCATAGACCTCCCCCAAGAATCTTCACAATGATCCTGCGCTGCCCCCATCCAGCGACTTCCCGTGACCTTCACTGTTGGTTTACATTGTGGGGGGAAACCACGACGTGTTGTTTTCCAGTACGTGCCTATTTCAGAATCTAACCACTCAGGTAGTTAGGGTAGGTACTTAACAGATGGCTAGTTCATATCCGGCTCAATGGACCGATATTGTTCGAGCACTTACTTTAATGAACACGAACTTAATAAAATGTATCCATCTGGATATAATCTTGATAATGATTTGTTAGTTCACCAGGGATTGTTGATTATATGCCTATTTTGAACTAGACAGTGACAAATGTGACAATTTGTCTATTCCGCTACTAATAATAGGCTTTAATAATTAGCGTTTTCGTTGTATTACTTAGAATGAGGCTTCATCGCTACGAGCGGAACTAGGCGCGCTGCGAGCATCAGCAGAAGAAGCGGAGCGGGCCAAAGAAGGGCTGCGGGCGGACAACACGCGGCTCACGCACCGCATCTCCTACCTCGAGGAGCAGGTCGCAGAGATGCTGGCCAGGCATACACAGGTACGCACACAATTTTTTATATCAATACAGAGCAGGGGATAGTTTCGTTCTCGTGCAACTTCAAAACTTACGGTAATAACGACCTCCGTGGTCAAGTGGCTTTGTACACCGGTTTTCAAGGTGTCGCCATCTCTGAGGTCCCGGGTTCGATCCCCGGTTGGGTCAATTTAGAAAACGAACTTTTCTATATTGGCTTAGTCCTGGGTGTTTGTGATACCAATGTTGTCTCTGATTTTCATAACACAAGTGCTTTAGCTACTTACTTTGGAATCGAACCAATGTATGTGATGTTGTCGTTATCGGGTGTGTATTTTGCGAACAGCGACAACCTAGAGATGTGGTAAAATCTTTTGGTAATTTCTAAGGATATCGATGTACTACGTAGGCAAAATTCAAATTATTTTGTATTTATTATTCAAGAAATATAACGTATTTTTTACGAATCAGCTATAATTGTCAAACTCTCAACATTTACCTTAGAGGAAATAGTGGTTGACATAAATGTCATACTGACATTGGTATGTTTTTCTAACATGTCTCGCATTTGCATAATTGCAAATGCGAGACACTATTGCTTTATTAAATTATTGCTTTGCTGGCTTATTTAAGATGGATTCACTGCTTCAAGACAATTCGGAACTCCAAGTACCATATTGACAATTTTTTCTGCTCAGTTTGCCCGGCTTTACAATTTTATCAAGAACTTTATTTTTTAATATGCACTGCATATATTTTTTTTCTCGATATCTTAACAAAATAACCAATAGATTTTACCACATCTTTAGAGTGTCGCTGCTTGCAAAATACACGCACGATAATGGTATATAATTATTACATTGTTGTACCTTACTTACATGACGTTAATTTATGAAAAAGACACCAATTATTTCTGATTCTCGAATTTAAACAATTTTAGTTGCAACCGATGAGCAGCAACGACAGCAGCTGCATAACGGTGAACAAAACAAAGAAGAACGTGACCAACATCAACATCACATCGGAGCCGGCGTGCAGGCAGAGCGGCAAGTCGGAGGTGCAGGTGTTCCAGAAGGGGCCGGACATCACCGCCATCGTGGCCAAGCTGCCGGGGCTGGACGGCGCGGAGGCCAACCTGCCGCTCATGCGGCCGCGCTCCAACGCGTCGGGCGCCTCGGCGCGCGCGCCCGCCTCGCCCCGCGCCTCGTCGCGCGCGCCCGCCTCGCCCCGCGCCTCGCCTCCGCCACGCCACCGCTCGCACAGCTCCCACAGCCTCGAGCACCGCGCCGCGCGCATGCGCCACTCCCTCTCCCACCACTGCATCCACGCCGCCGCCGACTACGGCGCCGAGACCGACGCCGCCATCCGCATGATCGAACGCAACCAGCGCCACATCGAGAAGCAGCGCCTCAAATCCGAGCGCCTCAACCGCTCCAAGGCGGAGGACTACTTCAGATCCGACAGCGACCTCGACGCGAGGGACTCGCACTCGAGCGTCGGCCCCGACCCGCGTCCTCCGGAGATCAAAAAGACCGCCGACCGAATAGAGGAGAGCATCAAGAAGACCAACTGGGCCGAGCGGAAGACGCTCTCGATCATCGAGCAGCTGAAGCGATCGCAGAGGTTGCGGAAGTTGAGGAAGAACGAGAGCGCCGAAGACGTGCGGCTCGAGACGGAGAAGCACTACATGTACCACAGGATAGACGGTAAAGTGCTCGAGAACGCCCACAAGTCGAGCCGGCGGTCGTCGAAACTGCACTCGCGGAGCGCGAAGTCATCCGAATTCGAGTCGGAGTGCTCAGACTTTCCCAACGGCGACGCGTACGGCGACTCGACACGGGTCGACTACGGCTCGGAGTCGTGTTCGACTCGGCTCAGTCACTACAGGAAGAATGAGGACCGGCGGGAGGGCGAGGCGCGCACGCGGCCGACGCCACCTCGGAAGCCGCTGCGCCTGTCGCTGCACAAGGCGCGCAGTGCGCACTCTTTGGTCAACGGGAGCGAGTCGGAGACGCCCAGCCGCCCGCCCTCGGAGGCGCAGAACGGGGACTGCGACGCAGGAAAAAGACCAGTTAAGCGCACACACGCAGGAGACAAGTGGGTACGCGAGCGAGAGCGAGAGCGAGAAAGGACGCGAGACAACGTACGTGCCACGCCACGACCCACGCGCAAACTACTGCACACGCCCGCCGCCGACGACCTGTACCCCGAGCACGCGCCCGCGCCCGCGCCCGCGCCCGCCCCCGCGCGCCGCGTCGCGCCCCTCGTGTCGCCCGCCAAGTGGTGCTAGCGCCCGCCGCCCGCCGCCCGCCACGCCCACGCCCACGACCACGCCCCGAATACTTGCAACTAAGATAGATCTACACGGGTCTTCTGGAAAGTGGATAGTGTTCAGTATGTTGCGTCCCGAGAGGGGCCCGAAGGACTATTTTACTACATTATTTGTAAATGGCACATGTAAATAAATCCGTAACACGATAGGCACCCACCGCGTGAATACTCACCTTAATGTAACATGTATTTATTTAAGTCTAATCTAATATAACTTTTGTTACACGAGAGGCGATGAACGTCGATATAAAAACCACAATTCGTTATTGAAAATGACCGTTTTATTGAGTTCACCTTAAGATTCGGATACATGTTGACGCCCTTAAATCGACGATCGGAAACGAATATCTCCGACTACGAGTATTGTATAATATTATGTCACACGAAAATTAATCGATATAAGAAGGTATGAGATCTCACATGATGTCACGTGATATTCACTTCGATAATATTGTCGAACACTATTTCACTTGACACGATAACTATAGATTGAAGACATTAATTGTAAATGGTTAAAAGGTAAATACTTCGATAATCATCAACTAGTTCATTATTACGAATGCATTACGAGTCGAGTCACAAAATTCACGATTCACTTATCACAATTTATAAAATATTTACTTTGAATATCGTGAAATAAACTAGAAACAAGCTAATCATGTGAACATTCGTATTAGCAAACTATAAGAAACATTATTACAGCTATAGAGTATTCACCCGCATCGCATGTCGTTCAATCTAAACTGAACTTAACATCAAATTATTAAATCTCCAGACTTTAAAACAGTAACTCTCACAATAAAATTATATAATTAGATGCAACAAAAACAAAGGACAATATTTACATCATGAAAACATTATTATATAAACGCATTAGTCCCGCCCAGAGCCGCACGCCATTGCGCCCGCAGTCTACATATTGTCTTTATTCCTAAAAACTTAAAGTTGAACTTGTTTCTCTATAAACATTATGCAGAAAATTCAAGTAATAAAGATCATACAAAAAGTCTGCCGTCTGTGTACACTCTCAATCACTCGCTGTTTTATCTATTACGTATTCGGACACGTTCTGTGTCCGAAAATCCCCGCTCCCTATCGCACTCGCAGTATGCAGATAGTATGGCCATTGATTTCAGCTTGAACATGCAACTCAAACAATCCAGCAAGCAATGAGTTTATATATTTCAATTCAATATTCTCGACTAGAAAACGCATTTGTTTTAATTAAATAAACAACAACAACCTCACACCGTTCATAGTTTTCAAAAGAAATGCGTAAATTATAACAAAATTAATGTATTAAATAATTATAATTAAATTATCAGTCAAACGTGATAAGAATATTATTGGAACATCACAAAGCGATAACATAAATTCCCTACAAATTATTCGACAACAGCTTGAGGCTCTGGGCCCGATTACAATGGAGTAGTTATTTGTAAACAGGGAAATCAACAAAGTGATTGCTAAGATTCTGGAACTCGAATAAACAAAATCTGCTTATCATAATATTAGATATAGAATATATACATACAAGTACTTAGCAATGACTCCGTTAATAAACAAGTATAATATCTCGACTCGACCGCTCTCAGCGGTCGGCGCAACCGTGACGTCGCCGCGGGCGACTACAGCCCTACACTACCGACTGCCCGCTCCGTTACCCAACGTCGGATCTCATCAAACTACCTAAATATTTATTTACAAATTAGAGCAAACACTCTTTTTATCGTACCAACAGTCTTTATAATCCATCTGCGATGGCACCATTCCTGGAGTATATAATTTGCCAGTGCTTTCAAGTTTATTTAATCTTTAGCAGGTCATCCTTGAGCCATCTCCCGAATCAATTACTCCGTTTGTGATTAACTCTTCACATATCTCTTTTTGTCGAATCCAAAATAACTCCGCCCACTATTAATGTACTTTTAAGGTCATAAACTCTTCGAGCGGTACTCTAAATATGAAGAGACCACACATTCCAATTCATATAAGTTTCAAATGGCCAATCGGCAGTATAAAATATGGGCACTCACCCGTCAATCCAAACAACATAAATAGTGGGCGAAATCGTCGCACTCGATTCTCCCGCTTAAAACTCGAAACACCTGCCGAGGTTGACGTACTTCTTGAGGGCGTAGGGCAGCGGTAGTTCCTTGACGCCCCGCTTCATGAGCACGGAGAGGCGCACGCGGCGCGCGTCGGCGGAGGGCGCGTCGCCCGCCCTCCGCTTGCAGCGGCGCCGCGCCCCGCCCCCGCTCCCGCCCCCGCTGCCGCCCGACTCCGAGGTCGAGGTGGATGAGCGCGCGCCCCCGGAACACCGACCGCGCTTTTGGAGCTTGCGCCGACCTATGGAATAAAATGCTACTTTTTCATGAGACTATTTTACACTATTTTAAACTTTAAACATAACGATCTTCGATCAAGAATACTCTAGATAACGCTTCACAAACTAACAGCCGATTTCGATAATCTATCTTTAGTAAGAGATAGTCCTACTACGGATCTGTTACTAGGCAACTGTTGTTATTTCCCGTCGTTTAACAGAAATATCTAGGCAACAAATCTTTAGTAAGCCTATATCTTTTATAATGAGTATAGGTTATTGAAATCGGCCGTTAAACAGCACGCAAATATAGCACAGACTAATAAAACAAAAGCGATTCGAATTTTTTAAATTCGAATCCCCACATTAATATTTTTATCTGGGTACAAATTACTATTCTTTCCAAATTCAACTTTAAGTAGTAAGAAACAAAGAAGAGAACACTTTGTAAGCTTTGTCAAAAGTCGGTAGTTATTTCGAGGTGCCGTTATTGAGACTCTGACCGGATATCTAGCTAGGGTATTCTTGATCGAAGACAAAAATTGTCTTTCGCGTTAATGAGAAAAGGGACATCCTCTTTGTATACCGCCGACACTGACAACTAAAATTGTAAGTTGCATTACTGATTGGTCGGAGTGTCGGCCGGCCCACGACAATGACGTCACTATTTAGCGAACACGTTCTAAATAAGTTTATGAGCTAGTAAAGACACAAGACTTTTAATATTACAGTTGAATGTATTTTAATAAAACTTACTATTACATAATATACTGGAATGAAATCTCGGATAAAATGAGGTGATCGCGCATTTGATTGATTACAAAAAAGCGTTTGATTCACTTGATCATGATTTACTTTTACAGGTGATGTCAGTGTTGAAATTGAAATATTCTTTATTCAAATAAGCTCACATAATAAGCATTTTTAAATCGTCAATTCTTTTATCCTACCACCCATTATAACGTGTTTTAGCTGACAAGAAAAATGGGCGCAAAAAACTTATCAGCTTTATTTGAAGGAACGACATTTACAAATTTGTATATCGTGTGGGGTTCGAGGTCCAACAAACGACTGGTTCAGAAACTATTTAAAAAACGGAAAAAATCGTACTGTAGTCAATAGTGTAGTAGCGACGAGGCTTCGGTTGACTAGGCGTTTATACCAGCTGGCTACAGACTCCATGTCAACATGTGTGACGTGGTGCGTAGCTGCTGGATGTATATGTATGCAGATGAAATGTACTTATTATATGCATCAAAAGATATTCGCAAAATTCAAAAATGCGTACAAGAGGATTTTGAATACATAACTAAATGGGCACATTATAATAAATTTAGGTAAAACTAAATGCATGCCTATACACTCGGCCTACAATCAGCGAGCTAAGGTTGTTGATCAGCAGGATCTTGCCTTGGTAGGACACTCTTATGAATGTCTACAGAACCATAAATTAATTGTGATTGTAAAATACTTGAATATGTACAAGAAATTAAATACTTAGTCTGACAGAAGACACAAAAATATGTTGGAAAATGTGTGTGTGTGCGAACTTAATAATAAACTTGAGCATTATTAGGCATATTTTATCATCTCAAACGAACACTGTTTGTGGTATACAAGTCTTTAGTCGATCCTTTAATTAGTTATGGATTAAGTATATACGGACGCACTTTTGCGACATACATTAATGGAATAAGGAATATACAGCTAAGAATAATAAAAAAATAACTTGTAAATAAAAAACCGAAAAAAATGTGTAACAGATTATGACCAGCTATTTAGGATATGTAAAATTTTGCCTGTAGACAAGAAAGTGCGGTTTCTCATTGCACAAGAAAATTATTTTTGTAATGATTAAAAAAGAGTGTACAACCTTAACACCAGGAGCGCAAATGATGGTATTCGGGTGCAACCTCGTTCTAAGAATTATTATGGTGAAAGGACAATCTACTTAGACAGATTCCGGCTTTTAGTAAAAGTGTGTTAAAGATTAAAAAAATCTTTTTTGGACGAAATACCAAAATAAGTTTATTTAAGTTGTTAATAAAAAAAATCTATTAGCTCATAAATAATAGTAAATTGCATGTCTTGTGAGGTAGGTATGTGTGATAAAGTAAAGAGCGCACATCCCGCCAACAAACTGTGTACATAGTCTGTGTACATAGTGTAAAACTGTAACATAACTTTTGATAAATAAGTTTTAAAAATGGTAAAAAGGACATAAAAGTAAACATAATACTCACTGGGAACTTTGGTATCATCGACATCATCGGTGAGGCTGTCGGAGGGGCGGGAGGGAGAGTCATCGGACTCGTCGGGGTTGGCGTCCGACTTGCCCGGCGACGGCGACGAGTCGCTGGTGGGCGTGGTCTCCTCGCCGATGCCGCTATCCAGCTTCTGCCGCTTCTCCTGTTTGCCTTTCGGCGACTCTTCGGGAGCCTCTTCCTCGTCAGTTTCTTCGGCCTCGTCCTCGGCTTCACCCTCCCAGTCCATGGTGCCCGACGGCCCGGCTTCCGCGCCACCCGTTTTTCCCAAGAAGATTTCCACTTCGGCCGGGACACCCTGATCTTCGTCATCGTCTTTTGTTCCATCGTGTGGCGCAGATTTCGGTTTCTCTGAGTCAGTGTTATCGGTGTCGCTGGCTGTCGTAGGTGGAGCGGACGAAAAGTGCGCGGCCGCAAACGACTGTGCGGCCGCTAACCGTTCAGGGTTGAACATGTCGCGGAATTCAAAAGTTAACAAGCCACGGCGAGACCTCGCGCCGGGTCGGCCGTCTTCGCTGCTCGAGTGACTGCTCGGATCCTGTTGGGAGTCGTCGGGGAACAGCCGCCTGTAAATTTCGCCGCGCCGTCGGCTCCCGCCGCCGTCGTCGTCGTCGTTGCCGTCGTCCCCGCCCCCGCCCCCGCCGCCGCCGCCATCCCCGCCCCCGCCGCCACCCTCACCGCCGCCCCCGCCGCCACCGCCCCCGCCGCCGCCGCCGCCGCCCCCGCCCCCGCCCCCGCCGCCGCCGTGTTCCCCTTCCTCCTCGACCTCCGACGAAGAGTCTAGTCTGTCGAAGCGCAGCGCGCCCGCGACCCTGTTCTGTCCCATACTCAGCACCAGGCTGAGGAGAGCGTTCATCTCGTGGGCCCCGTCGGCGCCGTCCAGATCGTGTAACGCGTTCAAACCCTCTGCAAACAAAGTAATTAGTCGGTATGATTTTTTTTTATATAGGTGCCGGCACGAGACGTGAGCGGTGAGAGAAATCGGAGGGGATCGCTGCGCACGTTTGCAGTAGCCCCCGCACCACGTCTCCCGCTAATAAAAAAAAATAAAAATTAAAACGATTTATTTCGGACAACTTAAATCCATTGTGTTCGTAAAAGACTTAAAACTATGTTAGTATTCTATTTTTAGAAATGATGTTACTTTATTTATCATAAAACCAATCAGGGGACACTCCTCACTGTCGGCTATCTCTTTTAGGACGCTGTGACTGCTACCGCGCATTCTGCTTAACAATGACGCCGTCTTTTTTCGCATGATAGTTTCGAAGCTATCCACACCCGCTAACGCGAACATCGGGGACGCGCTACAAAACCGCGGCAGCCGTAACAATGCCAATGATGAGACCCAAAAATTACTTCTGTGCATTAACTGTCACCGCTCAAAATCCGTGCCGAAACCTGTACTTAATATGCTTTTACTTAATAAAATTCGCTACGTCACTATACAGCAGAGTAGAATAGAGTGTAGTAGTGTAGTGTGGGGTGAGGGGTGTGGGGTGTGGGGGTGTGGGGTGCGGGGGCACTGCACTGACCGACGTCGCTGTCGTCCTCGATGGGTATGCAGATGCGGCGCGGGCAGGGCTTCTTGGCGGGCGGGGTGCGCGGCGCGGGCTCGCGCAGCTCGGGGTGGCGGCGCAGCAGGCCGGCGCGCATGCGCGCGCGCACCACCCCCCGGCACACCACCTGCAGCCGCGCCGGCGCCTGCTCCTCTACACCGACACACACATATTAATCCACACACATTCTATATGGCAACGTTCACCTAGCCAGATAGAGGATTTTCAACGCTTTTTATATGGCTGAACACTCTAAACGTTTCTTAACGAGTTCTCCTTAATTTTAAGCAAAAACTGAGCTCTCATTAATTTTAAGGAAGCGCAAGCGAGTACGCGTGACGACTCGCGGGAGCGCGCGCGCATTCAGAAAACGCCACAACCTCGCCGTCGCCGCCGCGACTACGAACGAACAAGAAGTATGTGCAACAGACAGGTGTATGCTGTCAGCCGGCAGCGGGCCGACCGAGCAGTGTCAGCGACCCTAACGAACGAGCGAACAGCTGTCGTTATACATTTCTGGTTTACAAAATTTTGATATTTTAATTATCGTTCTGTAAAAGATTATGCAAATAAGACAGACTCTGGGTAATAGAAATATTTTCATGAATTTTGCGACGGAAAATTCCACTTCAGATAGACTCAGAATCATGAGTCGATTATGTTCTGAAAGTTTTTACTAGGGTGTTTTTACTAACACCCTGTATTATTATATAGCCAACTCGAGAAGGGATTAATCTTTTTAGAAATGACCAAAATTACATTCATATGTAAAATGTGGACAGTTTTTTTAATCTGACAAATAAAAATATTTTTCTATATTCATACTAACCCCACAAAACAAAAGTAGAGTAGGCTGGCCGAGCGGTACATATCGCAGTTTTCCAAGCACGCAAGCACGCTCTATGCGTGACGTACGAGCAATCTCATTCCAAACCGAGTTATACATATACTCAGAACTGTAGCAGTTCCCAGACAGTTCATAGGCGTGTACGCACGAACGAACACGAACATCGAACATTTTGTTCACATGTGCGTAACACTAAAAACATCGAACAGTTAAAAATATATACAACATATACACTTCTAAGACTTTCGCGCGTCCGTAAAAAGTGTTTTATTTATATACAACGTGTTACAAAAACACCCCTAATGCCGAATATGGTATATAGGGACCATGAAACTGAACAACTTTTACTATGGGACCAACTCTGAAATCGCGAAAAAAAATCAGCTGTTTCATACAAAAATTAAAATCGAAAATATCAAAATGTTCTTGTTCGTTTATAAACTCCTTTAGGGAAAAAAGCAAATAACGGTAGTTTTTTTTAATACGTAGGTGTTTTGTGGTCAGCCATTTGCACTCACCCAGCCTGATGAGGTCAGCGGCCTCCTCCTTGGTGGGCACCCGCAGCGTGGCGAAGGACACGTTGAGCAGGCTGCGCGACACCCACTCGGTCTCGCTCACGCGCCGCACTTGCAGCAAGTTGTCGTTCAGCGGCATCACCAACAACCCACCTACCTAAAATCACATCATGAATCAGATTTTATCGCAGTACCTTTTGTAACCTTTGTTAGAGTTATGGGCTCTCTTATTTAGTAGCTTCAGTGGAAATATAAACGCGTAAGCATTGAGGAATAAATTCACAAAATAAAAATCGTCTCTAGGATAATCAAACACAATGACAACCTCTGTCTTTCATGGTAACAAAAACATTGGTTTTGCAACCTCCTTAATAATGTCCCACAGGGTTCCCACCTCGATCCATTGCTCTACAATGAGTATCGACACCATATATTTTAGATTATTGTCTTAGAAAGGGTAAATGCCTCCTGTAAGTTTACGAAAAGAAGGTATATATGCATGTTTACTCTATCGCTAATTGCAATTTGATGTAACAAGATCTTGGAACAAACTTTCTACTCTACTCAATGTATATCATATACCTCGCCAAATATATCCATACTAATATTATAAATAAATGCAATAGTTACTCTGTATAATTTTAGACCTAAACCACTGAATTAATTTTGACAGCAATTACCATAGAAAATAAAATTCCACACGTCCGAAGTCACTGACAAAACCTATAATATTATTGTTTTATTTTATATTTTTCAAATTATTCCCAACCGACCCTACGTTTGTTAAATGATGAAGGTTAAAAAAACTGACCGACCCTCTACCTAATAGAAGGGGATCGATTGGGCCAGTTTTATTTTTTTAATCCCAACTGTCCCCACGTGGGAACAGATGCGTGGGGTCGGATGGGAATAAACCGTAGATAGGATATTCAATATTTACTGCAGCATCCCAAACAAGTTTCAATTCTAAAATTCTACTTTCCTTAACGTAGCCAACAGATAAAACTTTCTTAGAAGCTGAGAGGAAAAACTGTTGAGCGTGATGCGCCCTAATAGCAAGACCGATTAGGGTGGAGAACTTCTGGAAACGCCCTTTCGACAATCGGAGCAAGGATTAATATGTACAGGTAAAATATGTGGTTTACTTCCGACATTATTATATGTTGACATTGTTTGCCCCGTTTGCCATCAATCGATGAGTCGGCGCCACCAAAAAGTACCGTGGAATTTTAATGGATGGAATGGAAATGGAATTTTAATGGAACAACCATAGGGAACAAGGCTGTCTAGTTGCTATAGGAATAAAGTCTTTTTTTCCAATGACTTAAACGATATCAGCGCCGCGACTACGGGACTCCTTTGATGGTGCGGACTCTAATTTATTAATGAATTTCATAATACAGAAAATGCAAAATAAACATATTAAAATAATAATAAATCTGATTTAGACATAGTGATAGAGAGTAGTAACAAATTGTTTATATTAGAATAAACTGTTATCTAAGTAAACAAGACAGAAGTTATTACGATTTTATGATATTATTAACCACTAGCTGATAAGAATAAAGAGAAACAAGTGATACAACAACAAGTCAATATTTTTACTAAGCTTCATGTACAACCTATTTTTACCGAATTCAAAAGGAGAGAGGTACTCAATTCGACCCGTTTTTTTAAATATATCTCTTAATACTTGCAATTTTTTATTTTAAAATAAAATATTAAGTTTTGAAATTATGTAAAATATCATGTCAGACAAAGAACCTTTTTCAATGGATAATCTAATGATGTCTCCCCAGCCTGATAGTCAAGAACAAAATAATTGAATTTTTATGTTATTATGAAACATCAATCAGAAAAATCTAATCAACTATTTTGACATTATATTTATTGATCAATGAGTTGTTCAATGTTCAATCAAGTATGACATCGAAAATAAATTAAGGTCCAAATTAACTATGTTTATAGTATATTTAGCATTTGACAACATTGGCACCAATAGACAAGTAAGTAATAAATAATCTTTCTTCAAAATTTCCAAAATATAATAAAAATACATATTTTGATATTATCCTGAAAATTACCTAACTTATATTATGAAATTTTTAAAATTATAATATGTGTCATAGATTACCTTGATGAGTTGTTTGAAGTAGTTCTGATATTCTTCAGGGCAGCCAGCGCCGCAGTACACGCGGTCGTAGGGCGCCTGCAGCGGGGCGATGCACAATCCGTTACCTGGCGATTATTCTCAAAGTTATACTCTCACTCATCTAACTCTCCTGCAAAAAATCACCTCTGTTATGAGTTCATGAGTTCATGAGCATTGAAAGTGTAAGCTTGTGACTGTATTTACCTCCGGTAATTACTTACAGGCTGCTTATGTTAATCTAAACTTAAATACAAAAAAGAAACTCACCTAAATAGAATTTGGGTTCACAAAAATCAAATTCATCCAATGTAGGTGAGTTTTCTATAAACTGGCTCATTTTCTTGTTGGCATATTCCACCACAAAGGGGTGAACTTCCACGCCATGGCTGATGCCTGCAGAGCCCAAAATCAGCCCTACGAGGGTGCTGAGGTAACCGGTCCCTGATCCAACATTCAGGAAAGACAGCCCTGGCCTAAGCTCCAAGCCTTCCATAACCTCACTGTAAATAAAAAATTATGTAATATTATAAAATAAGGAAATTATAATTATCATTAATGCTTGTAGCATTACTTTAAGACTAGAGTTCCCATCATAGTATTATTAATATGAAAAAATGTAAAGGCAGGCTTGTTTGAACAAAAGCCGGTCGTGCCAGACACCATCTTAATTTCCAGTTCTAGATATCAAAGTTCTATTAAGATTTCAAGATTTATTGCTAAAAAATAATGAAACCTCAAACTCAAAATTAATTTTGTTCATATTAATGAGATGTGGATTTTGTGAAAATAAATAAATGACTAGTGTTTTTGGTTAAATCTTGAAATCTTTGAACTTTTAAGAGTTAAACGCAATAAAGACAAAAAAAATTGAATGCTTCATTTAGCCATTCACATTTGTGCCGCTTTCTTTCTTCACTTTCAGAATTAAAAAAAATATGAAAATGGCGAATCTTCCAACTTTGATAACTTGGCTCAGAGCAATCCCATAACTTTTGTGCCGTATCAACTATTGCTCTAAATGGCTAGTTCTAACAATATGTATAATCCGCGCGCGATTAGAATAGGATGGGACCTTGTCAAAGTAAATAAAAAATGACCGTTAAGCAGTCAAGTAGCATTAGCAAAAAAATCTGAATCTATTTAAATAAAAATTAAATTAAAAAAAGTAAAAAGTTTTACCGGTTTTTCCACTAATTATTAATTAATCACTAAAATAATCACACTATAATATACATATAAAAGTTGCTTTAAAATAAAACTCAAGCAGAAATCCACATGCACAGTTATACACAACTAGCATTATGAGAGCATCTACGCGAGTTTGCCAATGCTACAGCTGGCCGACGGACCGTGGGCATCTCAGTTCCAGAAGGTAGCATCCCATCCTCATCGCATGCAGATTTTACCATTTTTTTTGTTGGTGGGCACTTTCATAAAAGTCCTAAAAATGTGTGGTGCCTGAATGAATGCCTTTGTAAGACATAACAACTGTCAAAAACTGTTTACTTAATAAGGCAAGTAAGGATAATCAGATTTATTGTCTGCCATCAGTGTAACAAAAATGGGTCAACTTTTGTCTGTTTCTATTAGGGGTGTGCTTGTGACAGCCTGTGACACTGAATAAATGAATTTTAATTTTTTTGAAGCTATTCCACTACTACAAAAATTTACTTTAACGGAATAATGAGATATAAAATGGAAGTAGTTCATAAAAATAGAGGTATTGTACCTGTATATACAAGGTGCTGACATATGCAAGGGCCCATTCCGCCAGGCCAGATCCTTATACGCCTGATCCCGTGCCTCTGGCGTCATGTAGTCGGCGCGGTCTAGCGCACGAAATACTCTTTCGACGCATCTTGTGCGTATATAGCTTCCACCCATCAAATTGTCGATCAACTCATTGTTGTCGCGGCCCGAACTCACAGCGCCTCCCATTTTGTTTGTTTTGTTCTTCTACCGTCCAAAATTCTCGTTCAAAAACCTCAGCTGATTGAATTTGTGACGTCACAGTTGTTTTTCAACATATTTTTAGCCAAATTCTATAGAGATTAAACTTTTCAATTACTGACACTCATTGAAATTGCTTTTAGATAGTATTTGTTCGATAAGACAACACGTTGAAATCAATTTTTATCATGAAATTGCGAATAATAGTACATAAGTATCACATCCACTCACTTTATCCACTGTTCGAACCAAAGCACAGAGTACTTTTTTATGAACCAAAGAATAAAGAAGATGACGAACAAAGACGACCATAGAGCAGGGCAATCTTAAAATCTTAGAGCATTAAGAACTCTAAGCTTAAAATCTAGGATCTTAATGCTCTAAGGGCGACTTTTACCAAAGCTTATTAAAATATCTCCTAAACACGCTTAACTAATTTTGTTTAACTCGTTAAACAAAATATAGCATATGAGCAGTATATGAGCCAATGTTATTATATTTGCCGACATTTCTCGAGTCGAAAGGAGAAGCCAATGTTATTCATTAAGTTTTTATTATATAATTTATAATTTGTTTTTTTATTTAAGTATTTATTATTTTTTATGCGTGCAGTAGGTAATTTAGATTTTTATTTTAGAGGAACAAGCAAATTTTCGGTCTTTTGGTAGTCCTGTTCTTTTAAGTAGTTTGTGATCGTTACTTTACACCTGGCTCTGGGGAGGGGATAGATATTAAGAATCGCATTTAACTTATTATAAAGGTAGTTACCCATGAAAACAAAAAAATTGTGTGAGGTAGCTGTCCTTAGAGAAACAGTTTGACAAACGATGTCCTTTCTACGCTTGTCCTTTAATAAATCAGGATCATAGTTCAACTGAGTGTGTTTTTTTAAGATGGTGTTCAGAATGTAGGTCTGTCTGACTGTGAGTACTTTCCACTCTCTGTAGAGGTCTACTGTAGGGTGCCGGAAAGGAAGACCAGCGGCCACTTTAAGAATAGCACGTTGTGCCCTCTCTACTTCGAGGAGATCTGTTTTTGCAACACCACCCCATACCACAATACAGTACTCCAATAGTGACTGGCATAGCGCAAAATATACCGTCTTGATGACTTTGCGGTCCGCTACGTGCTTAAGGGTTTTGAAGATATAGATGAGCTTCCGTAACCTGGGTACGAGTGAGTTTATATGCTGTCTGAAGTTGAGTGTTTGGTCAATGATGACACCCAAATGTTTCACGCTACTGGTCCTTTCAAGTGTAGGACAAGAGCACAACGCATGATCATTGATGCATTCATGAGCAGTTAATTGAAAACTATCTGATGGCAGCTGGGAAGTTATTAATGCGAACGCGATATATTTATTTGAAATTTTGAGATTTAAGCATTCACAATGCTATTTTATACAATTATATATTTAGTTTTAGTGATATTTAATGTCAACATATTTTGCTTTAGCCAATCAGTAACCCTGTCAAGACCCTTTTGAGCGTTTTCAAATGTTTCATTCCAGGTAGATCCACTGAAAAAGAGGGCAGTATCGTCGGCAAAAGTATAAACCTTTCCTCCACAAAGCTGTAGATCACACAGGTCGTTTATATAGGTTAGGAAAAGGGTTGGGCCAACTATACTACCTTGGGGCACTCCGATTTAGCCTCATCGCTCAACCATTCACCTATCCTGACCCTCTGAGTTCTATTGGTAAGGTAATCCTTGAACAGCATTAACGGAGTACCTCTAACTCCCAAACTTTCCAATTTCCCTAAAAGGTGTGAGATCGAGACCGTGTCGAATGCTTTCGCAAGATCGAGGAAAACAGTTACACATCTTCTCTTATCATCTAGCGTTGTAATGACAGAGTTGACAAGATCAAGAACCGCATCATTGGTGGATTTACCGCGACGAAAACCATATTGAGAAGATGCGAGCAGATTGTTACACTCTAAAAACTTGATGAGACTGTCATTCATTATGCGCTCCAGGATCTTGGAAAGGGTAGGCAGGATGGAAATAGGCCTGTAGTTATCGACACGATCTTTTTCTCCACCCTTATGAACAGGTTTAATGAGTCCAGTTTTAAACACAGTTGGAAACATCCCAGTTGATATAGCAAGGTTGCAAACGTGTGCAATGGAAGCAGTTAGCAAATGGAGATATCTTTTGACAACCCTACTTGAGATTTGATCAACACCAACCGCACAGCTATCCTTTAGCCCCCGGATAAGTCTGGCCACTTCCTCTTCATCGACCGGCATTATGACTAGGGAATTAGATGGAGATGGTTGCGGGAAAGCATAAGGTACAGCTGCACAGGGGTTTGCAGAAGTAAATTTCTCAGTTAGTTTTGTGCCAATGTTCACAAAGTAAGCATTCACATTGTTAACGCTCTGCTGGTGGTTATGTGACACAAGAGACAAAGAGTGGTCAGCAGTTTTGTTTTGGCCGCTAATCCCTTTCACTACTTCCCAAAGTTTCTTTTTATTGTTTCCGGCTCCCTTTATTTCTCGCTTCTCGTAACTCCTCTTTGCCTTTTTAAGAACTGAAGTACAGAAATTCCTGTAACGTTTGTATGTTAATTTTAAGACTTCATTATCTGGATCTCTTTTGATTTTTTTGTGTAGGCTATCTCTGTTTCTCATACAGCGTAACAAACCCGGCGTTATCCAAGGCTTGTAGATGAGTTTTATCATTATGACATTATGATAAAAATAAAAATAAAACCAAACGACAACTTTTCTCCCGCTTATTAGTATCTTTTTTTGAAAAATATTAGGGTGCTTTCCGAGCAGGTGTAGCCGTGTACTATGTAAATATATTTTTTTTCCCTTCATTTTTAGTTAGTGTATGTACCTTTTTTTACCATTTTCGTATTATTTCAGGAACCTGGACGTACTTTTTTCGAAACGACTACTTGTAACACTGGAGTGGTAAAGACTGAAAGTAAAAGTAAAAGTAAAAGTAAAAAATTGCTTTATTCAAATAAACTTAGTAATTAAGCGCTTTTGAATCGTCTATATTTTTCTACCGCCTGTTCCAGACTTTTTTAATTGACAAGAAGAACAGGCGCAAGAAAC
The DNA here is from genome assembly GCA_963556745.1 of Catoptria pinella. Lineage (NCBI taxonomy): Eukaryota > Metazoa > Arthropoda > Insecta > Lepidoptera > Crambidae > Catoptria > Catoptria pinella. Next base: position 14,276,625 of record OY750762.1, read on the forward strand.
TTATCAGCTTTAACAGAAATAAGTAACGATATTTACAAACTTAATTATATCGTTACCAAATACAAAAAAATACAACTGAAAACCAGGAAAACCCTTAGAGCATTAAGGGAAAACCCATCAGTACACTAGCCTACACGATCAGTATATACTTATTTTTCTGAGGTAAATACCATGGAATTTGGTAAATATTGATGGACCACAGTTTTTACTGTATGTTTTAGGGTTCGCCTTAAACTAATCGCATTATATCTGTGGGACAATGAAGTTTAACTGTGTTTTGACAGATGTATGTGATACATTGCCACTTCTTTTTGAAACAAAAATAAAAACTTACCAAAGAAAAGTATCAATGTAATTACATTCATCTGTCAAATGAAGCCGACCGACGGCGAAGTCAACGACACTTGCGCAGTAGCCCTACTGGGGGTCTAGCCAAAGTAACATTTACATTTCGCTATCGCTTTGCTTCGAAAAATGCTAAGAGCATTAAGGAAAAATGTATGGATTTGACGTTTTAAATTTCGATTGATAACGAAACCTTATGTCAATCCCATACATGTTTCAAAAGCGAAGCGATAACGAAGATTTGCAAATGTTACTTTGGTTAGCCCCTCTGTTCTTGTGATGATATCATAGTATAAAAAACTAATTTCCAAAAAATTTACAAGATTTACTAAAACATAATAAACTATACAAAATTGTATATAATTTCTACATCAACACATTTGGTCCTTCGTAAAAATCATTCATTTAAATTTTAAGATTAAGTTTAACTCATACTCACTAATAACTTTGTTTTCCTTATTGTTTAAGCAGATGGCCAAGTAGCCAAACCTTTAATAAATAAATAAGAAAACATACATTGATTTGATTGACATTTGACGGTTGACCAATTCATCTTTCATCTGTGCATTTGACAATTCATCAGACCACGGGATTGGCGATGTGATTATTTATTTTGTTGAATTTCTGTGAGAACAGGCTGTTTAAACCTCACAAATCATTCAGTAGTAAGTGATTATTTTTATGTATAGGCGGAAAATTGCTTTGATTTAATATAAACATGTTTCGAAAACTTTGTCGTGTCACACTGAGACGTCACCTTGCTCCGATTGTATTGGGGAGTTGGTTGGTGTTATTGACGTAACAAAAACAGTGAGAGTGCGTTTTGTTCGGCAGAGTAATGGCAGAGACGAGTGAAGCACAGGCGAGCGCCTCGGCGTCGGCGCCAGGCGGCGATGCTGGGGGCGAGGATGATAAACATGACGAACGTATGCTAGAATGTAACATTTGCTTGGACACTGCCCGAGATGCTGTTGTCAGTATGTGTGGACACCTCTTCTGGTAATTAGTTGCTTTATATACTGCTTTTACTTCAAACTATGGCAGTTTCATTATTACAATTACTGCCCATTCGCGTTAAGTCTATCGCTGAAACGTATGGACGCCCATGCGTTTAAGTGACAAACCTATCGCGACACGAACGGGTTGTAAAATTTTATCTTAGCAAGTAGATGGTAAAAAAACCTACACTTAATAAATCCAGGAGATTTTAGTAATTAATTTTATTTATGTGTGTAATGTCTTGGTCTGTTTATCCTTTCTCATCTTATTTAGTAAACAGTATTTAACAGTTGTCATACATCTTTTAAACTTAAATCACTATTTAAAAATGTGTTATCTTATTAAATCAAATTGTCATTAAAAACTAATGATATCTTTCGTATTCTATGTGTGTAAAACCATTTGTTGTATTTTATGAATGATTATTTCAATAAAGAGTTGGGTGAAAATTGTTTACTAAATAGGACAGGTAAGGATAAACAGACTATAGTAATAAATTCACATAGTGAGGTGCTCACACTTTGTTCATTATTTACTGTGAATAGTTTGATTTACATTGAAACCAATTTTAAACAAAATCTTGAATGTAACCTACTTGAATACACTTTCAGTTTGATTTTAAAACTAATATTGGCCTTTCATCATACTCCAGTGTATGTTGTTTATCTGAGTAGATAGAATATAATATAGATATTCATAAATACAATACCCAACTAAATAAATATATATTTCAAATGCCAGCAACCTGATGCTTACAGGTTGGTGAGGTTTTAGAATATTCAATATATTAATTTATGTAGTCTGTTTATCCTTACTTGTCCTTTTTAGTAAACAGTTTTTGACAGTTGTCATATGTGTCTTAAACTTAAATCGCTGTTTAAAAATATGTTCACTTAAATCAATTGTCATTAATAACTAATGGTTTTCTTCGTATTCATTGTGTGGAAAACCATTTGTTGTATTTTTAACCTATGAAGTCGGAAAAAGGAGAAGGTTAACAAGTCATCTGTGGTAAATAATTAAAATTGTTGCTAATCATAAGCTTACATACTACTGATGTTGCCTAGCTAATATTAGTTTCTAAAGAGTTTTTTTTTGTTTAGTTGGCCTTGTCTGCACCAGTGGCTTGAAACACGACCTAGCCGGCAAGTGTGTCCAGTTTGCAAGGCTGCCATCAGCAGAGACAAAGTTATCCCGCTCTATGGTAGAGGCAACACCAAACAGGAGGACCCAAGAAATAAGGTATGTATGAGATATAACAATATAATAAGAAGTAATTTAATTGTAGGTATATATTTTTTCTAAATTAAACAAAATAAAGCATTAGAAAACTTGCTGATATGTTTTTTATAATTTCTCTAAAAGTGACATGTTTATTATCTTACTTATGATTTAATTTATAATTTATTAGTCTAGGATTAGTCTTTAAAACCTATTCCTAAATACATTGTATAGTGTTTTAGTCATTGTCATTTAACATCAAATGTCTTGAATTAAAAATCACAAAACACTAAGTTGGGTCACACACTGCTCCGCGCTCCGTCGCCTAGCACGGGATTGCAGATGTTCATATCTGATATTGTGCTACAAAGCTTGTAAGGCAGGATACAGGCACTATTCAGGTTGCAGCAACTCCCCTGCTCACCTGCGGGGGGGATGCGTAAAAGCATTTTTCTCAGTATAAAAAAAAAGGTTGCAGAAACTGCTTGCTTATACATAATAATAATAATTAACCTCTGCATCTCATTAGTATACACACAATGAAGGTGGGATGACGACATAAGAGATGTCGCAGGAGCATCATGGAACAGTGTCGCTGAGGACAGACATGAATGTAAAAGGTTGGAGGAGGCTTGCCGGCTGGCAAATAGACCTGCAAAAAACGAGCAAGGCTCAAATACTGAACTAAAGATAAAAAAAGATGGTCTGAAACAAAGACTAAATCAGTATACAGGGTGTTTGGTAGTCGGCGCCGCCGCATCGACTCATGTCGCCATCATTGGCAGCTTACGACGTACCAGCGTCCTGGACCCGCTGCTGTCCGACCAGCGGCGGTATCAGCTAAAAACATTGAAGTTCATGTTAACTGTGTTTTGACAGATGTATGTGATACATTGCTATTTTTCTTTGTTAAGTTGTTATTTGTGCCAAGACGAAGTAGCAATGTATCACATACATCTGTCAAAACACAGTTAACATGATCTTCAATGTTTTTAGCTGATAGAGCCCCAGACCTCAACATGTTAACATTGCAGGTACCGCCGCGGCCGGCGGGCCAGCGTACGGAGCCCGACAATAACAGTGGCTTCCCCGGCTTTGGGTTTGGCGAAGGTTTCCATATGTCCTTCGGCATCGGCGCGTTCCCGTTCGGCGTTTTCACCTCCACATTTAACTTTGGCGATCCAAGACCTAGCGCCGGTATGTACAGAGATATACCTAAATAACTTTCAAAATTAAAGTCTAAACAAGTACAGGAAGTTAGTTTAAAAATCTTTGTTCATCAATCTATACAGGAGTAAGCTTTGTGTTGCACTAGTGACCGACTGTGACTTCGCCTTCGCGGAATATTGTTTTTCTATCCCTCGCGAACAGTACTTTTTTTTCTGGATAAAAGGTACTATGGCCTTGTCTGTACCCCTGACAATATGTGTGCAAAATTTCATATGATCGGTTGGGTTACGTGAAAACGTAACAAACAAAAATACTCACTTTCGTATTTATAATAATAATTCCCCCTTACTAATAAAGATCGTATAGCAGATGTATAAGTTACAGAGTGGTGACTCTCTGTCATTATTTAAGTTTGACATTAAAAAGAAAGGCACAAAACACTGTGTAACTTATACATCTGCTATACATCTTTATTAGTAAGGGGGATTTTATATAAAGTTAGGATAATTAAGGATATTAAAATAGGAAGTCACGATTTAATTGATATTTTCACTTTTAATATAAAAAAGAAAAAAAGTACTGTACTGAAGTGTTAAAAAACCATCCGACCTTCATTTAACATGCAAATAAATTAAAATCATAAACACTTTAATAATGGTGTATGTGTGACTAACGTGTTTCAAGTAAAATATGTTAATTTATTGCATGAATTTGCTTCAGCGCCCCGCGGCACGGCGCAATACGAAGAAGAACAGTTCCTCTCGAAAATATTCTTGTGGGTGGCAATACTGTTTGTGCTGTGGCTGATCTTCGCATGACCCCCGGCAGCGCCCGCCGCCCCCGCCGCCCCGCTGCCCCCTCCGGGACACATACACATAACTGCTTATGTGGCATTTGAGAAACCCTAAAACTAAGCGCGTAGGTACTACGATTTTTTTCTAAACCATCTATATGTAGTTCCAGAAACAGGTATAGGAATCGGTCATGCACACAGAAATATTATATTATGCACCACGTGATAAAATCGTGGTGCTAAAAATAAAATTGAAGTGTGCTTATGCCACCTGAATCGATTTTGACTATAAAAATAATGTTAATTGTACTTTATTGGTTGATTTCATTACATCCTCATAGTAGTTGAGAAGTTAACTGTTACTTACGAACTTGTGAAAGTGCTGAACTTTGTGTCAGACTTTTTAATTTGTATATTGCACTGTTATTAAATACTTTATCAGGATATTGTTATCTCCTCAGAGTCATTAAAAAAAAATAGTCAAAATCGATTCGACAAGTTGTATATTTTAGAGCTAAAATATTATATTATTAATAACCAAAAAAATGATGAGTGCATTATTGTGCTCGTTTCGTAAGCCGCGGCGCTAATTAGATTTGTTATATCGATAGCTTGTGCACGTGTGAGCCGCCTCGGCTGTTTAAGCTAATTTATTAATAAATTAAGGTGTATGTCTCGAAAATATGACTGTTAGAGATCTCTCGAAGCCTTGTTGCAGCCGCCAGTAATATGTTCAAGTCATGCGGGTATAATATCACAATGTTAGATTCCTTGCATTTATATGTTCCCTTTTTTGAGGTTACATCAAGGGACAATACAGTCATGACTTGGTAATTAGTGATTGTTATTAGTTTTCACCTTTGTTTAGTATCATAATCCAAGTTGTAATATTAAGCCATTAGAAAATTGTGGCTATTGTAATTTCAAGCTATAAACTTGTGATTCGAACTGTACACGTACTCGCGATCACTCAGTGCAGCCCCTTTGTAAATTAAACTTGTATAGACCTATGATACAATGGTTTCAACTATTTACTTGTATTTTTATGAATTTCTTTCAAAGGTATGTCACTATCCGAGTGTTGGTAAATGAGGTTTCTGGATGTCCACTCATGTATAGGCATTGTAAAATAATGCGATTAGCAAGAAGTAATGCGAGAGGTTCGTGTAAAATATTCAAATATGTTAGTTACATTACTTTTAAAAGACTCCTATATGTAATATACCTACTGTAACTATTAAAAATGGATTGGCATACTTGTTTGTTACATACGAAAAGACCATACTATACATATTATAAATCAGTAGATAAGTTTTATGTTAATATTTCTGTAAAAATAAGTGTATATATATTTGAATTATTTCAATGATATGTTGTGATGGGATGGAAATTTGATTAAATGATAAAAATAAAGATAACTTGTGCTATTACTCCTTTTTTTCGAAATATGAAAATCTTAATGTGATGATGATGATGACATTCTATTGTGTTAACGTTTATTGAAAATAATCTATTATGTTCATAATTGAAAAAAACCGACCAACTCGCAAGTCGGACTCGCGCACGAAGGGTTCTGTACCATTATCTATAATAACGGCAAAACATGTCTGTTGTATGGGAGCCCCCCTTAAATATTTGTTTTGTTTTGTTTTGTTTTTAGTATTTGTTGTTACAGCGGCAACAGCAATACATGATCTGTAAAACTTCAACTGTCGTAACTATCACGGTTCATGAGATACAGCCTGGTGACAAGACAGACGAACGGACAGCGGAATCTTACCCTTTGGGTACGGAACCCTAATAAAAACCACTATATGGATATTGGTCCGATCTCTTTAATAATCAAGAAACATGTCGAATTTACAGTAAACAGATATAAGTAATGTGTTAATTTATTATATTAGGGGCAAGCAACTACCCAACGTAAACATAGCTAGCAGTTCTTTAAAAACGAAAATAAAACTGGTCTCGCTCGACCTTATGTAAATGTAGCTGTTCCTTGGACCAGTAGCAAGTTACAAGTAGCAGTAACGTTTTCGGAATCGGGTCAACACAGAAAACACAATTAAAAAAATACATGTCTTATTTAATACTATCTAACTTAAGACTAGGTTCTTCCCATAGGAACAACGCAAGATATCTTAGTGTGCATCCTAATATAGGTACATTGACTACACTCGTATTCTTTTAGCAGACCTACCGTTCACTATGGAGAAATCGTTTGGAATCTCTTAGGACTTGTATAATATTTATTGAAAGTTCTGTTTTCCTTTTCCTATGCCTTATGTAAAAGCTGAACAGCTTTATTAAAGCAACTTTAACAAAAGTGATGTTGGACAACAGAACTAACTCAATATATAGGTAAGGTATGAACATAGACAACCTCTGACTTATGCTTATTCGTAAAAACTCGACTTGTTACATTATGGTTATTATTATCTGTTAGATTATTTTGCACAATCTGTTTATCCTTGTCTTATTTGATAAACAATTTTCACCAAACTCTTTATTGAAATATTCATTTTAAAAATGGTTTTCCATACGATTTATGACAGAAATTGTTATACATTAAATGTCAACTTGATATATTAACGTAACATATTTTTAAATGACGATTACAACTGTCAAAAACTGTTTACTAAATAAGACAAGTAAGAATAAATGGACTGTATGTAGATATAATTCAGCAATATCAGTTAAACTAGTTTAATTAAATATAACAATAATTCTAAAAACACCTATTCCACTATCACTGATTGAATTTTTCCTGAAAGTAAGTCCCTATTAATGGATCGTGAGCCTGAATCTGTCCCGGGACCCTACCGGCTAACTTTTCGAATTTCGACGGGTCTGCCGAGCTTCAACTTAAAACAGATAAATCGAAGTAAGGAGTTTCGTATTGTACTATTCGCCGAAGTTATTTAGAAGATATCGACGTTCGTGTGACATCGTGAATTGGGGCTCGATTTATCCGTTTTAATCTGAAGCGTGCGCTGCGTGGCGGCTAGCTCCGTAGAGCTACTCGAGTCCGTAGAGCTTGAGCGTGCGGTCCATGCTGGTGGAGGCGAGGTAGGCGGCGTGGCGGCCGAAGCGCACGCCGGTGGCGGCGGCCGTGTGCTCGTTGAACACCTTCAGCTCCTGCCACTGGCGGCACAGGTACACGCGCACGTCGCTGCCGGCCACGCCCAAGTACGTCCCGCTCTGATCGAACCACAACTCCTTGATGGAGTACCCCTCTTCTAACTGGATCGTCTTGAAGTTCTTCAGCTTCCGCAAGTCCCAGAGCTTCACGCAGGCGTCTTCGGCGGCCGTGGCGAGGTAGTACCCGTTCTCGGAGAACGATATGGAGGTGACGGGGCCCACGTGGCCGGGGAAGTTGGCCACGTTGCTCTGCTCTTTCAGATCCCAGATCTTTACCTGAGGGGCATTAACGTTATATTGTTTAGTTTAGATTGTAAATAGGAAACCGAAAACAGAGGATGTTTTGAAATGTGGCACCAGTGATAGAAAGTCGATAGGAAACCATCTAGATCGGCATGGACGTGATTCGAGATGAGGTCATAGGTGGTCTAGAAGAGTGCCGGACGTGAATGTTGATGGATAAAGTGGAAGAAATAGACCGCAGAAAATATGGATGGAATGATATAAATATGTGGATCATGTATTTGCAGAAAATTGGAAGAGAAGGACATTCTGCGCCAATCCTGTAAGGCGTCACATAAAAAGACCGCTAATGGGGTGCCTTAAAGAGGTGACCGAAAATGTATCTTATGTCTTTGGAAGACAGTATAGATTCCTCATCATTCGGTTGTCGTTCAGCGGTCTGTTTACGTGACGCGATCTATATAACAGTTATATCTTACCTGTGAGTTCTCCGTGCCGGTGCCGAAGATCAGTCCGTCGGGATGGAACTGCGCCGTGGTGAGGCTCACGCCCGCCGCGTCCGCCACCTACACGACACAACAACAGCCCGATTACGAGAAACACACAACAAACTCGAGAGTAATAGTTTTAAGTAAATGAAAGCGTTGTAATCAGAAAAAGTTTAATCATATGCAAATGGTAGAATTTAAATTAGAAAATATTATTAAAAAGATACGTACTCTCGCAGCACGCTAAGATATCTTATAAAATCAAGATTCCCTTGCCTAACGGACTTTAAACTAAAAATCTAACATTTAAAGGTTAAAAATGAATAGAAAAACTCAATCGTTTGGATAAACTTGAGACACAAGTAGAGCAAGAATTTGGCGCAATTACTGCATGCCCCTTTCTTCAACTGCGCAAACAAAGTTTGTGTACGGCCAAAGATGTACACAAAAAATGTTGTTTTTGTATGTATTACAGTGTGGTGATGTGTTGTGTGTGAGTAGGTACCTTGGTGAGCAGCGTGCCGGTGCGGATGTCGGAAAAGGCCCAGTGCTGGTCGGTGGACGTGGACAGCACGTAGTCGCCCGTGGGGTGCAGCGACAGCCCCGTCACGGGCCCCTCGTGCGACCGCAGCACTACGCTCGTCTGCGACCTGGTCATGTCGGGATACGTCTATCTATATTCTGTTTATCCTTACTAGTCTTATTTTGTAAACAATCGTCACCCAACTCTTTATTGCAATATTCATTTTTATAATATAACAAATGGTTTTCCACACACAGATTACGATAGAAGTAGATAATTATTAATGACAATTTAATTTAATAGGACAATATATTTTTAATAACGATTAAAGTTCTTTAATAAAGTTAAAAGACGTATGACAACTGCCAAAAACTGTTTACTGATAAGACAAGTGAGGATGAACAGACTGTCAAGGGTTCGAAATAGTATTGTAATGTAATAATTTCATAAAGCTACCTGGTGATTAGAAATGGTTAGATAATAAACTTCTACTCACGTTGGCACATTCCAAACTCGAATGGTGTGGTCCGGCGAGGCAGTGATGACCGTATCCTCGTCGGGGTGGTATATGACCCTGGTGACCTTCTTGGTGTGCCCCTTGAGGATGGCCACCACTTGCTCGGTGTCCTTGTTGAACACGGTGGCGTTGCGGTCGTTGCCGCCCGTCAGCAGCTTGCTGTGGTCCGACGGGTTGATATCCAGGGCCAGGATGCCTGGCACGCTAGCCGAGTGCAGACCCTAATGTGCGAAAAATAAGTATTAAATTAAATATAATAGTTTTTATGAGGTTAACTTATCGCACCACACAAAATTACGTAGGAAATTTACTTTTAGAACCAGCCTAGACGAGGTGACGACGAAGAGACTAATTCGTTATCAACTGACAGTCGACCCTGACCCTCGGACGCTGTGCCTGTGCTCCTGTATACGTGCGGACAATCACAGGGTGCGAGGCGAGCGTGAGGAAGGCGCGCAGCTGGTCAGGCGCGAGCAGCCCCTCTGGCACAGGGCGTGTGCTCCTGTATACGTGTGGACACTCACGGGGTGCGAGGCGAGCGTGAGGAAGGCGCGCAGCTGGTCAGGCGCGAGCAGCCCCTCTGGCACAGGGCGTGTGCTCCTGTATACGTGTGGACACTCACAAAGTGCGAGGCGAGCGTGAGGAAGGCGCGCAGCTGGTCAGGCGCGAGCAGCCCCTCTGGCACAGGGCGTGTGCTCCTGTATACGTGTGGACACTCACAGGGTGCGAGGCGAGCGTGAGGAAGGCGCGCAGCTGGTCAGGCGCGAGCAGCCCCTCTGGCACAGGGCGTGTGCTCCTGTATACGTGTGGACACTCACAGGGTGCGAGGCGAGCGTGAGGAAGGCGCGCAGCTGGTCAGGCGCGAGCAGCCCCTCTGGCACAGTGCGTGTGCTCCTGTATACGTGTGGACACTCACGGGGTGCGAGGCGAGCGTGAGGAAGGCGCGCAGCTGGTCAGGCGCGAGCAGCCCCTCTGGCACAGGGCGTGTGCTCCTGTATACGTGTGGACACTCACGGGGTGCGAGGCGAGCGTGAGGAAGGCGCGCAGCTGGTCAGGCGCGAGCAGCCCCTCTGGCACAGGGCGTGTGCTCCTGTATACGTGTGGACACTCACAAAGTGCGAGGCGAGCGTGAGGAAGGCGCGCAGCTGGTCAGGCGCGAGCAGCCCCTCTGGCACAGGGCGTGTGCTCCTGTATACGTGTGGACACTCACAGGGTGCGAGGCGAGCGTGAGGAAGGCGCGCAGCTGGTCAGGCGCGAGCAGCCCCTCTGGCACAGGGCGTGTGCTCCTGTATACGTGTGGACACTCACAGGGTGCGAGGCGAGCGTGAGGAAGGCGCGCAGCTGGTCAGGCGCGAGCAGCCCCTCTGGCACAGGGCGTGTGCTCCTGTATACGTGTGGACACTCACAGGGTGCGAGGCGAGCGTGAGGAAGGCGCGCAGCTGGTCAGGCGCGAGCAGCCCCTCTGGCACAGGGCGTGTGCTCCTGTATACGTGTGGACACTCACAGGGTGCGAGGCGAGCGTGAGGAAGGCGCGCAGCTGGTCAGGCGCGAGCAGCCCCTCTGGCACAGTGCGTGTGCTCCTGTATACGTGTGGACACTCACGGGGTGCGAGGCGAGCGTGATAAAGCCCCGTAGCTGGTCGGGCGCGAGCAGCCCCTCGGGCACGGTGCGGCCGCGGCGCTTGCGCTCCTGCGTGAGGGCGGTGGCGCGCTCCTGCAGGCGGGACACCACCTCCGCCGACATGCCCACCGGCGCCAAGCCCGAGCCCGCGCCCGAGACCGCTTCCACCTGGTAAACGATGCATGTTATCATACTAACATCACAAAAAAAACAGTGCGCTCTTATACTGAAAACTGATAACTTAAACAAAACAAATATTATTATTATATTTTGCACGTTATATTGCACAGCCAGGTATTTAAAGTAGCTATTGAAAATTTTATCAGTGGTGGAAATAAATGATTACACCATTATGTCACCAAATGTTAATTGACAAATTTTTAAAGGCTGTGACAAATATGAATATGAAACATACCGGATGCGCAGGCTGCGGCGCGACGATGCCGGCCTGCGGCTTGAGCGTGGCGAGCGCCTCTCGCGCGGCCGTCACCTCCTTGGTGAGACGCGCGATCACTCGGCAAGCCGCGTCGTGCTGGTATAAAGCGTGGCTCAATTCCTAAATGAAAAATCATGTTCAGTATTTGACAATCCCAATACCATTTTAGTGCTCTCAAAAAAAGATACCTAGGCAACCTTGGAAGACCAGCGTTGACACATGTGGAGTGGGTTGCTTTTTTAGTGTCACATTCTATAATTTAAGTCACTAACTACTTATTGTTATAACTTATTGTTACCTTTTGAGCTACTAAATAAAACAGTTTCTATTCTATAAGCCTGAGTTTAATTAAATAGTTAAGTTACATCTTTAGTATTGTTGAAAGTGTCCATCAAAAGACTATGATATCCTAGTTTTGAATAACCTTGAGAAGTATGCTTCTAATTTATTTATATATTTCTAAATAAATATAATCTTATGTTTTTATTGTCACTACAAAATTCTAAGTCTTAGATTTTTCTTTTACTTGTGCTGGTTCTTAGACCTTGGTTCCTGCTAAGTTCAACAAGCAGTACACCATAGATTTTGATTTATTTAGAGTCAAATTATGATACATCAACCAGCTTTACAGTATCTACAATAGCCCTTGTGACATGCCTGTCTTGCTGTCTGAAGCTGTTGCCGCTGTGTGAATGTGTGCAGCATGAGCGCATCCCACTCATCTTGCATGCTCTTCAACGTGGCCGGTATGGATGTGGCACTCGGGGGCTTAGGTTTCACAATGGGAGGAGCTAAGGAAAAAACAATTATTTGTTAATTGCCTAGAGAGTTCATGGATAGTAAAGAGTATGTATCCTCAAAATATGTTTGAGTAAATAGTTGTAGTAGTTTTAACAAGAAAATTATATGTAAGGGTATGTATGTTCTTGTTAGTTGTCCAAATAAATAAATATTTTACTTTTAAACAGTAGTTTTTTTATTTATTTAGTACTTATTATGTTGAAAATCCAAATTTTTTTATCAAACACATTTTATACTTTTAGATAAATAACATGCGTGCACCCAACCTAACTCTCCAACCCACACATTTGATCAAGTTATTATTTATTAATGTGACTTACTTTTGATTTCAATGAGGTCTTCAACTCTCAATTCTTTTCCACTTATAGGATCTACACCATTTTCTATAATGTACTTCTCGATAATACGTTTCTCAAAAACTGCTCCAGAGGACGGGGATACCACTGGCACTTCAGGAACTTCATTGGAAACTGTAAAACAAATTTTCAGGTTATGTACCTCCCTCAAGATCTTAGAAACAATAACAAAGAATTTCAAATATTGTTTGAAATGTTTCGTTTGCCTAATACTAATTCATTCTTGATATATTTACCACAAATAAGACGAGAATGAAGAGATTTTCAAGTTAAAAAGCTGAACTACTAATGTGAAATGTCCGGTTCGCGCAAATTATTTATAGCGTTGTTATTAGAAAAGCAACAATTATGATACTTACTGGCACAGTAGAGAGCCATTTTATATTCAGTTTTGCACAAAAAATCGTATAATACCGTCAATAATAGCAATAATTAGCAATTGTTTAGGAAGGAAATTAATATTTTTGCGTCAAAAACGAAACGCTTCCACAGAAGAGTCAACTCACTGTCAAATCTGTCAATGTCAAGTAAAGTTTTTTTTTTAAGATTTTTGGTTGGGATACAAACAAGATGCGTTAGCATCATTGTAGTCTTTGCAAATAGGTAGTCGGAAAAGTTCGCGGCTTTTTTGAAGCATGAGTTTGTGTGTTATATTTCTGGCAATACTAAACTTAGGCGGGAATGTAATCAGTTTGACAGCTGACATTCTGCGGCGGTTTCGGCTAAAAACATTGAAGTTAATGTTAACTGTGTTTTGACAGATGTATGTAATACATTGCTACTTTTCTTTGGTAAGTTTTTATTTGTGCCAAAACGAAGCAGCAATGTATTAAATACATCTGTCAAAACACTGTTAACATGAACTTCAATATTTTTAGCCGATACCGCCGCAGGGGTAGGTTGGGTATAGTGGTTTTTTTTCATATCTTAATAATTTTTATTAAAAAAGAATGCTGCTAGACTAGTGCTCACGATTCTGCCTATGGTTGAAAACCTGACGTGCGGTCAGAATGCACGGGTGGTGCGAACAATGCAAAAAACCGTAAATGTGCGGGCACAATCGGATCCGGTCCGGTCATGAAGCCGAATCGTAAAATCGGATCATGTACCTAATGTGTGCAGCCAGGCTAAGCCATGTTTTGGTGTCTTTACGCTTCTTTCATAACTTATTTCACAGATTACGCATCAATCAAACAAGGGACAAACAAAAATCCCGTTAGCAAAGGAATCTATGTCTTGTCTGCCCAGTGTATACAAGGTGTTACAAAAGTACCCTTAATGCTGAATATGGTAGATAGGGACCATCAAACTGAACAACTTTTACTATGGGACCAACTCTGAAATCGCGAAAAAAAAACAGCTGTTTCATACAAAAATTAATTACGAAAATATCAAAATGTATGAAACAGCTGATTTTATTTTCGCGATTTCAGAGTTGGTCCCATAGTAAAAGTTGTTCAGTTTGGTGGTCCCTATCTACCATATTCGGCATTAGGGGTACTTTTGTAATACCTTGTATATGGGGACGTTCAAAATAAACAAGCAAAAAATACTTTCACATATCTTTTATTACATTACAGAACAACAGTTTAGAATAATTTGCGCCAAAGAAAATGGCACACTTTACTTAGCACTAGTCGCGTGGTGTAAAAACTTACACTTAGATATTATCTTACTTTGTACATGGCTATAGTAGAAATGCCTTTCTATTAAACAAAAACTGGGCATTATTTACATTTCATCTTTAGAGCTAATAAATGGTCACCGACGACTTAAGAGTTGTTGAAGTGCGTTAACATCTATTTGAACTATAGAACGTCACACACAGTCGCCGTCGACCGGCGACCAGTCGATAGTGCGTATAGAGTAATCAAGCCAATGCCCAGGGAGCGTAGTCAGCAAAATACAATCTTATTAAAACTCTTGGAAGAGCTGAAGACTACATAAAATTATGTCTTGCGACAAGTTACCTTAAGTAAAAAGTAAATCATTAATGGCAATTTCAAGCCAACAAAATATTCGACTGTAAAGTTGTCATATTTCATACTCTAAAGTAAAAAAATACACATTCATTATTTTAATGACTGAAACTGAAAACTCATAATAACATAATAATTACCTATAAATAGAGATATTCATTAAAATCTTACATTATACGTAAAATAAATTCAAACTTACTCTATGATTGATCATATCAGCCGCATGACACCCACTGCTGGGTGTAGGCCTCTTATGATTAATACAAAATAAAGAAAGTATGCCGACTCATGCTGAAAATATTTCATAGGACCACAAATAATCATCATACAACCATTGCGTAAACCAAAGATATTTAAACATTTCGTAAAAAGTCCATTAGTTTTCATAATAATTTAAAATACAACAAAAATTATCCAGCATAAGTCCTGGACCTAAAGTTAAAGTAAATAAAATCCACTTTAACATTAAATTGCACAAGAAACTTAAAATTATTATGTACAAAATTATTGTAATAAGCAATTTATCAATATAAATAAATAGGTTTCAATAATCCTACTTCAAGATACTAGTTTTGATGAAAAAACATTGTCATGTGATATGGTGAATACTGTGTTTAAAAAAACATGTCAAGAAAAAGATTATTCTTGGATGATAAACTGATTATACCAAGGTAATATTAATTTTGAATGATTCAACTAATTATTTTTCGTGATTGTTTTGAATTAAAAAATATATCTGATTAAAAGCGTAATGGAATTAGGGAATCCTTGAAAATCCAAAAATTCCACCAAGTACAGATTATAAATTTTAACCCCTAATTTGTTTTCATTAGAAAAGATTTTCTACGTAATCGTTGTCTACCTTTCATAAACTTGACACAAAATAGATAGATTATTCACAACCTCAGCTTTTAAAGCATGATTTTACAATATCCATTTTGTGCTATATCGGGAACCCTAATATGGCAATATTGATAGTTCTTATCGAAAATAAAAGTACCTATATGATTCACATCTTAATTTCACTAATAAAAACACGAGCAGAGGTAACATTGTACACTACACATATCACCAAAGTATATCAACACAAAGTACAAGGAACAAAAATGATAAATAAGGTTTTATTTTACACTATGCGATGTAGGCATCGCGGGCGCACTTCACTCTATATGGGCACTATACACTGTCCACTAGAAACCGCACAGAGGGCAGCGCGGGATGTAAGGACTCACTCAGACTAGTATGTGGAGCGCGCGCTGCCGAATGTCCTGGCATCACGAGCAGGCGTCGCGAAGCAGCCGCACCGCTGCGTACACCTAAACAAATACTAATTGAAGCATACAATAAAAGGTACATTTTATTTATTTAAATAACGGTTACATTCGTGTACTTTTTTCCTGCACGTCGTCGCGGGACGCCATCACCAGGTCGCGGCCCCTGAGGCGCGCCGCCGGTCGCTCCCACGCGTGTACATGTACAGGCTATAGGAGGGTTGCCTCGTGTAGTGTGTACCTTGACGGCGGGTCCGAGGCGCAGGCGCAGCGCCCTGGCGAGCTCGTCGCGGGACGCCATCACCAGGTCGCGGCCCCTGAGGCGCGCCGCCGCCGCCGCCGAGCCCGCGCCGACGCCGCACACTCGCTCCACTAGTGACACCACCTCGTCCTGCAATCGTAACATAAATTTTAAAAATCCCTTTACACTATGCGATTTCTTACATGCAATCTGAAAAACAATACATGCTTATACACGAAATGCTTGTATTTCATCATTAAATTTTATGTCTCCGACTGCATGTTATTATGTTGCCTTTAATACTTGATCTTGTTTCCATCTTTTCAGTTGACTTGTCTTTTCATGCAGGCGAGATTTTCAGTTTTTAAATTTATTTATATTTTAGTCATTTTGACAAATCTTGTCGAAAACCAGCAAACTAATTTGGCTCCTAGCTTGAGAGATGAATCAAACAGCCAGTGTTGCTATAGCACTAAGAAGCTAAGAATTATGTTTATTTACATCTTATATACTAAATTATTACATATTATTGTATTTGCGTCAGCTGGATATACCTAACACAGTGTGTGTGAGTTTGCTCTAGATACAAAGTCCGAGCTGACGCTACACTAAAATCTATGGAACAATCATTCCGCTCCAAGAATAGCACCACGCAAAATGACAACCAAGTGCGCGGGACTATAAAATGCTGGCATTTATAGCACCACGCAAAATGACAAAAAAAGTGAGCGGGACTATAACAATGCTGGCATTTATAGCACCACGCAAAATGACAACCAAGTGAGCGGGGCTATAAAATGCTGGCATTTATAGCACCACGCAAAATGACAAAAAAAGTGAGCGGGACTATAAAATGCTGGCATTTATAGCACCACGCAAAAGGCAACCAAGTGAGCGGGGCTATAAAATGCTGGCATTTAGTTATGCAGCACAAAGCGACTAAACACTGGTTGCATAATAACGAGCATAATCTGTATACTCATCGATATTTTCTATACTTAACGAAAAAAATTAATTCTTATGATAAATTATCTTTGCATCTTTTTATTGCCTTCTTTTACACCATTTGACTACACAAAAAGTCATTTCTAATAAACTTTCTCTTTTCTTTAAAATAACTGCAATTGCGTCTGTCACCGGGCGCGTGGCTGGCTCCACTAAATACTATGCGGGTTGTCTGTCATTTTTTAGCCCCGTGGTGTTATTTTTTAACCAATATTTGTTTGCAATTGCACTTTCATTGATTTTAGTTTGCTGTTAAAAACCTAGAAAAGTTTAAAACTTAAGGAGCGAGACATCGCTTTGCAAACTCGCAGAAATAATCTGTCGCAGTTGGTTGAACTAAAGCTAAAAGTTGTAAAACACAGCGTTAGGTATCAGGCAATCAACATTTTTAACAGCCTTTCAGTCACATTAAAATCTATTGTAGACTATAAAACGTTATCATAGTTTAATTGAATTTGTTGGACACTAAGTATTACTAGTGGCTGTGTAGAGCTGTAGACATCACGTTTGTGACATTTTTGAACATTTTAGAAATAGCGGAAATATGTTTTTCCCCATATCCCTGCCATTTTTGAAAAATTTCGAACTAAACCGAAATAAAATCTATTTAATTATAGAACCTCACAAAATCAGTTAAGAAATGCGACCTGTAGAGGAGAACAAACGGACAGCCGGACAGACATACAAAAGCATTTTTGCCCAAGCTGAAGCAGAGATGCTTCGCTCGGTCAATTAATTTCAGAACATTATTATTTGTTTTATTATATTCCCATTTACTATTATTTGACATTTTTTTCACCATGCCTATTGATTAATTTTGTATTTTATGTTTTTTTATTTTTCCGACACAATTATATTGTTATGGAATAAATGAATTATGTAAATGAATAACTAACCTCAGTCCAAATGGTAGGATCAGACGGCAGCGCCAACTCGGCAATATGTCTGGCGAGATGCGCGCGCGGTTCACTCGCCCCAGAGTTCGCGCGCGCATCTCTCGCCTGCGTCTCGCGCTTCGGCCCGCGCTCGCCCTGAGTGCGGCGCTCGTTCAGTCCGCTGTTCGTGTCTCTGTTCTCACTTCCGCGGCCTTCGCTACCGCGCCAGCGTTTCCCTCCGCCACTCGATTCCGACTCGTCATCAGATACCTAAAAATATATTTAATATAACAATATACCAACATCACCAGTTTTTCGAAGTAAAAGAAAAATGACATACCACATTTTTGGCTACTTCTTCGACACGCTTGTGTTTCGGTGGTCTGCCTCGTATTATCGACCTGTAGATAAAGAAGAACTCAGTGGTTTCAAAATGTGAAAATAGTAACATAATACACAGAATAGTCCTATAAATACTGTCGCTTCTATCTAAAGCTGTGGAGTTTTTCTCACCTGTTCGTCCAGACCGCGACTTTACAAGGATCCCTCTCGATCGCGGTAACACATGCAGGCGGCCGGCGAGTGCGATTAAGCAGTCGCACCGTCGTACAACACATACCTGTCGTCTTTCGAGTCTCCAGTAGGCGTGTCGGTTTGTCCAGGCTTGTGCTGTTTGGGCACGCGCTTGGACCGCGGCAGTAAATGGTCCGCGGCGGTGGGCGCCAGTCTGTCGGGCGGCGGCGACCGGGGCGAGTAGGGGCAAGTTGACGCAGCGTTGTGCTGCTTGTGCGCGCCGCCGCGGACCGAGCCCAGCCCGCGGCACCCGCCCATGCCGCACGGACCCGTCACCGACAGCTCCTCTGCCGCTGTACGACAAAGTGACGCTGAGCCTATTGCGTACGATGTGTTTCAAACTTATCGGCGGCTGGGAACATCGCGCGGGAGGATGCCCAGAACACAATTTCGATGTAAGTGACGGCTACCCGCATACCTAGTGGCTAACTTCACAGCCGCCGATAAGAATGAAACGCATTTTACCAAAGCGAACATGATTGTTAAGTAGTGATTGGCGATAACCAATCGAAGCACTGCAAGGTACCTCAATATTATATTAATTAGAATACATTATGGTAAATAAGAGTTAACATTAATCAATGGCGAAAGAATTTACACTTTTCTTCTTGTGTCGCTTGTTGTGGTTTATATTTCAGCTAAACATTAGATGGAGATTTTTCAATAAAAACACACTCACTGAGCGGTGGTTCCAGGGGGTGGCCGGTCTTGAGGCACCAGCCGACGGGATGCATGTCGGCCGAGTCGTCGTCCAGCCACACGGACAGCTCGTCGGGCCAGCCGTCGAACGAGACGCGCACCTGGTGCGCCTTCACCGCGCTGATCGTCGCCACGCGAATTAGGAACGGCACCTGCACCAAACACACGTGTCACAACAGCCGTTATAAATCTTCCCGTCGGCACTATAATTGTTGACGCAGGAGTTAAAATATAGATTATCCAGTGCCAAAATGTCTAAGTTATGGCGAATACCGAAAGCCAAACACTTATATTTCAGTAGAAATCAATGTTTGCTTGAGTAACTACTTGGATCAGGTTCCACATGGCTCTTATCTCTGCACCACGAGAAGTATTCCTTCCTTAATTATACAGACACTTACCAATTTTTCGCGACTTCATATCTATCTGTTACATTTAGTACTAGTTACTACTAATAAAACATACCTAATTATCATGATTACAGATCTTAAAGGCAAATACCACTTACCTTAGGGTCAACGACCTCCAGCTTCATCCCGGGCTTGAACCCCATGGGCGGGCGCGGCTTGAACGCGCGCGGGGGCGCCGGCGACGCGCCAGTCTCCGACAGGTAGTTCTCCCACGAGAATGTATCGGGGTCCTTGTAGACTACAGCACGGAAAATATTAATCATAATCATCATCATTTATTTATTTGCTTCAAACATGGTAATTAAGATGGTAGGTAAAATTAGTTTGTACGTCATGTTTCGCCTATTACTAAGCATGCAAATTAATACAGTAATGTTAAAATTACAGTGGCAAATTAATTATCTCAAATAAATATCATATTACATTTGGAATGTCCGTATTTTGGATTGAATTAGAATGCATAGGCAGTGTTCTCACAATTTAAATTACAATTTGTATATCTTTTAGTCATAAAATCCTTAATATTGTAAAAGTTTTTCGTCAATAGCCATTTATACAAACAATTTTTAAACTGAATAATATTTAATGATTTTAGATTTTTTGGTATGTAATTACAGGTGTTACACAAAAATATTATTTAGTTGGCTAATCCAAAAAAAAACAACATCAATTTCACTAGTTCCAGATATTACCGATTCTGGGCTTCGATTTTGCTAATGGTAACGCAATAATCGTGTTACAATGGTACTGCTTTTTGACATAGTTCTTGTTACTAAAACACTACACTTATGAGATTATCTGTCAAATAAGGTATCCGTAATTTTATCCACAACCTGTGAAACTGGCCAAAATTTTTATGAATATCGCTTTTGCCTGCAACTTTGTCTGCGTGGAAAAGTTACTATGGGCATCATTTTTATTTTTCCGATAAATACAACGTGTTACAAAAGTACCCCTAATGCCGAATATGGTATATCCATCCATCAAACTGAACAACTTTTACTATGGGACCAACTCTGAAATCGTGAAAAAAAAATCAGCTGTTTCATACATTTTGGTATTTTCGATTTTAATTTTTGTATGAAACAGCTGATTTTTTTTTCGCGATTTCAGCGTTGGTTCCATAGTAAAAGTTGTTCAGTTTGATGGTCCCTAGCTACCATTTTCGGCATTAGGGGTACTTTTGTAACACCTTATACGTATAGCAAAAATAGATAGATTTGTTTGGACTTACATACTAACTTACATCCCCACACAGGTCGAAATATCTAATGCACTACAACAATTATTTATTTACTTCTTATCAAGTGCCAAAATACAAAGTTTTATGGTTTTATCTTCAAAAATGACCAATTTCGATACAAATTTTCATTCCCCATTTCAACCCCTCCAAGCTTCTTTTAGCGATAAAAGCCTAGCGGTCCTTTCCCAAGCTCTACTCTATTTTGGTACCAAACTTCATCAAAATCGGTTCAGCAGTTTAGTCGTGAAAGCGTAACAGATGGACAGACAGACGGAGTTACTTTCGCATTTATAATATTAATATAGGGACTAAAAAACAATATATCTCCGAATTTATGGTATTTGTGGATTGTTTTACAGCGTAATGCGATAGCGCGCTGGCTCGCTAGTGCGCCGAATGCGACGCGGGGGAGCTCCAACAGCATGCAAGGCTCGACTGCTCTTATAATAACCACTGTTCTAACTTACACATTGCACATGTACACAGTAATAGAGCTATCCAAAATCAATATAATTTTAGTTGTAATTAATTATTTGTTTTTAAGTAATGATGATTTTAGCTAATGTGACTATTGATAATTTTTATTGTATTCCATGTAATTGGTCTTTGTTACTCGAAATAAATGCATTATGATTAGCATATGAACACTCAAACCGAATGAAAAACAAAAACATAAAAGGAGATATAGTTGTACTTTTACCGTCAACAGTTTCATGTGAGTTGAATTGGAATCATAAACAAAGTGAATGTGTACGTTTAATTAATTCAATTGCCATCCAACGTAAATTAGCATAGAGATGACCACTTTCCATTCACCACAATATTATCAACTAAACTGTTTAATATTTCATATGAATTTAATTTAATTACATATCAGACTCTGTACTTGCAGACTTTAATTTCTTTCATCATTTTTACCTGTTTAAGTACTTATCATGCCACCCTATACTCATTGCAAAGGATTGTTGACAAAAGTGGGAAAAAAGGTACTTCCGATGTACAAACAATACTTTCGTCGAAAGTAAATTTTGAAATGAATTTTAAGATTTAATTTACAAATTTTAACTTACATACTTGCTATTAACTACATGGCACCAATACAAACACCTCGCCTGTCCGACAGTGTAAACAAAGTTCGTTACGACGCACGGAGGCGACTGCCCTCGACGAACAGGGAAACACGAATAACTGCAGTTACTTCCCGCTCGCAATAATATCGTTGATATCTCAAACTCGTTAATACGGCAAACTAGCATATATTTTCCAGATATATTCATAACTTTTGCAAAAATATCATAGAAAATAATAGCGGACACATGCCTACTAGCAGTTTATGGGCTATTGTTTATCGCTTTATCACGACCGTACCACAAATAAGGAGCACATGTTTAATTGTGTAATTACTATTAATGGGCCGTACAATCTTTATTATTAAGTATATAAACAATTAGTGTGGATACCTACATTATTGTGTTTTTGTCCTCAATATTCTATGGCAAAGAGTAAATTAAGAGTCAGAAACCATATTTTTGTACTGCAAAATCTTTCTGGATTACTAGAACACGAATGGAAAGTTGAACTAATTCTATTTTAATTCACTTATTTGAAAAACGTAATTTAAAAAAATAAATAATTAAAGAATATATAAATAAAAATCTGCATTTTTAATAACTATATAAACATGCCTAATTCATTTAGTTGTGGTTTAAAGGAACTCCGCCGACTGACGCCCGAGGCCAAAGAGTAAGTGCCCATTCACACAGCGATCCGTTCTATCGGATACGTTTTTTATTTGGCGATGGCGTATGTAACTGTATGATCCTGTTCACACACAACACAGTATATCGGATCCAGTAAAAATCCGTTTTGCAGGTCTGTTTTATGGCAGCCATTACATACACAATCCAAACCGTACCAGACTGACTTGTGACGATTGAAGACATTCGAAGATTGAATGTGTGACGTTGTTTGCGATCTGGCGTGATCAGATTGTGTTGGATTGTCAATCTACGTCAATCTGGCTTGGTCTGGCTTAAGGTTGGCACCTTTTTTTCGAGGTAAATAGTATTTTTTTCAAAACATTGAAAAATATAGTATTTACTATACTTACTTTTGGGATTTTTATAAAAAATGTAGTACACATTTATTTTTAACTAGCTTCCGCCCGCGACTACATCCGCGTGGGTGGACATTCGAATAATCACTAAAAAATAACAAACATAGAGACAAACAGAGAACCTCCTCCTTTTTTGAAGTCGGTTAAAATATCGGATCGCAGTAGATCTTGGTAGATTGTCAGTCTACCAATCTACGCAATCCGATATACGCAGACCCGTCACAGAAATTAAAAGCATAATTTCAATTTCGGTCGGGAATCGAACCCGGTACCTCTTGCGTGGTAGGCTGGCATGTTGAAGACCTGCACCACGCGAAAATTGGTGCAAAAAAGTTGGCAACCCTACCAAAGACCACAGCAGATCGTGGTAGATTGTCAATCTACCAAGATCTACTGCAATCCAGATCTTGCTGGATTGACCGTGTAACGTCACAAACCAACCGCATCAAATTCCATCATTCTGCTGCGATCAGCGGTTTTGATCAGATTGAAACCAGATTGACGTGTGTAATGGTCGCCCATCGGCTCCGTTATTATTCGGCGATGGTGTATGTAGTTGTACAAGCGTGTTCACACAACACAGTATATCGGATCAGTATGTGTACTGTATCCATAGCCGCGGTAAACATATCTACCAGTATTCTAACAAAGTACAAATGGTCGAAATGCGAGCCATACCTACGCCACAGAATTAGTTTCCTACGCGCCTTGAGTTCGGTCTGCACTCGGTACACAACAGTCGCGAATGAACGGTGGTTTTGTATTTGTGATCAGTGAGCGTGATAGTTGTGAATTAGTAAGATTGATTGAAATAAAAGTAGGTAATTACAATGGCAAATTGCAACTATAGACTATATTGTGCTGTTTATGGTTGCCTCAATTCATCAATAACGCAATTTGAATAACATAATTTAACTTACCTGGAGAGTCCGAAAGAAAAGATTATATAATACTTACTTTTTGAAACCTACTAGTATGTAATTTGATTCTTCTTTGAATAAAAAATGCGTTTTGATTTTTCCACCGTGTAAAATACCTGGATTAATAAAAAAAACAGGTGGATAGGGTAATAGAATGTCCTAATAAGCCCTATCGTATGTTGACGTACCGCGCGACTCTAGGTAAGTATTTCAAGGACAGGGTTGAGTTAGAATACTGGTAGATATCTTTACCGTGCCATAGCACCGTTACTAAATACGATAAAAGGTCCTGTAAATGCTGTGTGAACATCCGTAATAAACGGTCCTGCAAATACGGATCCGCAAAATTTGTGGTTTAGGATAATGGATGACCCAGTCAGCCATACGCCATGTATGACATAAATTTAGTTATGTGAGATAATAAGTACGTTTTGTTTTTACTACACACTTAATTGTACTAATTACAGGTGAATATAAATAAAATTAATGTAAGTGAACAGGAATTGTTCAACAGTATGGAAAAAACTAAGACTCACAGTTAGGCGGCGTCAAAGACACTCCGTTTTCCTCGGCCCACCCCACTGGGTGAATGTAGGGCGAGGTGGGGTCCACCCAGTAGTCGTACATCTCGTCCCAGCTGTCGAAGTTGATCAGCATGCGGCTGTCCATCATGTCCGCGATGCTCGCCACGCACACCAGCTCGTTCTTGCGGTCCTCCGCTTCCAACTTCATGCCCACGCGGAAGCAGGTGGGCTTGAATATCTAAAGTCACAGAATAAATAATAGTACTAACGTACAGATGTTGCACTTCTTTGATCTTGAAGAAAGCCGACATTATACAACGTGATACACACAAAAATACCCCTAATGCCGAATATGGCAGATAGAGACCATATCATCATACATTTTGATATTATCGATTTAAATTTTTGTATGAAACAGCTGATTTATTTTTCGCGATTTCAGAGTTGGTCTCATAGTAAAAGTTGTTCACTTTGATGGTCCCTATATACCATATTCGGCATTAGGGGTATTTTTGTAACACCTGCGCGTCCAATTAGGTTCAATTTAGCTTGGACGCGCAATGTTTAGTGATGCTACATGCTACGCTACGTGTTAGCGTATATTGTTGATCTTCGTACTCGAACAGCAGGGTTGCTTCGCTGCGAGTAATAATAAAATTATGTACCTATCTACTAACATATATAGTATTTTATGTTAATGACTTGATTAACTTTCACTTTTATGTAATGTCTGAACTCAATTAGGTACTTAAATAACATTCAGTTTTTCATAAACAAATACTGTGCATAGAGTTAGTTTTTTCTTATTTTTTTTATTTAATTATACAATCTTCACAAAATTCGACCAAAAAATACCACTTACTTAGAAAATAAAGATTTTGTAGAATGTTGTCAATTCAGGACTATTCACATCATTATTTTTTATGTATTATTCATTATATAGTTTTTAATAACAACAAAGACCATTCAAACTACTTTACAGGATTCAATATATTTATAAATATCTTTACACCTTAATGAGAAAAATGAAAGCGCGGATATCATAAAACGCTGTGAAAACGCGCTTGTTATTCCGAGAGCGAGGCGGACAGCCCGGCCGATATTGTCCTCGCCGCAGGACAGGACGCCGAGCGCTAGGTGCTTATCTTATACCTGCACGCGGAGCCCTGCTAAAGACTAAAGTACAAGTTTCTACTTTATTGCCATACTCTTAAGTAAATTTCGATTAAATTTTTGCTTCTGGCAGTGTCCTTTCCTTTTACGGCCCGCTTAAGATAAGATGCATATTTATATAGCATCGGGAGTGTCAGTCGCGACGCGAGTTGATCTCAAAACCTTACCATATCATGTAATCTTTTTAGAAGCACATGTTTTCCAACTTGAATAATACTGTTTTGATGAAACACACAGGTCGAAACTATAGGTAATTTAGTTTCGTTACTAGTGCAAGGAAGTCGTTTAATAAAAAGAAATGAGATATACTTACAGAGCTAGTCACGTGCGGGAATAAATGTTTGGGTGCAGCGACCGCCTTAACTTGCTTCAAGTAGAGCGGCCACGAGAAGGCGGCGCCGGCGTTGGCGTTGGCGTTGGCGTTGGCGTTGGCGTTGGCGTAGGAGGCGGGCGGGCGGAGCGCGCGGCCGTTCTTGTCGCACCAGCCGGCCGGGAACACGTCCACGCAGTCCGCGTTCACCCAGTAGTCGTACTGGTCGGGGTACTCGTCGAAGTGCAGCCGCATGCGGAACCCCTGCACCTCCGCCACCGACACCACGCAGAACAGCGACGGGTGCTGCGGGTCTATCGCCTCCATGCGCATGCTCACTTTGAACCCGTTGCGAGTGTACGGGAACGGCTCCTTGAACAACTTCACCGGAGCGTCTTTGGCCTTGCAAACCTCCAAGTACCGCATCCACGAGAACCCGCTCTTGCCGCACATCCACGGGTACTTCTCGTTTTCGAACGAATCCTCGCCTAGTTTTATCAATGCCAAATCGGTCAACCCGTCGGATGGTACGGAGTCGTAATGTTTAAGCGACCCCTTGTCGTTGTTCTCCGAGAACAAATCAGAATCAGATAGCTGTTTTCGCATCAGTAACTTCTTCATTTTATTTCTCTTTTTAGTTAATTCTATCCGTTCTCTGTCCTTCTTCTTTTGCAATGCTTTTTGTACGTCGCTTTGACAAGTTAAACTACAAAAGTTGGGAGTTATAAACTCTGCCGCCATGCCGTGACATCCGCACCCGTCGCACCTATACATATCTTCAGGCGAAGTCGGTTTCTTGTCCCTGCTATTCCGTTCTATTCTTTGTTTCAGTGGCGTGTGATATTTTGCACTGGGGTTTAGTAACATATCTTCATTATCGCTATTTTCAATTATATCAATAAGACCAAACTCATTGGTTTGGAATTGCAAATTACTTCCCTGCAATAAGGCGACTCCATTACTCCAAATGAGACCTGGTGGGTCTTCTTCCAAAGCACTATCCAGACTTTCCCTTTTATCTCTATATGAAGAGTCCTTCCTAACAAACTCTTCAAATTTATGATAATACAAGTTTTGATTAGTCTTCCCCAGAGTACAATCTTTTTTGCCTTCCTTATAATCATCCGGGTCCGAGTCCCCCAGATTAGCTTTAGCTTCCAAATCTTTGTCTAACTTCTCATCACAAAACAGAGAGGGAACTCTGTGATCATCATTATTTTCAAGATCATCTAATTCAGTATGTTTTTCAACAGGTTTTGGTTGAGGTAAATTGAACTTCAAATTTTTGTTTGAAAAGTTATCTGTGCACAATGATATACGTCTCCTGATGTTGGCAGTACACGTCTTTCGTTCACTGTTGTCCGAGTTGGAACGTCTCAATATCGCAGGCGCAGCCGGACCGAGGCAAAGTTCATTCCGGTCCATATTTTTCAATAGGCTTTTTCCTTTCTCTGGTATAGCCAAAGTGAAAGATTTTTCCCTCGTTTGACCACCTTCATCATCAGCTATTGACACAGTGTAGATATCATCATTCATGGATGCATTTGTTTCAGGAATGGAGAGAGTATATTCACCCTGTTCTCCAGTTGGCTCTGCTCTTGATCCTGGTATGGATAATGTAAATGATTTGTCACTCTTTGGACTTTGAGGTACAGAGTTTGATTCTTTTCCGTTAACATTAACCATTTTCGCTAAAGGCTGCAAGGGAGGCATTTCTGCAGTTTCCATAGAAGCTGTGTCTCTCATTACAGTGATGCTCCCTTGAGGGTCATTTTGGATTTGGCCATTTGCGATCTGAAGATTTATTATGGGACCTTTTGAGGACATACTTGCAGGCAAATTAACAGGAAGGATGAATTTAGTGTTTTGAATCTTTGGCATATTCATAGGTGTTAAGAAAAGTTTTTGATTATTTGTAGTGACCGTTTGTTGGTTGTGCGATATGAGTATTGATTGGCTCTCAGTTATATTTTTGGGTGCAGATTTCTTCACTGAGCCTAGATATGCTATAGCCTGTTTGGTCTGAGGAGCAATGCTCACTGGAACAACCATCTTTTCTGTTGGTTTTGGTTTCTGGATAACAATTGGCTGAGTAGCATTGACGGGTGCCAATAAAGAGGTTTTGTTTTGAGAAACTTTAGGTGCAATATTTGGTTTACTGCTGACATTTGATATAATGTAATTTGAACCAGTTGTCACCTGCAAAAGTAGAAAGAAAATCTCTAAGTATAGCTAAGTTATCTACAATAATATTAATGCAGTTTGTCCGGGAGGTCATGGATAACCTTTTAGTTGCCGATGGGCCACATTGGGATCTACAAATAAAAATAAAAAAAAAAAGCTGATCAAAAGTAAGGTAAACATTTTTTGTAGGTGAAAATTTAAAGTTTGAACCTAAAATTTAGGTGTTTAATAGAGGATATCTGTAACTTTCTTGTATTCAATTGATAGCAGGATGATTCGAGATTAAAAAAAAAAAAAAAACAGTACTCGATAAAGTTTTCTTTTGTCGAAATGGCATGATAAAAACTGATCAAAGGCAGACATTTTCCAAAATTGCATAAAATATCAAAAACTCGGTCACCATAAGACTTTTACTAGGGTATTTTTTTTTATTGGTAGATCCCAATGTGGCTTATCGGCTGGTAAAAGGTTATTCGTGACTGGGAAGTCTGGAACAAATACTACCATGATTATACAGGGTGTCCGTGTGGACCCCTGTATAAATAATCATTCGTTTTCGATTTATCAATCTTAATTAAAAATATGTTTTTATTAATAGCACTAAGGTAAGATGCAAATTAATAACTAAAAACAAGACTAATCAAAAGAAATCGTTTCGGACAGATACTCATTTAATTATCCTACTTTTTAAAACAAATGTATTCTTTACAGAGTTAATTAACTTTAGTGAATGCATGTTATTTTAGCTTTCACCCTGTTAGTTCTACCACTAAAAAGAAACTTTATTTCATTAACATTCCATAAATTGTAATTTGAGCCACAATAATATGTCAAGTTAAATGGATGATATAAAACAATAAGGATTTTTCATTTTGTTTCATTGATTTTGTTGATTACTCCACCTTTTTATATTGCCTTGTGAGTTCTTTTGATGTCTTATTGCATAATTTTTATCAACTAGATTAACATTTCAAAGATAAAATAAGAAATAATTGCAAAACTATAACAACAGTAGAGCAATTTGAAAATTAAAGCAACAAGTTCAAAAGGAATAAATAAAATTGGCTTGAAAATAATGTCTTATCATGTCAACACACCTATATATTTTTAAAATTAATTCTAAAAATAAATTAATATGATTATACCTACATATTCATGCTGTTGTATTAAGAGAGCATACTAATATTGTCCAAAACTATGTAATACTTACAGGTCTCCGGACAATAATTTGTGGGGGGTTGCCACTGGTGCTTGCTTGACTAATCACTTCAGTGCTTGTCACTGGCTTCAGACCATTGGGGGTCTGTATGTACACCACATGCGGTACAGTCCGTGTCGCCCCCCTCAGTTGCACAGTGCCAGAGCTTCCATTGTTTGGCAAAGCCAATTGAATAGAGTTGCTGGAGGAGCTTGGAATCTGCATTACAGTAGAACTTGTCCCAACTTGAACTTGAGAAACTGACGTAGGATTATTTAATTTCATTTGCACTCCTGATGAATCAGGTAATTGAATTTGAGATGTGCTAGAAACAGTCATATCAGAACCACCATCCATTGTAGCTGTCCGTGGATTTGATCCCATATGCACATGAATAATTGAACTATGGAGGGGCTGAGATGGATTTTGAAGCAGTGGCATAGAAGGTAATGTAGAACCTGTCAATTGGATATTCTGGTTTGCAGGAATTTGAAGAGGGACATTTATTGTATCACCTGCGGATAATTGAACCGGCACACTGGTAGACCCCGACACTTGCAGAGGCAAGCTTACAGGAGCAATTTGTAAGGGAACACTACTGGTCGCTCCAGACAACTGAACGGGGACATTAATGTTAGAAGTGGAGCCAGGAATTTGTACTGGCACATGGACTGTTGACAGTTGCAAGGGGTAGGGGGAATTGTTTGTGTGAATCTTTACAGGGGCTATAGAATGTGTGACTAAATTGTGAGTAATAGGCATTGAGCTCTGTGGGGCATGCACAGAGGACACAATCATGCTGCTTGATATTGGCGCCTGAAAAGTGAGAACAAGGTTATGGGCTGCAATACAATAGAAACACCTTTAGTTATATGCATCAGATAGGTTAAAATTAAATTAACTCACACGAATAGTATTTAGTAGCACATTGTGCTGTGACGTATTTTGAGAAAAGTTAGTACCAATAGAAGTGTTACTTGATTTCAATAGTCTTTTTTTTAAGATTTCTGTTTTGGGCTCATCAAAGTTTTGAAGTGAATTACATTGCTGTCTCTCCATTTCTCGACTTCGAAAACGTTAGTGAATTCATTACAGATACTTTATTATTTCTTGCAATCCATTACTGATGACCTGTAATGCACATAAAAATAAAATATTGCGAAGACAAAAATCATTTGGGCGCACTAAGATCTCGTAAGAATCAACAGCACGTCAATAGAGTTCATGCAAGAAATATTTTATTGTATTTAATTAAAAATAATACATTTAGTTATTATAATTTGCAGTGTTATTTGTTTTCGTAAAATTTTCTTTAGCAAAGATCGCACTCTATCAATTTGTGCAGCTACTTTTATACAATCACAACCTTCTACAAAAAAGTTCGTGAAACACAAATATCGAAGTTTAACACTTACTTAGCAAAGTATCAACACGAAGAAGAGTCCTTGTATTTGCGTTTTTACACTTAAAATATCGTAATCGTACGGAAAACCATTATGAAAAATAATTTACTTCTATATCGCGACGATATTTACCTACCTTGAACGACTGGTAATAATTTTGACAACATTGCCAAATTGCTTTAAGTTTTCTTAAGTTGGTACGATCGAAATCCTAAACCAATCACGAGAGAGCATTTACGTGACGAAGCTTTCGCGCCTCGCCTGTTTATTTAGCTCAATCAAAAAGTCAGCATGTAAAGTTTTGTATTTCCAAATGTATTTTTAGAAATATAGATATTAATTCATAAAGTGTTTTAAAAATCTCCCAAAAGTGGTTGGCGATTCTATCAGATGTGTTGTAAATAAAATGTAAAATCCATTTAATTTATATAAATTCAATTAATATGGAAAGTAATGAAAAATGGAACTCCCTTTCCTCCTTTTTATGCTTACTTGACATAACATCTCGTCGAGTCACACGAGATATTTATTTATAACTGGGAAATAAATTTCTGTTGTTTTTATGAGCAAAATATGATTTTCATAAAAAAATGTTAGATTATAAGTGAATATAAAAGGTTCATATTTTTTCTATTCTAATAAATGGAGTAAATAAAGCTATTTTAAAAAAATATTCAGACCGGAAATGTGTTTTTTCTTTTCCCGCTACATTTCAACTTTCAACATAATCTGTGATTGTGTTGATCAATGTGAAATTTTCTTTACCCTAAGTACACATAAATTATACAAATCTCATTATCATTGTCTTTCTCCATGTATAGAACTTTACAAACATTAAGGAACAAACTTTTAACTAGTTTATTCATCTGTGGTACAAACGCATTGCGCTGCGCTGCACGTTAGTACTAAGTATAATAATTATGGATCGAAGGGAGCAAGACTCGTCACGCGTACAACTAATACTTATAGGTAGTTTTATATTAAAGCAAAGCAACTACGCGCCGCGTCGCCGCGCTGTTGCTTGCTCCATACAAACTCTTAAGTTGCACCGCGAAACATAGGTACAGTGCGTAAATACGCTTTTTTTTAAATAACATGAAAGGAATGCGGGAAAGAAATAACTACGCACACTACTCAAAGCCCTGCATGCAGGGTTGATATTGGGCTCTATTTGCAGTGCCGTGCCGTTAGTAAATTAACTATATAATTTGTGATGTAGATAGAGCTTCTGTTTTATGTAGGCATGTAGGGCCGATAATACATTTAAGAAAAATCTAGCGAGTGGCGAGCGGCGGCGCTCGGTGACTGTCTGGGACAGTGACTGTTTACACTACAGCCAGTCATATCAAGTGCCATTTCTCGATCGAGATGGAGAGTCAACGACGAAGCGCAATACGTTATAATTCTACGACGAATTATATGATTTTTGGAGCAAATTGAAGATTGAATTTAATTGTATAGTAGGATGTTTAACTAACGATGGGATGGTGTTCTAACCGGATCCACAGACTTCTAAGTGAACTAGTTTTCAAATCCACTGTCTGGCAAGTTGAACGGCTAAGTTGACGCGTTTGCCCTGCTCTAAGGTTCGCCCCACAGTCCGCGCGTGTACTGTGTTCTGTATACCCGACTGTACTTGCTCACTGTCCTGTCTCACTGTACAATCCGCGCAGCGGCAGTATCGGCTAAAAACATTGAAGTTCATGTTAACTGTGTTTTGACAGATGTAAGTGATACATTGCAACTTTTCTTTGGTAAGTTTTTATTTGTGCCAAAACTAAGTAGCAATGTATCACATACATCTGTCAGTACACAGTTATTGTAACATGAAGTTCAATGTTAGCCGATAGAGCCCAAGATAGGATTGAAAATGGCGGCTCACCACGCTTACCACAACGAGTGTGGGTGAGAGAGCGACAGGTGTGGCGTTTAGTGAGCGAGCGAGAAGTGAATATGAACGACGCCATTTCTAATTCCATTCTTTATCTACGTGGGTTGTACTGTCCACTCTCCTAATGTAAATCAGGCATAAATGCTGTACGGACATAGATTACTTTGCCTTTTCATTGATGGGGGGAATTTAACAAAAAAAAGTTGAATGTCACTGTCAAGTAACATCTGTCAGCGTCTTGTGTCACCACTAACTAAATAAAAAAAAAAATACGTGCGTGCGTGCGAGTGCGAGTGCGACGAGACGAACAGTGAAACTGAAAATAATTGTAAAAACAAAACAAAACTAGAAATTAAATGAAATATAGTTTGAAATCCGGTAAACTGTATTTTTAGAAAAGTCCAATTATCATGCTTGAATCTTGAGTAAGTTGGTACTTTTAATATTTCCAAGAATATTTTTCTACAGTACTTGTATTGTATTGCTTGCTTGCGCATCACTGATCAAAACGAATATCGTAAATTGGTGAAAGAGTTTTATGAAATTTAGTGTCAAAACTTAGAACCATTAATGTTTCCAACATTTTAGTTGCTTTATTTGAATGTTTACTTACATTATCTAGAACATTCTATTGCAGTGTTATTGTTTATTTACGCAATCTTGCTTTCAAATCAATCTTTGTTCTTGATGGTATCTTCAAAGTTTATACATTGTATGTTACATATTACAATAAAATGTTGAAGATTATTATGATAAATATCATATGTATATATATCATTAACCAATATAATTTATGAACTTAACATGTCTGTGTATATTCATTACTTAAATGAAGTTGTATAAGCTTCAACAGTTATTTTTATTTTATAATATTCAGGGGGCTTACAGTAAACGATACACAGTAGATACGTAAGTAGTACTATAAAGAACCAATTACAAGCCTCCACAGATAACAGTGAATATAACTTTTTTGTGCTAAATTTGTAATTAAAAAACTGATTGTGATCTGTATTCAATTAAACACTAAACTTTAAGCAAAGTTATGTCTGGTATTAAGAAAATGTCACTATATTTTGATTTGTATGTGATTAAACATGCAAAAGAGATGTTGTGTCATATAAAAAATAAAGCTACAATTTACTCTGCCCTATCTCTGCCAACCCCTGATTGGTGAAAAGTGTGACCATAAGTTATAGTTATATGTATATATCTGAAGTCCCATTAATTTCACCTTGCAAAGTATCTAACCATATCCTTACTCTTATGAAGGTACAAAACTACTGTATAAAAATATTGTGTTGTTATGATGCCATCTTAAGGCGATAGATTTTTGTAATATTACATTGTTTCAAAACAATTTAATTAGGGCCTCTTAAGTTTGTCTTTTTAAATTTATTTAATACAAAAGAATGTAAACTATAATTAGAGATCAGAAGCATATTTACCTAAAGTAAATTTTTGGCTATAAAAACATATTATAGTCGAAGCAGCTTCTAATTCTTAAAATGCGTTTATTCCCTGAGGTTTAACAAGCCTGATTTGACATTTGTTACAACATAATAAGGTTGTGTTTGCTTTATCAAAAATTACTGACAATAAAAATGAAATGAAATATTCTTTATTCAAATAAACTTATATATTAAGTGCTTTTGAATTGTCTATATTTTCCTACCACCCATTCAAGAGAGAAAAAAGGTAAAAAGCAATCATATTATGTTGTCTGAAAGAAACAGAGACAATGTTTTTCGAATATACTGGCATAAAGCACTAAAAAATGCATGCATGCAGTTTGTAAACCTTTCGCAAATAGGCGATTGTTCAGATATTTCTGAAGATGACTGTCTGCACTCTGTACTAAATTTTTCATATTACATACCTACTAAGTTATTATGAGAGTAAATTATCCTTACAGGGGGTGTCTGTCTATAGAAGTGGATACAATGAGTAGCCAACACCAGTATATGAGTAACGTGAACAACTCGCCTAGCTCACGCGTCGGCGACATTGAGCACATAAGTATGCATTATCTTTACTTTACTACAATTATTTATAATTATAATCTAAACAAAACAGCACATCAACCTTTTTTGATGTCTCCATTGCTGGGGCAAAATTTTCCTTATGGGTGGATAAAAAGGATACGGGCTATATAACCCATCATACGGGCCCACTCGACATAATACATTTCTAGTCATCTATCCCATGACCGACCACTGCGAAAGTTGCATAGCTACTGCAATCACAGGACGATGCACTAACCCACTG
Source organism: Catoptria pinella (assembly GCA_963556745.1). Classification (NCBI taxonomy): domain Eukaryota; kingdom Metazoa; phylum Arthropoda; class Insecta; order Lepidoptera; family Crambidae; genus Catoptria; species Catoptria pinella. The sequence goes on from OY750762.1 coordinate 14,311,558, forward strand.
TGTTAACCAGAAGGCTAGAAACAATTTCAATATATGAAGTTTATCCTGACTTGTTTTATTTAGTAAACAGCTTTTGACAGTTGTCATAAGCCTTTAAACTTTAATCTGTTTTAAAAAACAAATTATCCTTTTATTACAGAAATAGAGTACCTAGAGCTTGAAAGGACATAGGCTACCTTTTATCGCGAATAAAGTGCTTGAAAGGGTTAAAATAGGGGATGAAAGTTTGTATGAAAGTCCCTGGGTTTCGAAGCTATGATCTTCGATTTTGTGTTTAGGCTGACGATCAAAAATTAAATATACAACATGTTGCAAAAATACCCCTAATGCCGAATATGGTATATAGTGACCACCAAACTGAACAACTTTTACTTTGGGACCAACACTCAAATCGCGAAAAACAAAATCAGCTTTCATACATTTTGATATTTTCGATTTTAATTTTTGTATGAAACAGTTGACAGTTTTTTCGCGATTTCAGAGTTGGTCCCATAGTAAACGTTGATCAGTTTGATGGTCCCTATATACCATATTCGGCATTAGGGGTATTTTTGTAACATGTTGTATATGTCTCAGCGTTTTTGTTAATTCTAACCCCGAAAGAGTGAAAGGGGGGATGAAGTTGTATATAGAAAATCCTTCATTTCCATACATCACATTCATACATAATACCTTAGAGCATTAAGAACAAAATAAAATAAACATTTTGACCGTAGAAGTACTTCTAAAGCAAAGTGATTTTCCGAAAATCAACCCCTTAGGGAGTAAATGGTATAAGTAAATCTAAAAATCGATAATATATGGAAGTCCTAAGGGTTGAATTATGTCCGCCGAGTTGGACTTCAAAATGCCATTTTTGCAATCAACATCCCATAAAATTTCAAGTCCGCCTCCTCTAAAGGCGGACGGGGACGGAAAAAGAAGGGCATGGAAAAGGAAAGGGAAAAGGGATGGGAACGGGGAACGGGAGTGGGAACAGGAAAGGGGAATCAGGGCATCGCGCTTGGTGCCCGCCTAATTACGTAAAAACAACTGATCGGATTTTGATGAAATTAAAACAAATAACACTATTTATCCTGGAATATCCACGCGGGCGAAGTCGCGGACGGAAGCTAGTATTTCAACAAAGAGTTGGGTTAAGATTGTTTACCGAATAAGACAAGTAAGGATAAACAGTCATAGGTATAGGTAGGTATCATTACATAGTTATTAATTAGTCAATTTTTTCTGTGCTTATGACTTGGAAACTTTTTTGTTTTGCAAAAAACTACCTAGTATTTGTTTATTATTATTTTGATAAAATTGTCTTTTCCTTCACTTAGCTACAAGACACATTTTATGAATAGTGATACAGTTCTGTTAAAGTATAGGTTAGTTCTATTAATATATATGTATATCTATATAGTATAGTTAGTATATTCAAACTCATACAGTTTCTTATGCTGTCAGATTACTTTAATTATAGTTCCACCTATAGCAATATCACCTTTAGTAAAATCAAAAGTAGGTAATTTCTTTATAATATGGAACTTCTTTTTCAATTCACCAGATTGCTGAAGAAATGAAAATTTACATCAGAATTTAAAACTGCAGTAATTCTGCCGACAAGATAGCTCTATCTATTTATATAATGATACTAAACAAATGTAAATATCCTTAGATTTTTTATCATTTGTTGTAAAGTGTAAGGAGAGTAGAATTTCCAGATGTTGATAATTGCAGGTCACTTATCGGAGCACATTGGCTCTCTGTGCCTGTCGTCGGAGTATTCTGATGTGACCCTGATAGTAGAAGGGCAAAGGATCCCAGCCCACAAGGTGATACTCGCTGCCAGCAGTGATTATTTCAGGGCACTTCTCTATGGCGGGATGAGGGAAGCAAATCAGGTATGTGCATTAGAAAACGTTACCTAAGTCAACATTATTAGGGATCACTTACAAAAAAAAGACGCCAATTTCTGACTTATCAAAATGTTGATTTTATCAATTATCGTATAGAGAAGTAATATAGCTCATAAAATTGCTAACTAAAATAAAAATCGACAATGCAGAAATACAGGAAATTAATAATAAAGATTGGCAATAGTTACATTTAGTGTAGGTACACTAGAACATATTGATTTTACCATTACATATTTTTCTGATTGCCAAATTAAAATTCAATAAACTAGTGTTCTACGGTCATAGCAACTATTCAAATATAATTTTATTATCATTATACATCAACATTTAAAAAAAAATATTTGACAGGTCAACGCTTGTATGGGGAAATGGTCGTTGTTCTTTCAGAATGTGCTATCCATATACAAGGTGTTACAAAAATACCCCTAATGCCGAATATGGTATATAGGGACCATCAAACTGATCAACTTTTACTATGGGACCAACTCTGAAATCGCGAGAAAAAAATCAGCTGTTTCATACAAAAACTAAAATAAAAAATATCAAAATGTATGAAACAGCAGATTTTTTTTTCGCGATTTCAGAGTTGGCCCCATAGTAAAAGTTGTTCAGTTTGATGGTCCCTATGTACCATATTCCGAATTAGGGGTATTTTTGTAACACCTTGTATAACCAAACTTTAAAATAATTTTCCTTTTCAGGCTGAAGTGGAACTACAGGCTCCGTTACAGGCATTCAAAGCCCTTTTGCGCTATGTTTATTCCGGTAAATATTTAGACACTATTTTTTTTATTCTCCTGGTACCTATAAAAAAGAAGTAAGTTAATAAGTATTTGTTTCATCAAAAAAGTTATAAGTATCCACAAATTATTGTGTTTATCTCTTGACTACTATATTTTTACGTTATTGTAACATGCAACATTACGTCACGACGACCGGTCAAAAATTTGCATCTTATGAGACTAAGACCCGTTTGCACTAAACTTTAGAATCGCCTAAGTCTTTTCCTAAATACAACTCGACCAAGATAAATAAGTGAATGAAAGCTTCATGACAGCTAAGTTAATGACAACGTTTCAATTTGGTCAAGATGTAGTTAGGAAAAGACTTAAGTTTAGTGAAAACGGGCATAAGTTTCATCTGTCTGATTCTGTGCTTGCTTATTGTATTCGTTCGAAAATGTTGTGGAATGGTGACAACGTACTGAATGATGCTGCGTGGGTAGGCCCCCAAGCAACGATCTGGTGAAGGTCACGAGAAGCCGCTGGATGTGGGCTGGACAGGACCGATCGTCATGTCATTGAGATCTTTCGAAGCCAAGCAACGTGCGAATGAATGGAAATTAAAATATTATTTATTGAAATAAGCTCACATAATAATAATTTTTAAATCGTCAATTATTTTACCACCATCTATAATGTGACGTCTTTTAGCTCACAAGAAAAATGGGCGCAAAAAACTTATCAGCTTTATTAGATGGTACGATATTTATCGTGGTTCTTTTTGTAATAGACCCTCTGCCCAACATTTAACTTCTACCCACAGTTCTTTTATTTTATTTGTGCTTTTACCTAACTTTGTTGTGTAATTCTTGGTGTCAATAAAAACATTATTATTATTATTATTAAATTATTATTATTACATTACATTCATATATGTTATAATTAACATAGATTCATAAATTATTATTTAATTAGATTATTTCTTAATTAATCAATTTACAGGGTCAAGCTTAATTCAAAAATTCAATGTCATTTATTCAGTCTAGGCTGTTACTAAATGCGTTAAGATAGGTAGTCAGAAGCTGATGACAGACATGATGATGATGATTGCGTTCCGCCAGGTCACATGGGCCTGTCGCTGCTGCGCGAGGACACAGTGCTGGACATGCTGGGGCTGGCGCATCAGTTTAACTTCCAGGAGTTGGAGGCCGCCATTTCTGATTACCTGCGCCAGGTCCTCGCGCTGAGGAACGTTTGCGCTGTGCTCGATGCGGCCAGGTGAGCCACTGATTTTGATATAGGGTTCAGAGTGCTTAGTGCGAGTTTTCTTACTTATTCGATCGCGTTAACGTAAACGCGATTTAGTATGGAATCGGAACAACGCCATCTCGTGACGAAAGGCCGTACTAGAAATTGTGAGTGTAAGTTTTTTACGCGGTCGATACCGAGCATCGACAATCGAAAAGTGAGAGCACCACGTGACCACGTGAGAACGTTCTTGCTTGTGATTGGTCGTTTGTTATAATTTGCGAGTGCGAGCTGCATTTTTGACAGTTCGAATAGTTAACTTAGGTGAAAAAAACGTGAAATCAATCGAAAAGTTAACGCGACATTGTCACCTAGATTTCTTTAGTGAAAACACTGAAAACCGAAGTTACCGAAAATATTGAAGAAGAGTAAAAGCATGGTAGGTCGGTATTATTTTGCTTGGAGAATGCTGGCGGCGGCTGAGACAAAAAAATATCGGAATTTTATCACCGTCAGTCAAGCAAGAGCTCGAGCTTCATTTAATATCAACAACATAAGTGATGAAGAATTTAAGCGCAGGTACCGGCTAACCAAAAAGTCGTTTAGGACTCTTTGCAATGAATTAAAGATGAACACCAATTTAAAGGCATCTCAGAGAGTATCTTTGGAAATAAAGGTATGTTTTCCTTCTTAGAATTACCAATAAAATAATGGTACCAACTAAATAGCAACCTAACATTATTTGTATACACTTCGGCTTCAATAACTTTCTTTTTCATTTTAGGTGCTCAAGTACTGCTCTGCTATTCTTTGCGACGGGTTCTTACCATGCCTATTGGTGTTGCTAAACATGTGTCCCAAAAAAATGCAGCGTGTACATAGAGGAAGTATGTGAAGCCTTAACACATAGAGATATAATGAATAAATATATTAATTTTCCTTCCACTCTTGCTGTAAGTCAAAGGTTAGTGTTGCAATTTAATTATTTTAGTACCTATTATAAAAGTCAATATTATTGATGTAAACTAGGTAACTTAATTTTGTCATTGTTTAGATTTTACAGAAAGTATGGGATACCAGGAACGGTTGGATGTGTTGATGGGAGTCATTTTAAAATAGTTGTTCCATTTAAAGAAGAAGAACATCTGTAATTTAGTAGGAAACACTATCATTCAGTAAACATGCAAATGGTAAGTAAGGAAGGTAGTTAATTAAGACCAAATTGATATTTCAAAACTAACATGTTTAAAAAGGTATGTAGTGTATTAAGGAAGAGAACAATTTTCAGGTATGTGATGATGAGCAACGCATCATCAGCGTAAATGCAGTTTGGTGGTGCCAATCATGACTCCTTCATTTGGAAAAATAGCAACCTGAATACTTATATACAGGGCTTACACCGTAATGGAGAATCAATTTGGCTTTTAGGTAAAAATATGAACAAAATATTGTGGTCAAATGTCTTTATTTTATTTGGAAGTGTGTATAAATGAATAAAAAATAAAATATGTATAAATGAATGTTGTAGGAGACTGGATATCCTCAGCGGCCATCTTTGACTTTCACAAGCTTTTGTAATTACATGAGTAAACTATTTTGAATTGCATTGAATGTTTTATTTCACTGAATTTCATTTTATAGTAGGTCTATTATATCTATAATAGAATTATTTATTTTGTAATCTCTATTGGAAACAAAAATAACCCAAAGTCCATTTATTGGCCCCCTTTGACCTATTGTTGGCATGTACTGCCCCAATTATTTTTAGGATGTGGATGCTTTCAAAAGTGCGGTCACATTTGTCTGATGCCACGCGCGCCGTATTTATAGGGACGTGTTTTTAATGCATACATTTGTAGCGTCAGACAAATGTGACCGCACCTTAAAACCTACATATTGTATCATGAAAGATTTTGCTAACGTTAAGCTATGTAGGTAGTTTGGGGATCATAATTTTAGAAAAATAAAACCAGTGCTTAAGAAATTAAGTAGTTTTAATAAAGTTAAAAAAATACAAACGAACACGAACTCATTGTAATCTCCTTAAATTAATTAGATAAATGCTATAATCAGTCTTCAATTTTATTGTGTTACTAGTTACCGCCTGCGACTTTGTCCGTGTGGACATTCGAGAAAATTCTTAGGGAACCTTTAAACAGGGTAAAAAATATTCATACTTAAAATATACTTCAGTACCCAAAACCAATTATTGGCATGCTTATACCCATTGTTAGTAATAAAGTACCCATTGTTACTCATAAAGTGATAGTAATTGAATTTTTTACTATTGGCATGGGGCCAACATTTGGAAATAAAAAAACTATTGTTTACAGTAATTAATGTAAGAAAACTTTTAATAACTAAGTACTTATGAAAATAAGGTGCCTAATGCAAAAATAATATTGAAAGTACTATCCCAATTATTGGCAATAGGCCAGTAAATTTTAAGTGCATAAAACTTAATTTTTAAAATAATTGAATATTACCAAAGCATATTGAATTATAATAACCCCTTCTTAGATTATGCTAATTATAGTAGTAATATTTGCCATAATTGTAATGAGAAACAATAAAAGTAGGTATATAAAATATTAAAACTAAAATGTAAGTACCTAGGTAGGTATATAAATTCTTAATTATTACAATATTTATCAAATAATTTCTCCATTAATTCCAAACCTCTTAATCCTAATTGCTGCCAGTCTCTTTGGATTTGCAGTTCCATTTCTCTTATCCTATTTTTCTCTCTTCTCTGGTCCATATAGTCCTCGTGTTACCTGTGTCAGATTCTCCTCCATTCCTCATCGGCCTGGAGAAATATTTGACTGGTTTGTTCAGTTTGAGTAGGCCTCACCAGTCTTCGAGGTAAACATATATTTCTCCTAGCCCATCTGCCACGTTGAGTAGGAGTGTGGCCAACGGAAGAAGGGTGAGGTTGTACCCGGACTGGAGATTTGAAGTGGAGAAACAGCCCGGGTTGGATGAGTAACATTGACACCTAAAAAGTTCAATATTGTTAATAAGTTGAGACAGAGTTGCTATTGGTAGCTTTAATTCATTGTGGTAATAGTGCCTAAATCACATCACATTACATAGGCACTTTTAGAGGAACTATTTTTTTTTAGTCATATAATGGGTTGCAGTGTCAAAATACTTAAATACTATAATAATCTAACCTATACCTAATTAATTAGATGTGTAGTTTACTTACTTTTTTCCATTTCTCAGCAGTTTTAGTATCACCACTTCCATCACTATTTAATAGTTCTGCAAGTTCTTCCCACAACCTTAAATGTAAAACCCTGCTTCTTGCATTTGATGAGGGTTTGCTGATATCTTCATGTCTGTAAAACAATTTCACACCGTAAATAACACAAATTATAATAAAGCAAAGAAGTATAGCTATTATAAAGTATTTTTCAAATAATGTTTGTTACTCACTGCTCCATTAATGAAACCATAATTTCGAATTGAGACGTGCTCGTTCTCATTTGTTGTTTCGTATGTTTACAAATGACGAAATAACCAAATCAACAGTGAATATGAGCATGTCCGCACAATAATTCAGAACCACTTTAATCTTGAAACACTTCAAAACACCTTTTTTTTGACAAAACTTTTTAGTTACGTTCTTTGGTGAAAGAGTGTACAATACAAAAACAAACCACCGTCGTTTCCACACCATAAATCAATGACTTAATTAGTTAGTTTGACTCTACAAGAGTCCTATTTCGCCCATCTCAACCTTTTTGGGCGATAAGCTTTATTTTAATAACAAAAGTGTAGAAAGAGCATTTAAAAGTTTGTCGACTGAAAAAGTAAACACATTCCTATAACCCTACCAAATCCAAAAGTAGCAGTTTTAATACTTTTCATTTAGCTAGATAGAAAGATATCCCCTTTAAAATCGGTTGGATTATATCACGACGTAAACTTACTACCAACACAAGAAAATAAAAAACTCTATTCACGGTGAGTAAACGCAGATCGAGCGGTTACATGTAACTACATCTCGCACTCGCTCGTTTTCGATTTACGCCGCGTTTCACGTTTACTCGATTAACGCGATAGTAAAGTTATTCGCAAGAATTTAAGAAACTCGCACTAAGCACTCAGATTCATCCATACTGTACACCCAAATCGTAAGTAGAGGTATTAAGGTCGTTTCCGTACCTCAAAAGGTGAAATCGGAACCCTTATAGGATCACTTTGTTGGCCGTCTGTCTTTCTGTCAAAACCCTTTATTTCGGTCACACGTGAAGGTATCGAGTTGAAATTAAAATCATACACTCAGGTCTACAGTTCCTTGAAGCTGTGAAATTCTAAGTAAACGTAAAAAAAGATATGGCCGTTTATCTATATATATAAAAGGGAAAATCACTCACTCACTGATCACGAAATCTCAGAAACTGCAAGTGCTAGCAGTCTCAAATTTTGCATGGGGGCTCCTTTTAAGGCGTAGGTGCTCACTAAGACGGGATTTTGCGAAATTCAACCCCTAAAGGGGTGAAACAGGGTGGTAAAGTTTGTATGGGAGAACGCGATTCCTTGGCCCGTTTGACTTGAAATTTGGCATAGACATTCTTTCACAAAATTAATTGAACACGTGTTTCGTATTTTTTAAATATTTATTACCTAACAGGATTAAAAAGTGATAAAAAGCTACTTTTGCTGTGATTGACTTCGACGTCGGAATTGAAACTTTTTTGTGCATTTGATTGATTAAATAAGAAAAATAAATATCATTTGTCATATCAACGTAGTATTACATTCTCTTTGGTCATTTCCCCTGAGAGTAGGTAGAATGCATTATCACCATAGGCATTGAATAGTACCTATGGCGTTATGTTGACAGTGCAGTCATTTTTTCCTTATTGCGTTGTAATAACGTGCAAAATTATTCCCTCTAATTATTAGTTTAATTTTAAAAGAATACAATATTCGGTCAAGTCGCCTATGCTATGACAATTAATAAAGCACAGGGACAAAGTTTAAGAGCGGCTGGTGTAGATCTGCGCAGTGATTGTTTCTCCCATGGCCAGCTCTAATGTAGCCTGCTCGAAAGTCAGCTCGCCGAATAGCCTTTATTTTGCAACCGGATAACATGACAAGAAATAAGGTAGGTATACAACATGTTACAAAAATACCCTTAATGCTGAATATGGTATATAGGGACCATCAAACTGAACAACTTTTACTATAGGGACCAACTCTCAAATCGCGAAAAAAATCAGCTGTTTCATAGATTTTGATATTTTCGATTTGAATTTTTGTATGAAACAGCTGATTTTTATTTCGCGATTTCAGAGTTGGTCCCATTATCCCCACCATACTCGGCATTAAGGGTATTTTTGTAACATGTTGTATATTATAGAGAAGTGTTGGATGATCGAGATTGATAATCCTGATAATGCACAACATATTTTTATTTAGAACTAGCTGCAACCGGCATGCGTATTGCAATGCTCCGTTTTTTTAGCCAGGGACTTTCCCGGTCGTAAGCAGAACAACTCACCAAAGTTTCATCATAATCGGATCAATGGTTTAGGAGCCCCGTCGTCTGTACACTTAGATCTTTTAAACTATGCATAAAAAACCGCATCAAAATCGGTCCATAAGTTTGGGAGCTAGGTTGTCTCAGACAGACATACACACACAAGTCAAACTTATAACACCCCTTGCGTATGTTGTGTACGTCGTATATACATATAGTGGTGGCCACATAATTAAGGACACAAGACGATTTTCATACAAACGAGGTAATTTTGAAGTCTTGGTTTTCCGCTAGGGATTGAACTAGCTGTGATCTGATGATGGCCATCCAGGGAGTGAATGGAGAAGATTATGATAGCAATACACACCCAACTGATCTGGTCAGCATTCTAAGAGATGTAAGCATAAGAATTTTCAGTTGCAAGTTTTCATACATTTCTATTTCTATACTATACTCGCGGTTTTTTTAAACATATTCTTACATCTCTTGAAATGCTGGTCAGATCACTTTGGTGTGTATAGAAATCTGGATCTCCTCTATTCACTCCTTGGATGGCCATCACCAGATCACCGCTCGGTCAATCCCTGGCGGAGAAGCAATGCTTAAAAGTTACTTCGTTTGTAAGAAAATCGACTAGCGTCCTTAATTTTGTGGCCACCACTATATATAGTTATCCTGTAGTATAGTCTAATAACTTCACACTCACCACATTAGTAACTACATTGTACCCGTGCGAAGCCGGGGCGGGCCACTAGTACCTTATAAAACGCACATTTCGACACTCAAGGAAATCAAAATTTATAGGGTACTTTCCGTTGACATAGAACTATGAAATTGGGCAAATAATATCGTCTTATAAATTATATAATACTACAAGTACAGGGAAAAAATCTGAAAACTATACATTTGTAATTAATTAATAAAAAATATAGTCTTTATTTAAAGTAATTAATCAATAATCGAGTTCGTACGGAACCCTCGGTGGGCGAATCCGACTCGCACTTGTCCGGTTTTTTTATAAGTACGTGAAGCAAAGATTTCAATGTTTCTTTGTTCCAGACTGTACGGCCTCGACGCGCTCATGGACTACTGCTATAATTTCCTGGACAGAAATGCGACAGAAGTTCTCCAGCACGACTCCTTCCTGCAACTGTCTGTCGTAAGTTTTATTGCTATTCAGGCCAGGCGCACTCCGCTTTAGCCATGAAGCTATAAGTACGTGGCGGACTTCTTGCGAGGCCAATGTTCGGCCGCGACCACGCTAGTTCGATACGCACTCACGCGCGACCCGCCATGACAAACACGTTTGTCGCTTATATTTAACAAAAATGTTCCAACATTATTGTAAGCTTCTTTAACCATAGTACGTAGAATCGCTTTCCTTTTATGATATGCTACGCAGTTAATTTGAAAGAAGACAACCCTAACGCCGTAAGAAAAGATAAGAGCACGCGATAGAAAAAGAGGTCCCTCCTAGGTGAACATAACTGTAGGTCATTAACGCTGTGCGATCTGAATTGCACTTTATTGTGTCGGAGCGAAAGTCACTATTTATTTAAATGACTTTGCGGAGTGCGTCTTCTGTACTTGTACTATTATGTATTCTGTAGCTATATTCGGTTAAGATTTTATATTTATTTTAACCTAATGAACAACAGTACAAGACACTAAGTAGCAAATCTTATTACTTATAATTTTGCTCATTTATTCTAAATTGATCCTTAATTTTAAGTGACAAAGTAGTAATTTCTTTGAGGAAAAATAAAGTGGGTGTTATATAGGAAGTCTTCTAAGGCCTGCTCGAGCGGGACTTCGCGGTGGATATCTTCATAAATCATGCTTTTCCCTGGAAGCATGGAGGTGGAGGTTTATTCTAAATTTACCCGTACCATTAAGTTACAAAGTCGCTATTTCTTTGCTGAAGTATAGTATAGTCCATGTGTGTTATATAGGATGCCTATAAAGTCTTGCTGCCCCCCTAGCATGACCAGCGAAACACGATATATATCGCGTGATATGATGTAGCGTTTTATCGACACTCAACTGTCAACTTCTACTGTCTTTTGACAGTTAAACTTGATAAATCGCTATATCATATCGCGTTTCGGTGGTCATGCTAGGGGGCCCTGGAACGGGCGGGACTCGTTCTCCGCGGCGGAGATGTACATCTTCATAAATCTGATTTCGCGACCTCACTGTAGCTGATGTATTCTAAATTGATCTGAACAGTGAACTATAGTTTGTGTTGTACAGGAAGCCCTCCAAGGCTTGCTGGCCCCCTAGCATGACTATTGAAACGTGATATGATATAGCAATTTATGACGTTTAACTATCAAAAGACAATGGGTTTTGCCAGTTGAGTGTCGATATAACGCTATATATATATATCGCGTTTCGGTGTTCATGCTAGTCATGGCAAGAGCGAGACTCGTTTTTCGCGGCAGAGGTGGACATCTTCATAAATCTTACCTTTCCCTAGATGCATGCAGGGTTTATTCTAAATTGACCTTTATGGTTAAGGCACGAAAGTCGTTACTCGTTTGCTGAACTATAGTACTATACTATAGATTTTGTTATACAGGAAGCCCTCCAAGGCTTGCTGGAGCGGGACTCGTTCTTCGCGGCGGAGGTGGACATCTTCAAGGCGGTGTGCAGCTGGTTCAGCGCCAACCAGGCCTGGGTCAAGTCCGACAGCGGGCAGGCGCAAGTCGTAAGTTTACTCACTACCTAAATTACCATAATTTTGTTCCGTCCGAGTCCTAAGTGTGACTTTTTTTACCTCGTGTTTGATCGTGATGCCAGTCACGCGACAGCAGCGCTTCTGAGTCGCGCGGCTAACACGTGACTGAAACGCCTGTATGTGAAAGCGCTCTATTACTCGTAGGTTGCCGCCCGCTCACCGGCTCAGCGTCTCGCGTTTTATACGCGGTTAAGTAGGTCGCGTTACCAGTCTGCACGGGCAGGGCACCCCGATGAACTAAGATGTTATTTCTAGGAGAAGATCTTGAAATGCGTGCGGCTGACCCTGATGAGCCTAGAAGAGCTACTAACCGTGGTGCGTCCGTTCTCGCTGGTCACGCCTGACATGCTGCTCGACGCCATACAGGAGAAGACGCAGGCCAAGAACACGGACCTGCCTCACCGCGGCATGCTGTGTGAGTCACATTAATTTGTTTTTTTTTTCAGACTATTAGCCGCCCACGACTATGTCCATGTGGCTTTATTCCCAGTCCAATACGAACTTTCATCCCCTATTTCACTGCCTACGATATTATGTTTTGCGACATAATATCGTTTCTCATGTTTTAATTTACCTTTATACTAAAATTAATCAAATTTGTGTCAGTTGTTTAGGTCATATTTAACACAATGGTTTAAGCGTAAAAAACAACGGATAGAAATAATTTTTTTTTTTTAAGAAGGAATCACGTATCTTATTTTGTGTTGAGAATAATTTTTTGGGCACCTGATATTATAATAAATATTTGAAATACGCAGCTTGTTAAATAGTACGGGTTTTGCAAAACTGTAATCGTACGAAAACTATCTCTCTGTCTCTTTTGCTTGCATCGACTTTTTTACCGACATGAGCAGACTATCTGATAAAATTTTCATTACCATTAATACTCGTTACATAAACTCGCATTACGGTTACCGTAATTTCCATAGTCAGATCGAGTTTTATCTTCTTAAATATCTCTCCCAAGTGCTGGAAGAGAACGTCGCCACCCCCAAGCGTGGCGCCCGCGTGATCTCAGGCGACATGCGTTCTGCTCTACTGGACGGCGACACAGAGAACTACGACATGGAGCGAGGCTACACGCGGCATACGATCAGCGACGCGGCCGACAACCCCGGCATACTGGTGCGCCTCGCCACCGCGACCATCATCAACCACATACGCCTGCTGCTGTGGGACCGCGACAACAGGTATACGTACACGACGTCACTCGCTAGGTGGTACATACAACTACGACACGGAGCGAGGCTACACGCGGCATACGATCAGCGACGCGGCCGACAACCCCGGCATACTGGTGCGCCTCGCCACCGCGACCATCATCAACCACATACGCCTGCTGCTGTGGGACCGCGACAACAGGTATACGTACACGACGTCACTCGCTAGGTGGTACATACAACTACGACACGGAGCGAGGCTACACGCGGCATACGATCAGCGACGCGGCCGACAACCCCGGCATACTGGTGCGCCTCGCCACCGCGACCATCATCAACCACATACGCCTGCTGCTGTGGGACCGCGACAACAGGTATACGTACACGACGTCACTCGCTAGGTGGTACATACAACTACGACACGGAGCGAGGCTACACGCGGCATACGATCAGCGACGCGGCCGACAACCCCGGCATACTGGTGCGCCTCGCCACCGCGACCATCATCAACCACATACGCCTGCTGCTGTGGGACCGCGACAACAGGTATACGTACACGACGTCACTCGCTAGGTGGTACATACAACTACGACACGGAGCGAGGCTACACGCGGCATACGATCAGCGACGCGGCCGACAACCCCGGCATACTGGTGCGCCTCGCCACCGCGACCATCATCAACCACATACGCCTGCTGCTGTGGGACCGCGACAACAGGTATACGTACACGACGTCACTCGCTAGGTGGTACATACAACTACGACACGGAGCGAGGCTACACGCGGCATACGATCAGCGACGCGGCCGACAACCCCGGCATACTGGTGCGCCTCGCCACCGCGACCATCATCAACCACATACGCCTGCTGCTGTGGGACCGCGACAACAGGTATACGTACACGACGTCACTCGCTAGGTGGTACATACAACTACGACACGGAGCGAGGCTACACGCGGCATACGATCAGCGACGCGGCCGACAACCCCGGCATACTGGTGCGCCTCGCCACCGCGACCATCATCAACCACATACGCCTGCTGCTGTGGGACCGCGACAACAGGTATACGTACACGACGTCACTCGCTAGGTGGTACATACAACTACGACACGGAGCGAGGCTACACGCGGCATACGATCAGCGACGCGGCCGACAACCCCGGCATACTGGTGCGCCTCGCCACCGCGACCATCATCAACCACATACGCCTGCTGCTGTGGGACCGCGACAACAGGTATACGTACACGACGTCACTCGCTAGGTGGTACATACAACTACGACACGGAGCGAGGCTACACGCGGCATACGATCAGCGACGCGGCCGACAACCCCGGCATACTGGTGCGCCTCGCCACCGCGACCATCATCAACCACATACGCCTGCTGCTGTGGGACCGCGACAACAGGTATACGTACACGACGTCACTCGCTAGGTGGTACATACAACTACGACACGGAGCGAGGCTACACGCGGCATACGATCAGCGACGCGGCCGACAACCCCGGCATACTGCCCCTCACCACCGAAACACTATACAAGGTGTTACAAAAGTACCCCTAATGAAAAAAAATCAGCTGTTTCATACTAAATTTAATTACGAAAATATCAAAATGTATGAAACAGCTGATTTTTCTCTCGCGATTTCAGAGTTGGTCCCATAGTAAAAGTTGTTCAGTTTGATGGTCCCTATCTATCATATTCGGCATTAGGGGTACTTTTGTAACACCTTGTATATTATATCATATCATGATATAGCGTTTTATCTTCACTCGACTGTTAAAATCCATTGTCTTTTGACACTTAAAAGTGATAAATCGCTATTTCATATCGCGTTTCGGTGATCATGCTAGGGGCTGGTGCGTAACACTACGTATTGAAATAGTTTTTAAAAAGTTTGGATGTTTGCAAGAAGAACACATACTTAGTAATAACAAATAGCTCTCCATTCTTGTCTCAACTCTTCTTTTTGCTTATATGTTAAAAAAATATGGTCTTTTTAATTTGTTATTTGTGTTGTGTTAACTAATGCATATATCCATGAGGTCGGCTCTAAAACCAATAACAAAATTGTCGTTGTTGTTCTTTACCCAAAATCTTGTTTGAATTGGTGATCTTTGGAGCAGTAAAAAACAAAATGTTTTATTCAGTTTGATGCAGGCAATAAATTTTTCATCGCACATCCTGTACTGTTTTTCAATTGTGGATGTAGTATTCCATTTCAATAAAGTGTTCATGATCAAACACCCAATTAATAACGCCTCGACTGTTATTAGGTCATACGGGTACTTCATCGAGGTGTCAGTGGACCAAAAAGACTGGGTCCGTGTGGTGGACCACAGCAAGTTCTTCTGCCGCTCCTGGCAGAACCTGTATTTCGAGCCGCGCGTGGTGCAGTTCATCAAGCTGGTCGGCACCAGCAACACTGTCAACAAGGTCGGTAATAGCACAGCTTTACAAACCATACAGTCGAGGGGCGACTTTGTTGTCGTGCGAAATAAAATGCTTTTTTTACCTGTATGTTTTTTTTCATCTAGACGCAATACAATAATTATGCGTTCGTAGAACGCCTCTCGAGCAGACCCTCATTAAACTATTGATTCTGAGAAGCCTTCGCGGGCTTCCTCGTATGACCATCATCGGGAACCATAACACTCGTAAAATTTACATGAACTTAATATCAATATAGTTACGCGGTAGAGCCCCAGCCAAGTCCTAACCAAACAAACCGACCAAACATCAAAAAATCCGTCCGGCTGGACGGCTGTTTAGGCTTAAAGAGGTAACACACACCACTCACATTACCCCTCGTTTTCACCAAGGTATAACACAAGTATAATACAAGTTTTATGCAATTGTTTTGATTTTTGTTCTCATTCATAAACATGTATCAAACATGTTGTATACAAAACTTGTATGAAACTTGTTGGTTGGGGTGAATAAGTTTCGGACAGGTTTTGCTTCTAGTTGTCTACATGTACATCTCATGTTTTATACATGTTGTAGCTAAACTTGTAGAAAACGAGTAGTGAATACTTGTAGAATACGACCTCCTCCTTTTTTTGAAGTCGGTTAAAAAGCGAATTTTTGTTGTATTGTATATTGTATACAAAGTGATAATAATATATGTTTGTTTGATTAAGGACGTACACATTTATTTATTCCAAAAATTTATATAGATTTTTAACGGCTTGAAACCTCCCGGTTAAATTGAGAATGCTCAGTTTTCTCGCATATAACTTGCAGTAATTTAACTTTGTAGGGATATTTCTACGCACTAGTGCATAATATATTACGCACGTGTGTTATTATAGCTCGGTTTATGGCCTTAGGCGATGTTAAGGCTAATTTTATGAGCAAGTGTGTTGAAAAAGTTTAAAACTTTATCCAACAAGCATGGATAAAGTTTAAAACTTGTTTGTAATTAGTATTCTACAGAAATTTCAATAAAATAATCAATACTTGTCTAAAACACGAGTTAACACGACTGTGTTTTGTAGGTGAGAACGCTGTCAGTGTATTAGACAAGTTTGAACATGTCACAGACATAAGTGTAAACACCAATGCGTTGTAAACTTGTATAAATACTCGTTGGCGACACAGTGTGAACGAAACAATGTTTCAGACAGTTGCAATACATGTATAGAACAAATAATTCTACAAGTTTGGTTTTAGACAAGTATTCTACATGTTTTGTTTACTACTAGTATTTTACTTGTTTCTTGGTGAAAACGAGGGGTTACGCTGTATTATGTTATAATATTAAGTAGGATAATGAGTAAGTATGGGATCAGGTGTTCCACGCGGTGGCGCTGGAGGCGATGCACACGGCGCGCGTGCCGCCGCTGTGCGACGGGCTCGTGAGGCCGGCGCACAACGTCGCCACCGTCGACCTGTCCGCCGTCGTCATCGAGGGCATCAGGTATGTACTGATGATACTTATGTTACCAATGTTCATTTATGTGACAAACATGTCAAAAAAGGTTTTGTTAGAGCGATAGTTTTTATTACCTACTAGCTGCCCGCCCCGGCTTCCATGGTGGCGCCATCTGTTAGTTATATTGCGATGTAAAATGACGGAAAACAGTTTTATTTTACATCTATAGTTTTAACTTTTAGAAATGTTGGCAAAACATAAATACGTGTCGTGTAATGTAACGTGTTCATATTTTTACCGTTGAAATTTTAGTTTTATTTTCATACTCATAAGATATATTCCTTATCCGCTGCCTCAATATCTTCGTGCAATTTTTTTTTTTTTCAAAAATCAAAATAGTTTATTGATTACAAAAAATGAAAATACAATTTGTATACCTTAAGACATACGTATCAACATGCATCAAATAATGTGAAACCGAGGGTAATATGACAATTTTAAACGTAAATAAATGCTATCGGTCGCTGCCGCAGACTTGTTAGAGAAAAAAGAATTATTTTGATTGATCGTGGTATCTCACAGTCGGTCCCGCAACGCTCTCCTGAACGGCGACACCGAGCACTACGACTGGGAGCAAGGCTACACGTGCCACCAGCTCGGGTCCGGCGCCATCGTGGTGCAGCTGGCGCAGCCCTACCTGCTGTCCTCGCTGCGCCTGCTGCTGTGGGACTGCGACTACCGCCACTACTCGTACTACGTGGAGACCTCGCTCAACTACTGGGACTGGGAGACCGTGTGCGACCGCACCAGGGACCACTGCAGGTATTGTGCCACATGATGTAGCAGCCCTATGTAATGTCCTCGCTGCGCCTGCTGCTGTGGGACTGCGACTACCGCCACTACTCGTACTACGTGGAGACCTCGCTCAACTACTGGGACTGGGAGACCGTGTGCGACCGCACCAGGGACCACTGCAGGTATCGTGCCACATGATGTAGCAGCCCTATGTAATGTCCTCGCTGCGCCTGCTGCTGTGGGACTGCGACTACCGCCACTACTCGTACTACGTGGAGACCTCGCTCAACTACTGGGACTGGGAGACCGTGTGCGACCGCACCAGGGACCACTGCAGGTATCGTGCCACATGATGTAGCAGCCCTATGTAATGTCCTCGCTGCGCCTGCTGCTGTGGGACTGCGACTACCGCCACTACTCGTACTACGTGGAGACCTCGCTCAACTACTGGGACTGGGAGACCGTGTGCGACCGCACCAGGGACCACTGCAGGTATCGTGCCACATGATCTACAGCCTGTATTTATATTCACTCACCAAAATTTTAAGGATGTTTTTAAGACATGTAAAAACAATTGATTATCCATACAAATCAAAGAGATCACTTGATCAGTTTAGTAATGGATGACCGAAATTTCGTGTTGTGAAACACGCCACATTTTCGACACGTTTGATGCAGACTTCTTACATTTATACCCTTGTGAATGTCTTTTGCGTGTTGTAGTTAGATTTACATAATATTCTATTGATTTTGGAGACAACATGTTTTCTAGTACAGTTCTTGTCGCTTCTCGAATTTTAGGTGGCTTCGAAATATCGTCGCTTGAACTCATTATTATAATAAGTAACATTATTAAATAGAAGATAAATTGACAAAATAACAAACAATATCATCAATAATTCTTCACGCGCCAAGAATTTGTTTTTTTTTACTTTACACGTGTGACCATAGATAATACAACGTAATTTTATGCCGCCTGTCCAAATCGTATCGTATGTTACATGCAAGTTTTATAACCATGAATCGGACTGGGTGCGCTCATGACGCTCTGTTATCGTGATTCGGAACTATCCATTTGCAATTCTAATTTTAAATATTAATGATGATCACAGACCTACTGTCAGGCTGTCGAGATAATCTTGAAAAGTTTGTTCCATTTTTTAATTCAAAGTGTTTAGTTGTTACATTTATGGTCACACGCTTTCAATTTTGTATGAAAATCCATTACCACGAGGTAGTAATGGATTATCATAAAAAATTGCTGGAGCGGTTTATACCTGTCCAGCTACTCCGATTTGGCGCGAAAAGGTTGTCAAAATAATGTTCGAATTTCCAAGCATGTTTGATAAAAACTACTCTAACATCTGGCCATGGTCACATAAAATTACCTGAAGTATTAAAATATAATTGCTTCAAACAAATCTAATGAAAATGATTTTAAAATATTACTTTATTGTACATTTTGTAGGTCGTGGCAGGTTATTTACTTCACTCCGCGACCGGTGTCCATCATACGCATCGTCGGCACAAATAACTCTGTAAATGAGGTGAGTTGAGATTATAATTATTATTATTGTTGTTTTCTTTGATATTTCTGATTTCAGTCCTGCTAGATTAGACAAAGTCACATTTGTAAAAATGAAAACGAAATTCGGTTTCGAAAAATAATTGTTGTAAACATTGGCTATAGGGCGAGCTAAAAAGTAGTATGTGTAAACGGGGTGTTAATGCAATCACCAAAATGGGAATACCATTTCTTCGAACCATCAAACTGAACAACTTTTACTAAGGGACCAACTTTGAAATCGCGAAAAAAAAATCTGGTGTTGCCTGTTTTATACACAAATTAATAACGAAAATATTAAAAATGTATGAAACTGTTTTTTCATTAACACCCTGTATAACTAGTATGTGTGTTGGTAGGTGTTCCACCTGGTGCACTTGGAGTGCCCCGCGCAGGTGGAGGAGCCCCGCGAGGAGGCCGCCGCGCGGAAGCCACGCCCCGCCACCAACGACACCCGCCTCAACCCGCCGCCAGGTAACTATACCCTCAGTATAAGGAGCCCCGCGAGGAGGCCGCCGCGCGGAAGCCACGCCCCGCCACTAACGACACCCGCCTCAACCCGCCGCCAGGTAACTATACCCTCAGTATAAGGAGCCCCGCGAGGAGGCCGCCGCGCGGAAGCCACGCCCCGCCACCAACGACACCCGCCTCAACCCGCCGCCAGGTAACTATACCCTCAGTATAAGGAGCCCCGCGAGGAGGCCGCCGCGCGGAAGCCACGCCCCGCCACTAACGACACCCGCCTCAACCCGCCGCCAGGTAACTATACCCTCAGTATAAGGAGCCCCGCGAGGAGGCCGCCGCACGGAAGCCACGCCCCGCCACCAACGACACCCGCCTCAACCCGCCGCCAGGTAACTATACCCTCAGTATAAGGAGCCCCGCGAGGAGGCCGCCGCGCGGAAGCCACGCCCCGCCACTAACGACACCCGCCTCAACCCGCCGCCAGGTAACTATACCCTCAGTATAAGGAGCCCCGCGAGGAGGCCGCCGCGCGGAAGCCACGCCCCGCCACCAACGACACCCGCCTCAACCCGCCGCCAGGTAACTATACCCTCAGTATAAGGAGCCCCGCGAGGAGGCCGCCGCGCGGAAGCCACGCCCCGCCACCAAACACCCCCGCCAAGTAACTTTAAACCCTAAAGGGTAACTAAAGTATAATCATAAGACACAATCGAAACAAAATTAACTTGAACCGATATTCAGGGATTTTTCGTCCTTAGTGTAGGACTGTTCTCGTTGGCGCCCAACGTGGTGTTTGTAACGCTTTGAATGTCGTCTAACGATTGTAACGCCCTCTAATTTTGGTGTTAACTAAAAGTTGTTAGATGGAGCCCAATGTGTGTGATAAGGTAACTTGAATGCTTACAGCGAGATTAGCGAGTATCGTGTTATATTGATAGTTTCCTTTGACAGTTTAACCTATACTTATTATTTTTTGTGATTATAGAGACGAAAAACTTTTTTTTCCGGAATATATTTGAGTACCAAAAATTCACATGGGTTTCCGTTTCGACAGCGTGTCACTGTGTTATGTCAAATCTACAGCTACGTACTGTCAATGGCACGTCAGACTATACATGTTGACCTTGACACCGTCTTTATGTCGTACGTAATAAAAGCTGTTTTCGTAGTTGAATTGTTTAACTTACCGTGCTGTTGTGCGTACAAAATAAAAGACAGGTATTTAATAAAGTCTTGATGGTAAGTGAAACTAAACCTTCAAATAAGGAAAACTAAAACGTCAAATAAGTGTAAACAAATAGGTCAAATTATATATGAGTCATGCGAACCAGATTACCATTAGGTTTGATACTGCCGAAAAAATATTTACTTAAATAAAATTAACAATTAAAAAATTGAAAAAAGTTTTTAACTTGTAAATGCGGATACTAATAAAAGTAGTAAGAAAACACATAACAAGTTGCCACTGAAATATGTATTAAGTAACAATAATTATATGGTATTGAATTGAAAAATATAAGATTGTGCTGTTATTTTCATTTCATCAGATTTTTGTTGTTAGATCACGTTTTGACAGATTTTCGTTATAACTGTATTTTTTCTGTCACTACAAAAATCTGGCGAAACTATAAAATCCGACGAAAGAAAATTCCTACTAAACGAAAATCTGTCAAAACGGAAATGAAGGATGATAAAGACGACTTCTCGTCCCTTAGCACCGGGTTCGACGACATCGGAGACTAGCGGTCGCGCGGCGTCGCCGTGTAGCTCGGAAGACAGCGGCCCGCCGCCGTCGCCCTCCCTGCCGCCCGCCGAGACCGCCACCGAGGCTGAAGAACGATACGATTGAACCAAAAGCAGGAAGAGGAAACCTCACTATGCTCCCTAAAGTCTTTTACTAAGAAAATTAAACGGCGATCATTGTTGCAGTAGTGGGGTCCTATAACCATTCCTAATCATTGACCCTCTCGGTGAGAGATACAGTCTGTCAAGAAACTCATGAAACGGAACTAAAATTATTTTTACTAGCGACACGTGCTTGTAAGTAGTCAAGTGTTGCCATACAATAACACTAATTACAAAGAAAGTGGCTCCCCCGTTAATTTGATGAGTTTCTTGACAGACTGCAGTTCTGCTTTCATTCAAAGTAAAAGTTGCGCAATATATTTTGAAGCTAATTTGACACCATGTTGCGCAGAAACTGAAAGGCAAATCTTTCTTTTAATTGAGAAGTTAATCTGAAATTGGTATAAATGGTAGATATTGTTACACATTTGTATTTTTCTCTGCTCTTAAGATTTTATAGTCACAAGCCTGAAACGATATCTTTCGTTTGTGACCACTGTTTTGTAGGTAGTTATAAATATTATGTGATGAAAATAAACTTTTTAGTGCATTTTATCTTGCTTAGATATAGATATTGAAGAAATTGCTGTTTTTAGTGCATTCTGATCATTTATGAGAAACAATAAATGGTATAATATAGCGAAGATGATTAGAGTTAAGTATAAGTGACACACACTTTCGAGTAGGACCCGCTCACTATATTCTTAATTGAGTAGGATTAGAATTGATCTATCGCTTAACAAACTTGGCAAGTTGCGTTAGAGTCTAACAGACCTAGCATCTGAAAGAACTGTAGTTTATACTTCTATAAATCAACAATCCCATTCAGTTATTTAGTCTATAAGTTAATATTTTTCTAGTCTTTTCTGTCGGAATTGTTTTCTTTGCCATGTTACTAAAGTATAAACTTTCAAGTAAGAAAAGGGACCTGATACATTCTAATAGAATAACTTGGTAGAAGGATCTCTTATCACACTTGTCAATAACGATTCTTTGCAAAAGGCTGAAATGGAATAGTGAAAATGGGTAGACTGATTTTGCTGTTACTTCCTAAAATTTCCTTTGTAAATACTGTACCCAATGTGTTTTACAGAAAATGAGAAATTCTGTTTTAATTTAACCAAGAATACCCAATATATTTGATTGTTACTGTAATGTTACTTTGTTTTAATTTAAGATTGCTGTATTGTATTAGTAATTAATCTGAGATCTGTAAATTATAGAAAAAAATATTAACATTATTTTAAAGTTTAAGCCTTCAACGCCCGGAAAATGAGACACAATAGATATTCCATCGTTATCCAACCGCCTGCGACCGCTCGGGCGTTGATGAATTAAATGAAACATGTATTGTCTATGTTCTTGGTAACTTGAGGTTGTGATGATGAAGTGTAAGGATAAGGTAATTTTTGCAATAACATCAGAAATAATTAGTGGTCTTTGATGGGAAGGGAATCATTGGTTTCAAATTAAGTAGCTTACTATATTTATTGTATTGTTTGTATATTATAATCTCAAGAGTATTTTTATGTAAGGCTAAAATTAATGCAATTGTTTATGACTCGAAATTAAGCTACTGTGATAAAGATTTGTACTAGTTGATTTGCAAACTTGTAGTAATGCATAGTTGTATAAGAATTCGAATACGTATCAATATTGAGCTTTTATTTGTTTCAATAAACTAAAAAAATAATGTACTTCCTACTCTTTTACTTACTGTATTCAAGTCAAGTTTTGTTCTGCTAGATTCATAAAAAGATGTTTTTAAAAGCTTAGGAATCAGAAAAATACATTATTCTGGCTACACAGGTACGAATTTGACCTTTGAGTCTGACACTGGCGACCATCTGGTGACAAGCAGCAAAAAGAGGTAGGCATAAAACAAAGAAATATAAAAATGATTCAATAATATAACATTTATTCAGGTAATCTTGGGTCCTATTTCTCTCAATATTGCTTTGTTTTTCTTCAACAGTTGTTTTGGCTCTACTATGTCCTGGTTGGTCTCTTCAGCATGCTCATCTAGTCTCTTCCTTAATATTATCTTAAGCTTTTCTATGCTTTCCACATCCTTTAAAGCAGATATGCCGACAATATCTGTAAAGGATATTATCTTATTGGGCCTAACTTCTTCAGGTACACTGTCAATAATTTTGCCAATTCTCTGATATGATTCAATAATATTTTCATAAACAGCTATAGATCCTTCTAAATCCATCTTGTTAACAACCAAAACGGCAGGTTTCTCTAATAAATCTGCATCATACAGCTCTAACTCTTTATTGAGCAGTAGCACAGTCTCCAAGCAAGACCTTTGTGGATGTTTTGGACTTAATTGAAAGCCTTGAGCATCAGCTATGAACAACAAAAGCTTGGTTCTTTCAATGTGTTTCAAAAATTGGTGACCCAATCCAATGTTGATATGGGCACCTTCTATGAGGCCTGGCAAGTCTGCTATGGAAATCTGCCTGTGATCAGTGTAGTGTATTATTCCTTTGTTTGGTTTAATAGTAGTAAAGGGGTAATTTGCTATTCTAGGTTTTGCTCTAGATATTGATTTTAGCAGAGAACTTTTGCCAGCATTAGGAAATCCAACGAGTCCTATATCTGCAATTAATTTCAAGTCTAATCTGACATGATGAGTTTGACCAAAGTGACCGAGAAAACTATTATCTTTTGTGCCCCCTGGTCCTCCTCTCGCTAGTATGACCGTTTGTTCTTCCTTGTCAATTGTTCCCAATACTTTTCCATCTTCTCTATACACTGTGACACCAAGAGGTACTTCTAGTTTAACATCAGCTCCAGGAGTCCCAATAATTTTAGTTTTGCGGCTGTCTTCACCGTGGCCGGCAGAGATGGTTTTCCCACGATATAAATTCATAATTTTTCTTAAAGTAGCACTTTCTTTACCGACACAATAGACACATCCTCCTTGTCCTCCTAGACCGCCGTATTTTGGAAGACCTGTTCCACCAGTACCTCCTTTTATGTGAATTCTGACAGAATCTATAAATTTACTTCTAAGGTAATTACGAGGCCGTTTTATTTCTTTTACAGCACGTAATGTTTGTAATATGAAAACCATTATTGTTCTTTTATTAAAATAAATAACCTCTCCTCCTATCTACAGCCCCTGAGTAAGTAATTGGCAAGTAGGTAATCACTATGATCACAGCAGAGCTCTACTAATAATAATCTCAGAAGAATAAATAAAGCATAGAAACCGCGCTAAAATAGCAAGTGAAGACAATATACTTATCCTTATTTTACGACACATGCTATGCGTTAGAAAGAGATATATGACGTTTTGTTATGTCCTAATTTGTGTAGGTTGTCACTCTTGAGTTCTTCTTTTTTTGTTATGGCAATCTACTTTCCTCTTGGAAGTAATTTTTGCCAGTGTCAAGTGTTAAATAGTTCAATGGTAGATATTGTTTAATTTTTCATTAAAATGCGGGTGCATCGCATTCCAATGCTGCTTGGA
The DNA here is from genome assembly GCA_963556745.1 of Catoptria pinella. NCBI lineage: Eukaryota > Metazoa > Arthropoda > Insecta > Lepidoptera > Crambidae > Catoptria > Catoptria pinella. Next base: position 14,336,851 of record OY750762.1, read on the forward strand.
GCATTTGGCACCAAGTATATCAAGACAGTTTACTCGGTTAGTTCTGCCGAGGAAGCCACCACTTCAATGAAAGTCTCAGCTTCACACAACCAAGATCACGCCTATTTCAATTATCCCACATATTGTTCAGTTGCGTAGACACTTGTACCATATAACTGCACCAATTTTAAGACACAATATCCACTATGAATCAATTTGAAAATAATTAAAATAGACACCAAACCGAACTCGACAAAATGGCGCCAAAAACTCCACTCTTGAGTTTTCACTAGTTTTTTCCTACGCTAGTGACGTGCTTGTCGGCGTTTTATTTCGACATAATTAAAAATATTAAAATTGCACTCTGCATACCATGGAGGCTACACGCTTGCGAATGATAGTATAGAAATCGTAAGTGCGCGCCTCCGCAAACATTCCAGAAGCGCTGCAAAAGCGGGGCAGCCCCATTAGCATCCTGAAACCGTTGTTGTATTGGACCCGCAGGGCACTAATGGCCTTCTGTGTGTAGTTGGTCCACAGGCTGCATCTTACAACAAAGGGCTGCATGTATAAAATACCTGACAATATGCTTTAAAATGTGTAATTTTCACTTGTCTACTAGAGCGGGCAAACCTGCGGACCAACATGTTACATCTGACCGCCCCAGCGCCCTACGTTCCTTTTCAACATCAGCTAGGTCTTTAAGATTGTCGGCTGCAATGTGCCCAAGATACTTTAACTTGTGCACTCGCTTTAATTGCGCACCATTAAGAGTTAATGCGGAGACTTTATCCGGACACTTGCCACCCACGGCCTTAAACACCATATAATTATTCGCTTTTCTTAGCGTTATAAACCAAGCCGCATACTCCTCACAGGTACTGAGCAACTCTCAGAGGGCACTCACCGTCGGGCTCAGCAGCATCATATCGTGCTGCTGAGCCTATTTTAATATACTATATCCATTCTGCAGATAATTCGCAATGGATGACTTAGCTATTTGTCAGACTATTCATCTGCCCACTGACCCACTGACTAGCCACTGACTAGTACCTATTTCATATGATGAATTACGGCAGTATGATCTAGCCTGTTCTTCAGAACAAATAAAACAAAAAAAAAGCAGACGACTTACTGACTTTGACAGCGAGTTTTTTGGCGCCATTTTGTCGAGTTCGGTTTGGTGTCTTTTAATTATTTTCAAATTGATTCATAGTGGATATTGTGTCTTAAAATTGGTGCAGTTATATGGTACAAGTGTCTACACATCTGAACAATATGTGGGATAATTGAAATAGGCGCGATCTTGGTTGTGTGAAGCTGAGACTTTTATTGAAGTGTTGGCTTCCTCGGCAGAACTAACCGAGTTAACTGTCTTGATATACTTGGTGCCAAATGCTCCAAGCAGCATTAGAATGCGATGCACCCGCATTCTAATGAAAAATTAAACAATATCTACCACTGAACTATTTAACACTTGACACTGGCAAAAATTACTTCCTAGAGGAAAGTAGATTGCCATAACAAAAAAAAAAGAAGAAGAAGACTTTGACAGCAGGCAGGAAGCAATAAAAAAAATCACCAATCAAGCAAACATCAAGCAAAAGTGTTGAGTTGAGTTGATCGAAAAATAAATAAATATACCATAGAAGTATAACTCTGGGAAATATACCAAGCTGGAGCTTGGATGAGCAGGCAAAACGTTCCACCCTCAGACCAAATAATTTGATCCGAGGTTCCACCATCACAAATGAATTTGATGGGGATAGTTCAGATAGTTGTAATAGTTTTGTTTCATGAAGTCTCATATATTACAGGCAGCGAAGGAGACCGTTCCCCTTATTACCAAAATTGTGTAAAAAAATGTATGATTGATTCATGTAAAACCGGTAAGTTTTACTAATAAAAGTATTATTAAATGAATTGAATACTTTACAGCTAAAATTTTTTTTTCTTTTGTTAAATAATACTTTATAGAGGGGTACTTTTTTAAAAATGATGCATTGAAGCAACTTAGTATTTGGAGCAAATTGTTGTGGAACTGCAGAGATGAATGCAGATACAACTGTATGTGGCGTACTGTACAGAGCTTCCAAGAGAGAGGCTATTCAATACCGAAATTCCATGGCAAGGTATAATAGTAATGTAGTACTAGTGATAATGGTTGGCTAAGATAATCAATAAATAATTCAGTCAGTGTTATTCATTTCCACTTGTTCTTTCATACAGTTGATGTTGAGTTTGCTAGTTCAAGCTGTTTGCAGTGTTTTGCTCATCATTATTATGTTATGCCTTTTACATTGTTGTTGCTAGATTAGTTTTATGAATGTTTCCTTTTATTAACTTCTATTAACTTTTTATTTTGGTTCTTTCCAGTGGCCATTTGTGCGAGTTTACGGTGTGCAAGAACCAGGGTCAGCTCTTGCTTCTTTGTTGAACCTCGCAGCCCATATCTACATGTATACTGAGATAAACAGGAGATTTTCCATTAAAACTGTGCCATTGGTTCTCTTCTGGCATATTTTTGCCATTGTAAGTTTGTATTTCCCATTTATATTTTTTATGTAAGCACCTACATTAGGTATATACTTTTTTACTCTTTTTTACAATTCCAGCTGTGCATAAATGCTTGGACATGGTCCACCATATTCCATACCAGAGACAGTCCTTTTACGGAATTCATGGATTATGCTTGCGCTTTATCCATGGTTATGAGTCTTTTTATTGCTGCTGTAGTAAGGTAGGTAGTAGTTTGTATTATTTATAATATTTTATGAAAGAATTACCTGCAAACAGTTGATAAATATTACAATACTAGTGACCGCCCGCAACTAGGTCTGTGTGGTCAGCTATATCTCTATCCCTGGGGTGAAAGATAACCTGCCTATATATCCTTCTCTGCAGACCTGACAATATGTATGTGATGATCGCTTGAGTAGGTAAAGGCGCAACAAACAAACTTACTTTCACATTTATAATATTATTATTAGTAAGGATGGTAAGTGATTAATGTAATAGTACTAATAATACACATCATCTTAGATGCTAAAAATAAATTATAGTGCATTCATTTGAATTTACCAAGTTGCCGTTGTATTCTACACAATAGCTTAAAAAATCAAGCAATTTTATATTTTTTATGTGATCACTGCTATAAATAAACAAGATATTGTCAAGTGCACATCAACAACTAACCATAAGTCTTGTGTTAGCAGTTAATGAATTCTATGTTATAGATTATGGTATTTTCTTTGAGCTACTGAACCGGATATAGAAATAATATACTATTATTTCTATATCCGGTTCCGAAATTTCATATCCATAACATCCATGGTCTAAACCCTTGATTATGTGAGACACTTTTGTCGCTGCAGAATGTTCCACCGGCGGCGCAAGTTGGTGGCGAGCATACTCGTGGCGCCGCTGGTGTTCTACGCGGGCCACGTGCGCTACCTGTACGCTGGCGCCGTGGATTATGACTATAATATGCTCGTCAATTTGGTGTTCGGTGAGTATTCTTTCTGACTTTTGTTCGTACACACGACAGCACGTGGTCATGGTTTGGGGCTGATCTGATCGGCGTAATGTATTTCCCGCTAAAGTGTGGTGTGGTGTGCAGGTGTAGGCGGGTCGGTGCTGTGGCTGGCGTGGTCGGTGGGCGCGGCGCTGGCGGGGCGCGCGCACGCGTGGCGCGCGGCGGCGTTCACGCTGCTGTCGGGCGCGGCGCTGGCGCTCGAGCTACTGGATTTCCCGCCCAAATTCGCCGTATGGGACGCGCACGCGCTGTGGCATCTGAGCACCGCGCCGCTGCCCTTACTATTCTACAGGTTTGTCTCCCTACCAACACCCTACGACGGAGTGGAAGTTTGAAACTTCGAATAAAAAAACCGGATAAGTGCGAGTCGGACTCGCACATCGAGGGTTCCGTACAAACTTGTAGGTACTTAAATAAAGACTATACCTTTTATGATTTAATTCATCGATACCCGAGCAGCCGAATACGGCCGGACGACAATGGAATATCTATTGTGTCTTATTTTCCGGGCCTTGATAGGTTAATTACAAATGTATGGTTTTCATTTCCGATTTTTCCCTGTACTTGTAGTATAAGACGATATTACTTGCTTTACATAGTTTTAGGTTAACGGAAAGCGTTTTTTGCGGCATGAACGGTTGCAGCTTTTTTTACGTTAATTTAAGTTTGATTTTTTTTCGCAGCTTCAAGGGACTGACCTTGACCTGACCTGAGTGTATGATTTTAATTTCGACACTTTCACGCGTTCCCGAGATAAAGAGTCTTGACAGACAGCCAGGCAACAATGTGACCCTATAAGGGTTCCGTTTTTTCTTTTTGAGGTACTAAAACATAAGGTAATAAAATATTAGTAAAAAAATGCGGGTCAAAGCCGGCTTTACACGATCACTATCGCGCGTTCTCAGGAGCGGGCACGAGCCTGCACTTCCAGCGGCAACGTCTTTACACACGCACTCCTTCCCGTGCGAAAGACATTTCACGCATGAGCGCGGGAAATATCGTATGTAAGCCAGCTATAAATGCGTGCGTAAAAATCCATCCACTTATATATAACACATAACATAACACACATATAACACTATCGCCTCGGGTCTGACTCGCGCAACGAGGCACCAGTTTCAGTATTTAAAAAAATCCTTGTTTCAGATTTGTGATCGATGATTTATACTACTTGCAGTCTACGAAGCTAAGTGACAAAACTAATTTTAAATTAACTTAAGTTCTAGTCAATTATTTGTACATGTTATTTAAGAGTCGAGATAAACTTACATAAAAATAAATTATAAGAAACAATCACCATTTTTAATTTCAAACTTTGTTGACATACATAGTACAATCAATATATGTTTAATAACAAACTTCATATAACCAGCTTATAACAAATGATAAGCACACAATTTTAAATCGTCGTTTTAACTTTCAACTATAATTTTCTTCCACTGGCCAGCACAGGCTGGCTTATGTTTCTTGATCCACGAGATTCCCTTCGCACCAGCTGCAGGGAAGCTGCTGTTTTTTTTGGGGATTCTCAGAGTAACACCCCTTGTTCTAATATGCGGTGGGGGAGAAGGGGTGATGACCGTGTCGAAGCGGCCGGCCTGTCCGCTGTGGTCGGGCTGTCCGCTGCGGTCGGGACCGGCGAGGGCGCTCCTGGCCTCGTAGCCGCGCCAGTACGTGGGACTTGACAAACGCGGATCGCTCGTTCGTGAGCGTGTGGTTTCTGTTGAATCTCTGTGGATTTTACGAGCTTGTATGGAATTGATTGATTGGGAATTATCTGCAGTATGAATTAATGGAATAGAGTAGAACATATTCCTGTACAAATAAGTGATTGGTGGCATGGCAAAAATACTGGATTATTTACCTTTGGTTTTCACGAAACATAAATTTCTCGTCCCACTGCCGCCTGTATTCTTGCTCCATGTAGGGGGACCTCCTGTATCTGTCTTGGTTCCTGTCCCGCAATTTCCGAGAGAACGATATTTTGGAGTGCACCCTCGGCCTAACCACACTGCGCATGGGATATGCCACGCGGTGGGGGGCCCTGATCGCCTCCTTCTGGCTATAAATAGTTTGGTAGCCGTCGGACTCCGTTTCAGACTCCTCGCTCTCATTCTCGTTCTCCGCTTGTATCTCTTCTTCCTTCTTTTTTGATTTGAATAGTTTAAAAGGCCCCCTGAACATTTTGCTGAAAATGCCTTTCTTTTCTGTTTTCTGGAATATGTACAAAATAGTTTGATAAAGTAATATTGATTAGGTACCCAATAACGAGCTAGAATACTAAACAAAAACTTATTGATTACCTTCTCCTGCTCTTTGAGTGGGGACACCGCGTCACCTTCACTCTTCTCAGCATCAGAGTATGCCTCGCTGGAGCTGCGCGAGCTCGTTTCATACTCTTCTTCAATCCTATTCTGCTTTGCCTTCTGTAGCTCCAAATTATCCAAATAACTATCTATGCGTTTGTTCCTTAGGTAGTTTTCTGTGTCTGTCGTGTTCACTATCTGAGACCGTAAACTCACCGAGTTTGAGTTCAATTTGTTATTCAAACTACTAAAAGGACTTGTCGATTTTTGTTGGGCTTGCTTTGTATCTGTATTTGGTGTCACGAATGTATCCTTTCGAACGTTATTTAACTCCAAAGATCGCGGATCTGATTTTAGTGCTTCATATTCGCTAGCAGAGGTATCCTTAGCAGGCATATCCATATTCACTTTGATCGATTTATAAATTTCTTTTATTAGTGATTGTGTTTCGTTGTTGCGTTCTTTGAAGTCTGTGTTTGTAGCGGTGGTAGCTGCAGGTTTGGATTTGATATCGTTCGTGACTATGGAAGTGTTTCTGTAGCAAGTACACATGTTACGCTGCATGGGGTTTTGAACGAAAACAGGATAGTTTTGTAAACATTTTCTTGATACATACGGCATATTGGGGTAGCAGGGAGGTATTTGTCGTGAGCATGACATATAGGGGTGTATGTTGTATGGGCTGTAAGTATAACTGTTAAGCACAGTGGAGCATCCAGGCATCATACCTTGTGACAAGCCTTTCTGTACCACCGCATCTTTCGTAGGTTTTTCCTCTGGTATTTTTTTCACCTGAGTATTGGTTTTTACTTCAGTGAGTACGGTTTGCAATATGACTTTAATCTGATTCAAAGTATCTTCAGTCTTTTTATCGTCATGTAACAGTTCGTTGTCTATTTGTACACTTTGTGATGTTGTCGTCTGACAATCTGTGTCTTTTACATTGTTAGTGAGACATTCCGCGTTCTTAAGCCTTACAGTAGCGACCGGCGTGACAACTGGCTGTGGTTTCACGTTAGCGTGCATCCTTTTCGCATATACATTACCGCAATCAAAACTACAGCTTCTGTCTTGGTTTCTCTCTAATTCTCTCATGACCTCTTCTGTTTTGGAATATGGATTCGCTATTGTGTGTCTTTCTTTTTTATCGGCTAATTTTACTAGTGGTTTTCTTTGGAAAATAATAGGCTCATTTGGAATTTTACTATAATTGAGACACATTGTCATTTCTTTTGGATAGAATGGATGATATCTACATTTCTGACGATTTTTTTCTGAGAAACGTGTAGCATCGATATTAACAACATTACGCAATTTTCTTTTGATTAGTACTTCCTGGACATGAGGGGGTTTGGCAGGCTTTTCTTTTACGGGTACCATATCGTAGAGGCTTGTGTCATAAAAGTCGGTATTATTAGAATTATTACTGTAAGAGCAAGTAGGTTGCGGAATATTTTTATCATAAGTACGATTGATGGGGTAATTATCAATGTTGTGAAATGTCCCATGTAAGCATGAGCAAACGTCGGAATCATATTTGGTTGTTTTAAACCAAAGTTGGTCCGGGCCGGAGTCCATATCGCGACACACTGGAGAAGAAATCTTATTAGAGATCGGGAACTCTTTGACGATAGGCTCCGCCGCGTATTGTTTTTGAATCATCTCGGATATGTACGTGCGACTGATGCCCGCGTCCTTTGCTTCTAGGCCTGCGTTATTGGTAGCGCGTTTTTGATTCTGGTAAGTCGCAAACGGACCGCTTTCTGTTTGTGCATAATAAACAAATTGCGGTCTTCCCCCTTTTCTACATGCATTCTTTGACTTTCCTTTTTTGATCATCGGCTGGTTGCATAGCGTTTCTGTTTCCATTTGCTGGTTGCATAAGTTACTTATATGATACTCGCGCTGGCATTCGCAGTCATTTTCGAGCGAGTCTCCGGAGTAGCTATCTTTTGGCCTGCAGGGCTCGCACACCGCGTTGCTGGCCGACGGCGCCGGGTCAGGCGGCCAGCACACATGTTGCTTCACCGTCACAGTGGCCACCGTTTTCGCGTCAGTCGGCTTGTACGATTTCACTGCGTCCAGCTCTTTTTCTAGGCATATTATTTTCTGTTGTAAATCAGTAACGTCGATTGGTATACAAGATATTATCTTAACTTCTGTTTGGGACGGACTGTTTCCTGAAATAAACATAAATCCAGAGGAGTGTATTATTGTTTTATTTATAGTAGTGATGTGATTGAAATAGCAGTTTTATTTACCAAGATTGAAAGCAATTTTACGCAGAAAATTTTCGACTCCCTTGAACCGCTGCTTACACTGACCGCCGAGAGCGCTCGCGTCGCCTGGCTTGGAGGGATCCATCTCTCAGCTAAGTTCATCGGCTTTGGAAAGATTTGATACAAACAAAAAATTTCATTTTCGTTATCCAAAAAACTTCAATGATACAAACTAGTTGAATACGGAAATTAAAGAATTCGTACGTCCGTATTTGGTTTTTGTGACATTTTGTTTATACTTTACTCTATGTTTAATTTCATAAATACAGAAAAAGAGTAGATGCCATAAAGAAAAGAACATTATGTCTTCATAATATGAAGTCAACAGTCGGTTACCTCAGAAGAATAACTTCGGTTATAAAAAAATATATACTGGGCTACAAAATGTGTAGCCCGGACGAATGTCGTTCATTCGAGTAATCAGATTTTCGCTTCGCGACGTTTCGTTTTCAGGGGCCCTATTTTCGATAGGCGGCGAATGCTCTTTACTATTCATTTTCATCGCATGCGGTTTATAGTCACAATTAACACGCTCTCGAAAAACAAAAACTTACTTGACCCTGTGACGGCTACGGCGTCGCTGTAGTCTATGTAGTCGACGGCGTAACCTAGGTAACGACTACATGGTCAGGTAAGTTTGTGTTTTTGAAATCGTGTTGTCAAACCGCCTACGAAAAAGACCTGCATACTTTTACCATAGACTTATACTATGACTTTTCCATACAAACGCAGCTAAACATGGCGGCTTAGCTTAGTGTACACCATAAACTTATTATACTTACGCTAGTATAAATAAGTCTATGGTGTACACACCTTATGTAAACAGCATGTAGAAATTCTAACAATAGACAGCGGCACAATACGGCGGACACGGCACCGCCTGTCGTCACGAATGCTTTGTATTTTAGGTCTCCCACTCAGACCAATTTGGTCTGAGGTCTTCCATTAGTTTTCTTATTCAGAGGATGAAAATGAGTAGTAAAGAGCGGTCGCCGCCTTTCGAAAATAGGGCCACATACACACGGTAGCACAAGAACAAAAAACAGCAAGTCGGGGAGATAGAGCTATGGAAAAACCATAGACTTATTTATACTGAGAAAACCATAGACTTATTTATACTAACGTAAAGCACACACGACAGCACGTCAGGTTATACAGTTAGACTACGAAAACAGCTTTTATTACGTAGGGCATAAAGGCGGTCTCAAGGTCAAAATGTATAGTCTTGCCGTCGTGTGTACAATAAGTCTATGGGAAAAACGCGGAGCTGGGTCAGAGCACAGATAATTATATATGCAGTCCCTTCAAGTTCGATTATTACTTCCCCGGACAGACTGTATATGTATGGGTCTGAGCCTTTTCACTTTTCCAGTTGCAATGGTACTACCTAAATATATATCGATGATTCATTGAAATAAGGAGACGAAATGATTGTTTGAGACATTTTATTGTCATTCACATGTGCATTCACTAGTATTCTACAAATGAAATAGCATTCATACTCAGATACACGTACCCAAGGTACATATTATTTACTATACAATGCAATAAATATAAAATTAGGAAGTAATAAAAGACTGTCTTGATCGTACAAGTATTTACAAGACTTGCAGAATACAGTCACGTCTACATATAGTTTAAAACTATGTCACTCTTAAAAGCTATTTTTTTTTAACAGAAATCAATGACAAATGACAACTGCAACAAAGTGACGAAGTTCTAAAATGTATACATATTTTTAGACGTGACTGTGACTTCAACATTTTAGCCAAGTATCACACAATTATTGCAAGAGGTAAGTATAATGTTTTCTTATTAGAGAAATGTTACGTTGAGATGATAAATTAACAAATAGATACGATAGAAAAACTGGAATTTGATAAAATGGTATGTATACAAGAGAATGCATTTTGACATTACAACATAACAACATACTTGGCAGCTCAAAATAAATAAAAATAAAAAAACCGAAGCAGATTTTAACAAACCAATGGTCATAAAATAATTGTTCACAATTTCCTACACTAATTTTTACATTATAATGGAAAATCAACGAACATAAAATAAAACAATAAAGACGGTTAACATTGCTATTTACAGTACTAACCACTAAGAATAAGCTCTCTTCATAATGGAATGTTTTCTAGACTATTTGCCGTCACACTAGACAAATATTGCACTACTGAGCTCTGACGTACACTTAGAGTATTCAAAGGTTTCAGTTTCATTAACACTTCTAAGAGTTTTATTTATACAAGGTGTTACAAAAATACCCCTAATGCCGAATATGGTATATAGGGACCATCAAACTGAGCAACTTTTACTATGGGCCCAACTCTGAAATCGCGAAAAAAATATCAGCTGTTTCATACATTTTCATATTTTCGATTTTAATTTTTGTATGAAACAGCTGATTTTTTCTTCGCGATTTCAGAGTTGGTCCCATAGTAAAAGTTGTTCAGTTTGATGGTCCCTATGTACCATATTCGGCATTAGGGGTATTTTTGTAACACCTTGTATAAATGTCAAGAAAAGGACCTTTTAGATTCAGATACTTTTTTTTAAAGAAAGTTATTTACATAGGTTTTTAAAATTCCCATGTTTGAGAATATGTGTTCCTTACTTAGCTATTTTGTAGTCAAAGCTAGATATTCGAAAACATCAAAAGGCTATAGAAATCCTTTCGATCGGTAAATGTTGAACTATTCTATCAAACTAAATACGATTTTTTAAAATAATCAGTGTATAGTTTAATGACTTATGTAGACAAAGATATGACATGCTGCTAGTAGACACACAACTCTGGAATATATTGTCAAGTGATTTGTGCAAATTGCATATTAGAGAATACAAATTAGTAGTTATAACTAGCCGATTTGCAAGTAGAGTTCGCGCCACGATCGAAATTTTGACGGAACGACGGAACTAAAATGTACGATGAGTATCTCTATTAGAATAATTAACTGATGACTGAAACCAGGGTTTCCCAAACTTTGTTATGCCCTGGCCCGGTATTTTTTAATGTTTCTACATCGTGACCCACAAAAAGTTTTTTAACCATCATAGTGCGTGTATTTTTTTTTGTACTCTTTTTTTGCGTCAATTCTGCGACCCGGCATTTTATTTTCGTGGCCCGGTGCCGGGTCGCGGCCCATTACATGGGAAACGCCGACTTAAACGATACCAGGCAGCGCAGCGCCTCATTCAAAGGACTTAAGTTGTGGCGTCAGCCCTATATGTATAGGGCATACGGCATCGGGCATTGTTAAGTTACCACTGCTTGTCAAAAAATTTATATCGACTTTGAACTTACGCCGAATTCAAGCAGAGGGTATACTGTTAGATACCCTCTTTGATCGATATAATTATTAAAGGGCTTATATTTTGTTAAGTTTAACAATACAATCAAAAACTCTATTTGATTAAAACCTTATGTCAAGTGAGTTGTACCTATAATACTACTTTTTGTGAGTTTCTATATCTTTTACGTACAATATGATACAATATAAGTCTTATTTACAGATTCAGCTAGATATTTATTACAACTACGCAGTTATTTGTCGTACATATAAGACAGGTCGAATTTTAACAGTAATCTTAACTAGTATAATTTATTTAATATCACGAAGTGTAAGTACAAAACTCAAAGATACTTAATTTATATATAATTATTTAGGCAAGAAGCTGATAAAAAGAATATTTATTTAAAATAAATTTATTTTAAATAATGTATTTGAAGGCTTATTTAGGCCAGTGAGCTTGCTAATGTTGAGAATAGCTACTATTATTTCAAAGAATAAGATCTGATGCGAGTCGATTTTTCTAGTATATTATTTAGTATTGTGTAATGACAAAGGGTTTATGTAAATGATATTAACGATATATAGTTGACTTCTTTCTCTTATTTTTACGATTTCTTTAAAATCTTTCAACGGTTTTTAAAAAAAAATAATTGCCGATTGTGAAGTAAAAATTACGAGATTTTTGTGAATAGTAAGTTTAAGTTTAACAGTTCGTGGGAATAAAACAAAAAGATAAATTATTTATTTATCTCTCTCTTGAGAATATTATAACATAAATAACTCGGTAAATTCAATATGTAATTGTTTTTTATGATTAAGATAAATTAAAACTTATGAGCCTAAAATGTTTCTAACAAAGTGTTTCTTCGTTTACATTAACAAATAAATATTAATTGACAGAAAGGTGTTCACACTTTCACAGATTGAGTAATATTAATCTAAATAAATCATTATTAACCTAATATTCAGCTATGTACAATACATTGATATGGTGGTTGATAACAAATAATTCATTGAGGAATTTTCACTTTTGTTTAAGTACAAGAATCGTATTTAAAGACGTATGTCTTGCTGTGTGAAAAGTATTGATAAATTATTTTTATTTTCATTTTTTTTTTAATAGAAAATTTTAGTGCTTTCATCAGTCTTTGTAGCGATACTAATATGTTTAAGATTGTTAATTATTTTATATGTACATTCCAAAATATTTATATCAAGGGGCCGTTTTTATAGGTACATATTTTTCAACGAATGTAAGAGTTTTGTCCGCGCAATACCTACTCGCTAAGTAATCAACTAATTTTGTTGCGAAATTGTGTCTATTGAATACCCTTTTACCACAGTAAGTAGTAGTATTTATGCAACTTGAGGTTCAAAACATTAACATCCGTATTCATAAACAACACTCAAACGACCCTCGACTACGCGAACGCACTGCGTTGAAATAAAGCTCTGTGATTGGTTTGTTTGTTTTACGTGTTGCATGTGGTTGGTTCGTGGGACGCTGTGCGTCCGCGGGCACTGAGACCTCACAGTAATGTTTGTGAATACGGGTGTTAGAAGTCTCTACGAAAAAGATACGTGATGAGTCATCTAGATTGTATTACAAAGTTTTGAAATAAAAAGATTATTTAACTTACGTTCGTATTATTAAGAGGTATATTTATTTATTCATTCGCCAATTCTTCCTACAGTCTTTTGGCAACATTATCTAGTCTTTTATTGCATACACGCTACCTACGTTTTATGAATTTCGAGAAATAAGTTTAAAAAGTGAATATCACTGTATTCCTTTTATTTACCATTTTAAGAAACAAGATTTAAGGTGGGTAATATTATGTTTTCAGTCGATATACCGATATCTCATCGGTTTGCAACCGAATTTTTCACCGAGTGTGAAATCAATAATACTAAAACCTGGCAAAAATTGAGGCACCCAAGATCTCTCGAAATAGACGTATACTCAAAAAGCCGTTTCAGAAATGACGAGGCATGTTTCGCACGTTTCTCGCTTTCGATAAGCAACCTTATGGCTCCAATTTTAAAGTGGGTTATTCAGCAGGTTTCACCCTGTGTGTTCAATTGTGGGCGGCGCGTTTACCCTGCATGTACCCTTCCCAGCGGCGCGCCGTGTTGATCAGTATAGGGTCATCGTCTAGACCCGCCAATAAGTACAGTTGGTTGACGTGCGTGGCGTGGTAATCCCACCGGGCAATGTTGGGGCTAACACCTAAAGTAAAGTGCCGTAAGTCGTAGAAACTGCCGCTGCCGGTGTCGAACAATGGCAGCAGAGTCTTCAGTGACGTCATACCGTCGTCGAACATTTTCTTCGCTAAGGATATGGAGTTCTCACCCTCGATGATGTGCAGGTCGTAGAGGCCGAGCAACGTGTAGATAAACCCGTTTAGGACGAATAGAGGCGGTTTCGTTGGATATTCTTCGTACCTGTGGTGAAAAATACCTACTCAGTAAGAATTTATAACAAATGTTTTTTTTAATATTTTTGAGCATCAAATTATGTTTGGCCCACCTATTTAATCAATCCATCGTTCTCTGTCAATGGGGATGGACCAATGGCGCCACAAGCTACTATCCTAAAATAGTTTGATTGGTTGTTTCAAATGTCAAATGTAATTTCTAACTTATTTTTACCAATCAGAACCATTGATAGCGGTCGGGTCGCCGCTGGCGGAGCCATCGTCAGAAACAACGATTCTAAAGAGCGTAGACGACGTGCAAGTATCACTTTCAATCAAAATTTTTGAGCGAACGAAAAGAAACAGCTACAAAAAAGCATGGTATCAGGTGATCCAATGTAGTTTGATGCTTGGATATTTCGGCTTTCCCCAGAATCCATCTATCTACGTCAGTCTCTGGTTCGTCTGTCATTGGACCTTTCACGATCTTCTAGTATCACAAGATAGAAGACCGTGGAAGTAGGGGTCTGCGAGACGCAAAATGGGCATTTTTTGTTCAATTCACCACACGTGTCGGTCCATCCAGAGCGCCTTGACGCCGCCCGCGTCGCTGGGCACGTCCAGCAGGTAGAGCGCGCGCTTGGCGGCGCTCAGGTAGGCCGCGTGTGCCTGCATAGAGACTCACCACACGTGTCGGTCCATCCAGAGCGCCTTGACGCCGCCCGCGTCGCTGGGCACGTCCAGCAGGTAGAGCGCGCGCTTGGTGGCGCTCAGGTAGGCCGCGTGTGCCTGCATAGAGACTCACCACACGTGTCGGTCCATCCAGAGCGCCTTGACGCCGCCCGCGTCGCTGGGCACGTCCAGCAGGTAGAGCGCGCGCTTGGCGGCGCTCAGGTAGGCCGCGTGTGCCTGCATAGAGACTCACCACACGTGTCGGTCCATCCAGAGCGCCTTGACGCCGCCCGCGTCGCTGGGCACGTCCAGCAGGTAGAGCGCGCGCTTGGTGGCGCTCAGGTAGGCCGCGTGTGCCTGCATAGAGACTCACCACACGTGTCGGTCCATCCAGAGCGCCTTGACGCCGCCCGCGTCGCTGGGCACGTCCAGCAGGTAGAGCGCGCGCTTGGCGGCGCTCAGGTAGGCCGCGTGTGCCTGCATAGAGACTCACCACACGTGTCGGTCCATCCAGAGCGCCTTGACGCCGCCCGCGTCGCTGGGCACGTCCAGCAGGTAGAGCGCGCGCTTGGCGGCGCTCAGGTAGGCCGCGTGTGCCTGCATAGAGACTCACCACACGTGTCGGTCCATCCAGAGCGCCTTGACGCCGCCCGCGTCGCTGGGCACGTCCAGCAGGTAGAGCGCGCGCTTGGCGGCGCTCAGGTAGGCCGCGTGTGCCTGCATAGAGACTCACCACACGTGTCGGTCCATCCAGAGCGCCTTGACGCCGCCCGCGTCGCTGGGCACGTCCAGCAGGTAGAGCGCGCGCTTGGCGGCGCTCAGGTAGGCCGCGTGTGCCTGCATAGAGACTCACCACACGTGTCGGTCCATCCAGAGCGCCTTGACGCCGCCCGCGTCGCTGGGCACGTCCAGCAGGTAGAGCGCGCGCTTGGCGGCGCTCAGGTAGGCCGCGTGTGCCTGCATAGAGACTCACCACACGTGTCGGTCCATCCAGAGCGCCTTGACGCCGCCCGCGTCGCTGGGCACGTCCAGCAGGTAGAGCGCGCGCTTGGCGGCGCTCAGGTAGGCCGCGTGTGCCTGCATAGAGACTCACCACACGTGTCGGTCCATCCAGAGCGCCTTGACGCCGCCCGCGTCGCTGGGCACGTCCAGCAGGTAGAGCGCGCGCTTGGCGGCGCTCAGGTAGGCCGCGTGTGCCTGCATAGAGACTCACCACACGTGTCGGTCCATCCAGAGCGCCTTGACGCCGCCCGCGTCGCTGGGCACGTCCAGCAGGTAGAGCGCGCGCTTGGCGGCGCTCAGGTAGGCCGCGTGTGCCTGCATAGAGACTCACCACACGTGTCGGTCCATCCAGAGCGCCTTGACGCCGCCCGCGTCGCTGGGCACGTCCAGCAGGTAGAGCGCGCGCTTGGCGGCGCTCAGGTAGGCCGCGTGTGCCTGCATAGAGACTCACCACACGTGTCGGTCCATCCAGAGCGCCTTGACGCCGCCCGCGTCGCTGGGCACGTCCAGCAGGTAGAGCGCGCGCTTGGCGGCGCTCAGGTAGGCCGCGTGTGCCTGCATAGAGACTCACCACACGTGTCGGTCCATCCAGAGCGCCTTGACGCCGCCCGCGTCGCTGGGCACGTCCAGCAGGTAGAGCGCGCGCTTGGCGGCGCTCAGGTAGGCCGCGTCGCCGCTGCGGTGGTACGCGCGCGATAGCACAGAGATCGCGTGCCCTTGGCTCATCGCCGAGTGCCTGCCGGGGAATTGCCATTAGCGTTAGATACAAACTATTCGTAATTATTACGATTATCATGCACTATGATGCGATTCATTATGTAGGCTATCAGCTACTTAGACCAAGTCACATTTAAAAATCTTCGGGATTGCTTCACCAACCGAAAGATGTATGGATTATTTAACGTTTTTAAAAATCGATGGTTAGCGAAAGTTTACGTCATTTTATCGCATACATAATATGTATTCGTTTATCGCAATATAAGAGGGGCAGCGACACAATACGTCCTTAAGAATGAATAGCCGACGCCACTTCCTCCATACTCAGTCGCCTGAAAGCAAACTGACGTCGATTAGACGCAGTCAGGTGTACAGTACTCGTAGTGTCGCACTCACCAGCCGGGGCGCAGGTCGGCGACGCCGGCGGCGATGCGGCGGCGCACGGGGATGGGCCAGCCGCCGGAGCGCGCGCGCTGCTGCCGCGTCAGCCACTCGGCCGCCGCGAAGAAGTGCGCCATGTGCTCGCTGCCCGCCACCGTCAAGTTGTCCACGCTACCCGACCCACTCAGAATCACCGATGATATCTGAAACGGAACAGATGTTTTATTATGTGAATCGACTCCACCACGATCGCGTGATTTGTGTACAGTCAAGCGATAAACCGTACAATACAACTATTTCTAGACGACCTCCGTGGTCGAGTGGCTTTGTACACCGGTTTTCAAGGTGTCGCCATCTCTGAAGTCCGGGTTCGATCCCCGGTTGGGTCAATTTAGAAATAGAACTTTTCTATATTGGCTCAGGTCTGAGTGTTCGTGATACCACCGTTGTCTCTGATTTCCATAACACAAGTGCTTTAGCTACTTACTTTGGAATCGGAGCAATGTATGTGATGTTGTCAAAAAAAAAGCCACAGAAAAGTTTTACCTAAATAAAATCCGTGTGTAGATCGCTCGGATGGACGACGGCAATTATTGTTATACTAGCGGCCGCCCGCGATTTCGTCCACGTGGATCCTAGGGAACCTTAGACCAGGATAAAAAAGTAACCTATACCTATGTTAATCCAGGTCCTAATCTGTCTGCCAACTAAATTTCATCCAAATCCGTCCAAAAGTAGCGTGAAGAAGTAACAATCACAAATTTTTAATAGAAAAACAAAAAATATATATTTCTCGAACATGCTTGGAAATTAGAACATTATTTTGACAACCTTCTTCGTGCTAAATCGGAGTAGCTGGACGATCCAGCATTTTTTTTCTTAATCCATTATCCGTGTGGTAATGGATTCTTATACAAAATTCAAGGCGGCCATAATTGTGTGACCATAAATATTACTATTAAAACTCATTATTCACGTGTAATTAAAAAATGGAACAAACTTTTTCAAGAATCTCGATAGCCAAGGTCTGTGATCATCATCAATATTTAAAATTTGAACTGGCTTTGCAAATGGATAGTTCCGAATCGCGGTAACAGACCGTCATGAGCGCACTAACTCTCACCCAGTCCGATTCATGGTTAAAAAACTAACGTTACGTGTAACATCATACGATTCTGACAGGCGGCATAAAATGACATGTAAAGTTAAAAAAAAATCAAAACGTGAAGAATTATTGTTGATATTGTTTGATATTTTGTCAATTTATCTTCGATTTAAATTTGCTTATTATAAAAATGAGTTCAAGCGATATGTTGACGCCACCTGAAACTCAAGAAGCGACAAGAACTGAAATAGTAAACATATTTTTCCAAAACTCAAAGAACATTATGTAAACCTAACTGCAATGCTCAAAAGACATTCACAAAGGTATAAATGTAAGAAGTCTGTATCAAAAGTGCAAATGTTTTTATTAAAAGCACCAGACAGTGTGCACTTGGATCTTAAAGTTTTCGTGCTGATAAGTACTATACACTTCCAAAAAACTAAACCTACTTAAAGCGCGCGGCGCTTGGAACGTCATAATGGATGAAAATGGAAAATCTTCATTTATTACAGCTTGCGGCGGCTGCAGCAACAATATTAACTAATATAGAACTGCAGACGTAGCTGACAAACCCGACAAAGATTTTGTCTACTCCTAAACATCATTATTGACAGAAAACAAAAGGCTTGTCTAGGTTGGCCATTTTTCGACTTACGCGGTATTTCTACATTTAACAATAACAACAAAAGTCAACATTACAACGTAAATAATAAATCGCTATAACAAACATAGTCTGCATAGCGATTCCAAAAATAGAATAAATAAATTTGAATTTGATTTTTTTGAATTTGATTTGACGTTGTCTCGCAACCTACAGCTACCTATATAATTCTGAAAATAAATACGATACTGTGATGCAGCGCGCTACAGTGCCATCTATCGAACATTTTAAGAAACTCTTTACTCGCCCTCTAGGTCCACCCACACTGAGCAAGTAGCGTCATGAGGCTGCTGTGGGTGGAATGATATTATTTTTATTTCAAAACGAGCGTTTACCTAGGATTTAGTTAGGCTGCTCGAATATTTTGAGGAACTCAATCAATTCAGGACCGAGGACCCCGGACCCGTCTGTTATAAAGACATATTTAAATTAAAGATCCAAGAACTTTGCTTATTTTAAGCTTTGAATTAGTGACCGAAAATTAGTGACCGAATTGAAAGTTAGTCATTTGAATAAGGGGGTTGTATAGCGTAGGTGGTGTTTGTGGGTTAGGATCAACTTCTACCAAGGGCGTCTGAAAGCCAAGCGACTTTTATGGTACATAGCATAAGTTTTCATTTCTCATACTCGGACCAAGCTGAGAGTGGAATACACTGCTTTCCACCTTAGTAGGGCGAAAGATAATTTAGAAATGGAACTGAATTTGGACACGTAGTCGACCATAGAGTTACCGCATCGGCAACGAAGTTAACATATTTAAAAAAATCGGTTGAGAGTAAAAAAATTGCGGTCTTGTTATACTTGCTTGTGTATAAACAGCCAAAGCTGGCCGTGGCGTTCCATATTTAAAATAAAAAAAATACTATAGTTTGGCAGAGTAGCAACTCGGTGAGCCGCCATTAAAATTAAAAAATATAAATAACGACAATTGGTTCGAAGCGCAAAATATAGATGGCGCTGATTAGTTGAGCTGGTTTTTCTACATCGCGTTTTAACTACTGCTGCAACAAAACTGGGAGATTTTTCTATTGAAGCTAGCGTCGTCATTTACCATGATATTGAGAACTAACCATCAGTAGATTTTTATTTCGTAAAATCTAGATAGCACTACCTTCCATACGTTGGACATTTGTCTACGCTTCTATGTAAGCTACACCCTGAGCTATGCCGAAATTCAAAAGGAGAAAGTTAATAAAGATTATTTAAATTTTTTAGTCAATCACGATTTTTAATTGAGGGGAAAATAGGGAGCAAAAGGGAGGAAGTTTGCTGTAGCGTTATTTCTCGACGGATTTCAATCAAAGAGAGGCACACTAAGGACTTTATTCTGTACAAGATGTTGCAAAAAAATTTCAAAAGGGTTGAGGAGAAGAAAAGGGGGAAGTTTGCTGTAGCGTTGTCCTTGGTGGGCGATATGTATAAGCCGTATTTAACCTTAATGAGGTTGCATACAGACCTCAAAAGATTAAAACCTCTTTCGTGTTCCATAAACGTTCGAAAGTATGTAAAACAATTTTGACTATATCGTAATATTTAATGGTTGTCATTGAATTTTCATGTTGAAAACTGTTATTGTGCAAATATTCTGTACTATATTTAATATAGTTTCTTTTAGCGGATTTAGTTTTTCGAAATAAAAAAAATATCATATTTCAGTCTGTTCAAAATATCACAAACGCGAGGTCTGGGCGGATTTATTACTAAATAGGACAAGTAATAAATCCGCCCTTGGAGCAAGAGTAGCTATTTATTTAAATGATTTTGTGGAGTGCATCTTCTGTACTTGTACTATATATTCTGTGCCCTTGTAAAACAATATACTATTTATGTCCAATGTGTTACAGTGCAATCTACTGCTCTTTTTTGGCTTTTATATAATCTGCATTTTCCCCAAATGGATATATGTCTCGTTATGCTATAAAGGTACATAAAAGTAAGTTAGCCTTGGTGTCTAGTGCCTTATACCTTGAACTTGGTCCGGGGCGACTTGCGCTTGGGGCGCGCGAGCAGCGCCCAGCCCTTCTGCATGTCGATGACGAGGTCCCGCGTCACGCGCCGCCACTGCGCCGACTGCCCGATGCCGTAGTACACGTGATCATCCTAACACCAATATGTACACTCCAAAATTCAAAATGAAAAACACGAACATGAATTATTCAACTAATAGAGTCAGTGCCAATATGATTTGAGCATTCAAACCTACCAAAATTTTTTTATAAATAACTTTCATTTGTTGTCTGAGAACAAACGAAAGTGCACCTTAATGTCTTGAGATAACGTTGATTTTTGTCAAATGATTAACTATTTTGGGTAGGTTTGAATGCTCAAATCATATTGGCACTGACTGTATTAGTTGAATTCATGTTCGTGTTTTTAATTTTTTACATGCTTATTAGAAAATTCATTGCAAACAAAGCATTTTTTTTAACGCTTTTAATATATTCCATCTCAACTTACTTGCGCGTAAATTAATTGTTGACTAGTGACATAGTGTAAGTAGACGGTTTCCTTCTTGTCCTTGTTCTGCAGCACCACCGTGAGCGAGGAGTTGGCGGCCAGCACCAGGTCCAAGCTCAGCACGAAGTCTTGGGAAATGTCAACCTTCAGCCACACCTGGTGGAGATTTATGGTTTTATGAGACTAAGCGATAGGATGGGTACTAAATCAAAATGGAAATACAGATTCACAGTCTGTCTATTATAAGTATTAAATTCTGACATATGTCAAAATCCAGAATCTAGTAACGGGAACGTTTCGGATTTTACGTCATATCGATTGATTATAATTTTGTTGCATTATTAAGAATGAAATACAAATGGAAAACAATAAATAATTCTGATATGATTCTGGATCTATACTAATTTAAAAAAAAATATGATTTCTGGAAATATTTGGGTGCAAGAAATTAAAAAGCAATGATAAGTTCGATTATCGGGATATTCAAAAATACTATTGAATACTTTTAGTTCTCAACGTGTCGCAACACTCGCAACATTACGGCAAGTCACGTAGAGGTACAACATTGTAATCACGTCACTGCGACATTTAATATTTGGAGTATTCATTACTTTACGGAGATTTTGCTAGAATATGAGTGAAAATATGTAAAGATAATATAGATGTAGGTAGTGCAAGATAGTTGTTGTCACATTCAAAAGACGACGTAAATTGTTGGATTTACAAAATTGTGTGTTTTAAATAGCAAGTGTCCGCTTTGACAAGGTGTTAGTTCGAAAGTTAGTTAGTGTAGTTTGAAAAATGTGAAACGTCAGAATTTAATTCTTAAAATAGACAGACTTTAGCTTTAGTTCTATTTTGCTACTAAACATTATTGAAATCTGTAACTTGAGTATAAAGTATGGTATCCATAAATCCGTAGTGCCTTGTATTCACTAGTCAAGACTTGAAGCCCGCCGCTTTTCTTTAGCAAGGTTTTAAAATCGCATGCTGCTGTGCTTAGCAACGCATTATGCATCATTAGCGACACGTGTTACACTTCAACTGTTTAACAATGGAAAAATATAAAGTATTATGTATCTGTGATGCAAGGCAAATTGATATATTTACCTGACTAGAAGCATGATCCGAAGTCGAGTATCTTATCACATTGGTCTGCAACTTATTGTCAAATTCCCTGGCCATGTACGCATCCTTGCTGACAATCCAATTCTGAAGGTACTTCTCTCCATCATCAATAATTCTTCTCCTCGGTTCCGGTTCAGTGATGTTCTTGCTGTAGTGCGCTAACCCAAACTGGGCTATCTGGGTGGGATAGAAGAACCCCCTCGGCTCCCACTGCGTGGAGACAGGGACGCCCTCTATGCCGCTGATGCACTTCACGCGTTCCCTCACTTCCACGTTGTAGTTCTCGAATGTGGTGAAAGTCCCCCGAGGGTCGTACTTCTTCTTTGGGTGGTAGATCTTGCTGTAACTGTGCGACCATTCGAACTTTTCTACACCGTCGGTTGTTGTTATTTTGCCGTATATCTGTAAATATAACATGTGATTAATATTTCTGCTGTTTTGTTAATTTGTTGTCTACACAAAGAACAATGACCACTTCCTATACAAGTGTTGACCTGTCCAATTTGTTTTTTTGAGTTGATTTATAATTATATTAAACTATATTTGAATAGTTGCTTTGACCGTATTTACAGAATTTTAATTTGGCAATCTTAAAAACATGTTATGGTAGAATCAATATGTTCTAGTTTATATTAGTTGTAATTGTTACGAACTGGCCATCAGGATCTTTGCTTTTATCTGACATCTTTCTGTCTTCTGTTTGGCTGTTTGGGTTTGTTTTTATTATTATTATTATTAATATTATTTACTTACTTTGAGCCTTTCTCCTTTTCCCCCTCTTTAACAGTAATTATTACTAAACTTTATTATAAACTAGCTACCCGCCCCGGCTTTGCACGAGTGGCGCCATCTATTAGTTATATTGCGATTTAAAATGACGGTAAAGAAAAAAAATGTTTTTACATATTTCCGTACAATTTTTAAACACATTTCTTATATACAAACATTGTCCTGATAATACCAAACACAAAAAAAAAAGAAATATCTAATTTAGTGTAGTCATTCTGAAGTTATGCGTTATTTCAAGCATCATTTTTATTTATACTATAGATAGATTTTCTCTATGTCTGTATTGCCAAATTTTATTTTAGTTAGCAATTTTAAATAAAAATAAAATGCAATTTTATGACCTATATTACTTTTCTATACTCGATAATTGATAAAATCAACATTTTGACAGGTCAGAAATGGGCATTCTTCTTTTGCAACGAAAAATAAAGGGGTATAATTAAATTATATTTTTTGTTCTTATTTTAACCTTGGTCTTTAATCAAACTGTTCAAATAAGCAACGGTTCAATAAAAAGGCGCGCGTGAGTGATAGTTACAACAGAGCAGCGGCAGCGTCGGCTTCAGCGATAGAAAATACAGTTTTTGACGACCACGAACATGTCGTCGCTCAGTTGATCAAATACTTAATCTATAATGCATGATTGGAAGATGAAATGTAAGCTATTTCTATTAGTTAAAAAAAAACATTTTTTGCTTGGACAATTGCACAGAGCGCCTTTTAGCCCCAAACAAAGCAAAGCTTGTAATATGGGTTGCTAGACAACTGATAAACTACTACTAAAAAACTCATGTACTTTTTAAATATTATTATTACACTTTTTATACTTTACTTTTATTATACTTGTTTACATAGTAACACATAGACCCGTCACAGAAATTAAAATTCATCATTTAAATTTCTGCCCGGCCGAGAATCGAACGCGGGACCTCTTGCGTGTTAAACCAGCATGTCGACCACTGCGCCTCTCACGTCGTCAAATACTTTATGATTATTTGATCATAATGAATGCTTATTAGTTTAAATGTTTAGGCTGTTAATTTTCGTAACTCCATACTAATAGCCCTTGGGACATAAAATATATTGTTTGCATGTGATAGTTACTAGTTCAGTTTTCCTCATTCATAGGTATTTTTATATAGTTTTATTTATGTGAATGTAGTCTACAATTTTTTTCAGCACAGCCAGTTAGTTGACTAAGTCGTTAAGTGAGTTAGCGCTCACCTCGAAGTACTTGTGGATGAAGGAGAATGGCACGAACACCTCGTCGCGGTCGCGCCGGCACGCCACCGAGTACTCGCCGTTGATCGAGCACTCGATCTCGTCGGCAGCCGTGCTGCGCTCCGATAGGCTGTTTGACAGCACGGAGCCTACTAGAACGAAATAAAAAAAATTGGATTATACAAAAAAAATAGAAATGGAAAAGTTTATAATTCATTGAGAGTTTCTCTTTATCTACACAGGGTATTACAGAACAACCTGCAATGCTGAATATGGTAGATAGACTTTTACTACGGGACCAACTCTGAAATCGCGAAAAGAAATATCAGCTGTTTTATACAAAAATTAATGACGAAAATATCAAAATGTTTTTTTTTGTAGTTGCTTGAGCACGAGTAGTACTAAGCTTGACTTCTGTCCTCTCTCCGTTTTGTGCTAGGAACAACGGCCTTCCAAAGCACGGAATCATCTTTCTTTTCAGACAATTAGGTGATTCAGCCTGCAATGTCTTAACCAAGTGGAAAAAAACGCACAGTGACTTTATTCAGGAACTCATGATCTCCCAGGTCAAGAGCCGAACACTCTTAACCATTACCCCACAGAAGCAGTTGGATAAAACATTATAAGTAGGTATTTAATTGTAGGGGGAATAAGTTAAAATTTTTATCTCTATAGGATTTTAACATGGCTTAAGTATCTCGAAAACGTTGCGCTTTAGGACTTAATCTCATATGACATATTTTGTTGATCTATAGATTCTCCATTGATATGCACAAGTTTCATTGTGCGCCGCTATCTCCGTCAAAAATTAAAAATATATGGTTACCACTATGCCAGCCTCTCATACTAAGAGGTTCAAACCCCTTTGTTTAAATGAACGCAAGATGGTAATTGCGCGGCGAAGTTCATTAAATACCGCATTTGCTGACAGCAAAGGGCGCATTCTGTTTATGCAAAATTTTAGTGAAGCCGTATAGACAAAACGAAAAAAAAAACAATAAATCATCGTTAATTAGGATTTTCCAACCCTGAATTAAGGTACTTAGTACTAATATCTATTCCTTATACTCACTGGGACGCTGTGAAAGCTCTGAACATTGGCTCCAAAAGAGGGTGAGCAGCATCACAGAGATACAGAGTGCACCGAGCACCACACGCATCCTGATGGTGCCCACCATTATGACCGTCACCTAAAATAAACCAAGCAGTCCTTTAATATAATTCACTATACAATTGAAGGCAAAAAAACATACTTTTAGAAATGATTGATTTGATTTCATTGAGATGATTTCAATAGAAAATATAAATATTTGAGAATTTTGTTTTCATTTTTTTAATTTGCTTAGTATAAATATTTTTTAAGTTAACAATAATGCTGCTGAATCAAAATTAATTATTTTTGATAAGGTGAAGGATGAAACATAATTAATTTATAGGAGTACCTACTTTATATTATTATATTATATTATTTACCTACTTAATTTTATTAGTACCTATTTTATTATCTAGTTGGAACAGAAAATGTTATAAGGCTGGTCTAGACCTTAACACTTGGACGGCTGAGCCTTTATAATGCAGTATGTACTGGTTTGCTGGAGTTTAACTTTATTTGGGGGATTCATAACTACAAAACTATAAGTGATAGCTAAATTTTTTATTTACATAACTAAATATTGATTTAATCATATAAACAATACAGAAGTCGGATCACATTTCATGACGGGATCGGCAAATGAGAACATTTTTAACATCACATCTATACACATGATCGTACTTCAAAGTGTTATAATAGAGTATTTTTGGGTTAATCTGTTTAATGTTCATGTTCCATCAGAACTTAACATGACAAAACGTTCAATACAGATACATACCTAACCAGTTTAGCCAAATTGCTTTCTATAACTTATCAGTGCTCTGCTTATTTAGGTCTTTCTCACAAGAAAACTGTGCGCTAATTATAGACTAGGGAATGGTTACAAACATATATTTTGAGGAGACTACATTTTTGCGTGGGCGATCCAAACAAGCTTGTGTACGTGTCACAAAATAATTTAACTTAATAAGACGCGATCATTAAATTCAGACTTGATTCATACAAGGTATTAGGGAAAAACTTAAACATTATGATAAATAAATATATATGTACTCACTATGTATGCAGAGGTGGCACTCCATCCGTTACTTTGCTGTTTGTTCAGGAATATATGAGCACTATTCATGTGAGTACACTGTCGTCACGTTGTAGTCGCCATCGCATAAAATTTATGCGACGCCTCAAAGTGTAACTTTCACAAATAATTGCGGTGAAAGATGTAAATTCCATGAAATAATAAACCGATTTTGATAATGCGCGACCCGTCCGTCCGTACGCAGCTGACTACAGTGAGTGACAGTGACAGACAGTTGGTTGTCAGTGAACTGAGAGACAGCTGTCTGTCTAACTGACATGACACTGACAGAAAGCTGAATATTTTTAAAGTAAATGAATTAGATTATACAGCCACCGAATTTTTTATAGTCGTTATATACTTTTTGATTTATTAAAAGATATGATTATTGAGTGCTTTGATCACGAGGATTCAACAGAAGTTCCGCTATAAAAGCGCGTTCTCTCCGCCCCCCGATACGATTACTTGCTTGCTATTATAATTCTTAGCTGAATATGTACATTTCTTATCCAAGTGAGTGCAATTTCGAGGTTAGCATCGTTATATTCTCTGAGATATCTTATTCGATTCCCAGTCAGGTCAATTTAGGCTAGGCCTGCCGTAGATGATTATTTAAAGTAGGTAGGTAGTTTAATATTTTATCAGAACATAGCATGTGTAGGTACCTATAAAAGTTTATTGCGTAAATTATACTTACCTACGACCTGTGGCTTCGCTGCGATTTGTTAGTTTTTAGTAGGTTAGGTATTAATTTAATGAAAGGCTTCGTTCTAATAATAGGTTTAACGAAATGCTATTAGGTAGGTACCGCATCTTATCTTATAGGTATAATACTTGTAGCAATTAATGGCGCGATCTTGAATTGATGTATAATGTAGGTAATCTTTAAGCTTATGTTTGCATAGGCAATGTCTCTGGTCCAGCAAATTGATTCGTAAAACACAGTACTTGTGAAAATTGTGAATTATATCGTCGGTGGTCTAGTCAAAACACGATTATCAGCGTTTTTTTTAAACTATCAAATAAGTGTAGATGAAATATACCGAGGAAATGGCTAAATTAAGTTAATTAGTTGAATTGCTATCGAAATAGCAATCGAATTCTAAATATTCGTTTCGTAGACATAAAGTGTGCCATTGCCGCCATGATATGGCGGCCATGAATATAGGCTATTATAATTACTATTATAGTCGGAGATCGGTTTTATTTTACTATAATGTATTTCATCGGTGTAAAGCATCGCTCCGTAGGTACATAATGTCAGGTACCCGTTATCAGTTAGGTGCGAGTTATCCGAGTGCATCACAGCGCGGGGCGGGCGCGGGTGCGCGGTGTGGCGGGCCGCAGAAGGAGGTCAGTGTGCGCGCGGGAATTGGGTCAGGGCGGTATCGGATGCACCCGGCTCGGACGCGCTCGGCGGGCGTCGGGTGACGTCGGGAGCGCCGGCGCGCGGCATCCATCGATCGCCGCCCACGCGGCGCAGCGCCGCTCGAGTGCTCCGCGAGTCGCGACGCGAGTCCCGGGCTTGGCCCCTCAACGATGGCGGCGTGAGCGCGCGCCGCCCGCGGCCTCCGGCGGACATGCCGCGATGGCCAGAGAGGTAACCGTGCCGCGCCCGGCGCCCGGCCGCCGCCTCCCTCCGCTTATGTAACGGTGACCGGTCGACACGCCCGCAGACATGGTTATTATCTTGCCCCCGCGCCCTGCTCGTGCTGTCCGCTAGTCCCCCGTAGCCCGCAGGCCCCGCGGCCCTGGCCGCTCGCCCGCACCCTTGCGCGTGCAGTGCACCAGTGCACCACCAGTGCCGCAGGGCGAGGGCCCGCGTAGCGAGTGCCGCAGCCGGCGTCCTTGTCGCGCGCGCCCGCCTCGCATAAGCCTATCCCTCTCGCTCTGCCATAGACCAAAGCTGCACATGCAACCTGCATCATTCAATCCCTGTGCCGAAGTAGTGCCTTAATGTAGTGGGAATTTGATACCAAATTATATTGATTAGACTTTATTTTTAGGTAAACATAGAATTAAGTTGCCACTCTAGTAGTGTCAGGTCAGGTTTTCGCTCACTTTGGATTTTGACCAAATTATGCTATCGTTTAATCCTCTTAAATCTATTCAGATGTTGAAATTTGTTTTTAGCTGTCCGTAGCACGTGCGTAGCCCGTAGCACCGCGTAGCGCGTAGCACGTATGTAGCTGCTGTAGCGTCGTTAAGCCCACTATACACCCAATCGATATTGAAGTTTTTCACGATATTTTCTAAAATAAGTTAATCTTTTCAAGAACAATCGTAATTTAACTAGGCAAATTGGGTTTTTGACTGTATCATAAAGTATTGCAAGTTCTCGGGTAAAAGCTATTTATTATTTCCGTGGGAGGCTGTGCGATTTTAAAGGTTAGTTTCATCCATGGGCCAACGAAGTTGGGTAAGCAATTATTTTTTCAACTTTTTCGACTATCATCGATGTCACTTACACACACACACAAACGATACAGTCTTGACATTGATCTGACTGGTATGAATTATTTCTAGATTGATGAAGATCAATTTAGTGCAGATAAGTAGCGCTTGGTGCAGATAAGTGGAAGGTTGCCGCGCCTCTCGAGTGAATGATAACATTTATAATAAGAGGTGCTGTCGGCAGCTGCCCTTATCTCCTGAACATCCTATTAAGATGTCTTCACCACAAACTTGAAATGAAAAGGTGTTGTTTTTTATTTTAAAGAAATGAAAATTTGTTAATTAAATATTTTAAAGAATTTGTGCCTCTTTCATACTCTGCGGTTAACAATAACTTATGGTTTAATAAAAAAAATCTATAAAATTATCTGACAAGTAAATTACTTGGAACTTAGTCGGAACCAGAGAACAGAGCCAAAATATTGGAACATAATGTTTTTTACCAACTTTGCTATAAAAACCGAATCTAAATTTTTGCATCACACAGTATCCGTATGTACTCGGTCTCAAAATTAGCTGAAAATTTAATTATTTTTAACGGCTTCAGTAAAAACTTTCTTATGGATTAATAAATAAGAAGGATGGGCCATCACCACACGCGAACACAATGCAGATTGGTTGACGACAGCAAATCCAGCCGAGACCATCAGCCTTCCGATGCACGGCGAAGCTGGACTCTGGTGGACCATCCGCTGCCTAACACTAGAAAGTTGCTTGAGACGCAGTTGTAGGCCGACTGCGCCCACGAGTACTAGGTACACGTAGGTATAGATAGGGGAAGTATTCATCATCGTTGAAAGGCTCGATCTCCTTTTGCTAAAAGCGACCAATTTTTTCATGATTTCAGATTACAGTCACGTTGTTAGCCTTTTTATTATTGAAAATATTGGTTTCATTTAACTGAACTGTATAACTACTGATGGTAGTTATAAATATATTTATAGAAGGTTATTTTGGTCGTTTGGTGTGTACCAAATGATGGCGAAGCTAACAAAACATATTTGATTTGATTGTAGTGAGTAGTGTAAAACACTACTCAGTGGTAGTGAAAAAAAGTTTGAACAATTCAATAGTAATCTTTTTGGTCTGTCTGAAATAAATGATTTGCATTTCTAGTATAAACGTATTGAGTACACCCAAGAACTTTATAATCATTTTGAGTACACCGATATTAGACGATTCAAACTTGCATTAGTAAAAGCCAGATATTACGTAATTTCAACAACAATCGGTCATCGAACGTAAGAAAAATAAATAAATATTTGCCAACATCACATACATTGTTCCGATTCCAAAGTAAGTAGCTAAAGCTTGTGTTATGGAAATCAGAGACAATGGTGGTAACACAAACACCTAGACCTGAGCCAATATAGAAAAGATCGTTTTCTAAATTGACCCAGCCGGGGATCGAACCCAGGACCTCAGAGATGGCGACACCTTGAAAACCGGCGTGCGAATCACTCGTATCACGGAGGTCGTCGTTTTGATTTTGATTTGAATTTGACAACCGCTTGGCGTAGTCCAGCTCCTGCCTCTTGAGCCAGAGGTCCCGGGTTCGAATCCTGGTAGGGGCATAATGATATTTGTGTTTGATAATGACATTAATTAAGCATTTGTTCATGAGTCATGGAGAGAGATTTATTGTATTTCTTTCCGTATCGACTTTCGTGGCATTACTAAAATTATTAGTGTGTTTAAAATATATGGGCCTTACCACAAAAGATTTTAAAACACTGTTTAATTTAGACACTGTTTGAATGTGATGCTGTCTCTTACAAACAATATTGTCAAAAAAGTGACAGCATCATATTTAAACAGTGTCTAAGTAAAACACTTGTTAAACATTGATTTGTGGTATGGCCGTATATTTCTAAGTAGGCTGGATATCTTTGAGTTAACGTGTTGAAGCTTAATCTTGACTCAATAACTCAACTCAACAACAACAACAAGACAAACAGCCAACCAAGTGATCCCATGAGGGTTTAATTTTTACCCAACTGCCCAAAAAACAGAGAGTGTAATGTGTTCAAGGTTTGTAGGTATGTGAGTTTATTTATTCCACCATAACTTCAAAATGCCTTAACGGATTTTAATGTATAGGGTATCGTTAGAATCCTTACATCACCCCGAGTAACACTGGTTATTTTTTTTTGAAAAAATACAATATGAGGACTGTACGCCTCTTATTCAAATGTAAAGAAATATCTTTATCAAATGAAAGGCCTTGATGAGCACATTCCAAAAATAATTTGTCCTTCGATCATATAAACATATGTCACTAAAATGTGTGAAATAAAAATAAATAAATTAAAAAAACTGCCCAGCCAAAAACGAACTATAAAGTTAAATAACAAGGATCATTGCCGGGGGATCACTTTGATTAAAAATTGTTCCACAAAATGGTCCCCCGACTGCAATGACATTTCTTATTTAGCTTTTTAGTTCGTTTTTGGCAAGGCAGTCATGTTTTTTTAAATTTATTTATTTTTTATCTACAAGGTACGGAAGTCTAAGTTTTTATATTTTCTTATACATCAATTTTTGTTTCATATTACATTACTTATGCCATCATTGTTAGCTATTTTTATAAGAATAGTAACTTACTATTTCTTTGTGTACTTGTCAATAAACGTATTATACTCGTTGTGCAATAATATTGACAAAAATATCGAATCTAAATCACATATATTTTAAAAGTAATCCTAGCTTTACAAAAAGATTTTCCCCATGATTGCAGAAAAGCTCCCCAATATTGAAGCACAAAGCTTGCAGCCGCGGCAATGTACCGGGAGCTTGCCAATCTATCTTCTGCCGACTCGAGAGAAAAAAATAATAATCTGTCTTATCAGCATTTCTTTTAATAGACTATTTATCGCTTATTTATCGTCTGAAATTCCATCCAATTATTTGAGGGGTCCGAAGTGGAGATGTTGCGGTTTTCTCGTCTCCGTTTTTAGCTTTTTTCGTTTGAATTATACTCTGTGTCCGTGAAAAGTGATTGTTGAAAGTGATTGGCTTACTTTGAAATTCAATATTGAAGTTACCTGTGACGTAAAGACGTAAGTACAATATTTATAATAAAAATCAGTAGGTGTCTATAGACTTTCAATTAATTTTTGTTTCTCCGATTTCTTAGAATTAAGAGAAACTCTTATAGAATCTCTTATGCCCGGTTTCTGAGGTAGACCTTATTATCGGTGGTTTATCCGAGGTTTGACTTTATCGTAGTATCCACATTATCTTATTTAAAGTAATAAAATTACCTTAAACCAGATGATAATTATTGATGTTAGTGCGCAGAAACAATAAATTTTAATGAGTGCCCACAGATTTGCATACTTAAATAATTTCTAAAATAACAACGATGAAAGGGAAAACATAGTTTTAAGCAAAATAAAACAGCAAACATTTCTCGATTGGCTTAAGAAGTAAATTATCTGAAACAATGATAAGAAAGTGACCCCTGAGACGGTTAAAAATGATCATTATCAGAAATGCAAGACGAAGTCAGTAACGAAAATTATTTTTGAAAATATATTTTCCGTTATGTCCTTATCAGAAATTCGTTGGTGAGTAAAACGAAATCCCATCGGCTTACGTAAATTATCGCCAGAATGCCGAATTAAAGGTTCGGGGAAGATCGTCAGCCATTTTAATTCCCCCGTTTAAGTATTAATCCGCTCATAAAGATCCTCATAAACTCCCTCCAGCCCTCCAGGAGGTTTGGTGACCGGGGTGACCCTCCTCTAAATTAAAATTACAAAATGATCACAGCTACTATCTAGCTGGCTCACTAACTCCCTTGATTCCCTCTCCTTTACCAGGGATAATTCGAGGGATTTTATGCAATTAAGTTTTCTATAGTTTACGCCGATAGAGCCCCAGGTGTTGCTCAACTTCTAGCATAAAATGTCATTGTATATTTCGAGCAAGTGTTTCAAAATATTACGTATCTAATATTGTATGGCATCGCCACACAAACTAGATTTGGCAAGTGCATTTTGCATGAGCCTGGTGCATGTACCGAGCACCGACACGGTGTACTCGGAGCCGCTGCATACGAGATGGTTTGGACACACACTCCCACGCAATAGAGATGAGGAAACCCCTTTCATACAAAACAGTAATTGTTATTTTTAGCATGACTCACTTATATGGAAAACCAAACTTATTTAACGATCCCAAGTTTTGAATTTTTACATAAGTAATATTAGTTACGACTTGACGGAGTTTCGAATGCAAATCGTCAAAGTGATTAAATTTTTTATAACGTTCCTTAGTTTTATTAAGGTACTAATGTCCTTTCTCCCAAAATCTAACGGAAATCTTTTTGAAATGGCCATGAGCTAATTTTACTGATGATTAAATAGTTCTGTGTGCTGATAGGTTCAAGAGCTCCAAGGTTCAAAGAGATATTATCCCCTTACCACCTTTATTATAAATAATGTATTTACTAAAAAGAACTACATTTTGCATAAATACTATATGTTACTATTATGCACATTCGTCAACCGATTAAAATTTGCACGTTCACAAGTAGTTCCTGAAAAACAAAATTACATGAAACAATTTAATTGCTAAAATGTTCTTACTACAATGAATAATAATAACTGTAACGACACATGCAAAAAACAATGCAACAGATGTTAGTTAAAACTTCGAAGTGCAATGTACGTCGGTACACGAATCATAAATTAGCATTCTAAAAATAAAGAATCCTATTTTATTCGCATTCGAGTCGAATTTTATCGGTTTTAGAGATACCGTGGCGCCTCCCTAACCGCCGGACGGCACGTAGAATCCGGCGGACGATGTGGGAATGTAATATCGCCACAGATTTTATCTGAACATTTTACCGATATTGCACTTGTATCTGGAACCATGCAAGTAAATACTCAGGTTAAAAATGTATGCAGAATAGTTATTGGCTTTCGTCCCGTTTTTGGAATTAAAAGAGTAAATTACATAAATCTATATAATTATTGAAACTGCTCTTATTTTGTTGATTAATTCTTGCTATTTTCTATGGCGTTAATAGGCATTGCCGTTGATTGTACTGTGGCCCCAACCGTACTGTGGCCCCAATGTGTCAGCAATGTATATTCGAGTAACAGGATTGTCTCAAGCGAGAATCGAACCCGCGACCTTTGGAAGTCCAGTCCAATGCTCTTACCAACTGAGCTACTGAGTCACTAGTGGCATCGTCGAAATTATTTTAGTATATCCCACTCTTACGCTGCAAGACAGCGTTATTTCATCAATGTGAGGAATTACCTCGACATTCAATTTGAAATATCTTTTCTGTCAAATGAATGCGATTACGATAGCCATGTAAGTTAGGCGGTAGGGCCTAAAAAAAATATGAAATTAAAAAATGTGAAATGTGACGATTTTTTCTAGTTTATTATTAAGTATTGTATAAAAATAGCATTGGGAATGCTAAAATCTCAAACTTATAAATTTATTAACCTTGCTTTACAAAAAAACGAATTTTACATGCGAGTACTAGCAGAAAGTCTGAGACGTTTACAAATATAACGTTTCCTTTATACGCGACATTCCGGGGCATACTTCAGTGCCATTTCAAGGAACTGGCATCTTCAATAAAACGCGGGCTCCTGTAAAAACAAACGATTCACGCGCTGGAGGTTTATGTTCACACCTCCGGCGTTCATTTGTTCACCCCTCCTTCCCTTAAAAGGGCATAAACTGTTGCGGACTCTCCCTACATATATGCAAAAATTGGAGCAAATTATTGGTTTTCATAGATAGTTATTTAATGTCTTTGTTTCTTAAAGTTACATTCAACTCGTTATAGTATGTTTATATAGGTCTACAGTCTCTTGAAGCTGTGAAAAATGTAACTTTTGAGTTAACGTAAAAAAAGATACGGCCGTTTATGTCGCAAAAAACGCATATTTCGACGCTCTCATGGGAATCAAAATTTATAGGGTACTTTCCGTTGATCTAGAACTACGAATTTGGCAAGTAATATCGTCCTGTACTTCCAGTATAGGGAAAAATCTAAAAATTATACAATTGTAATTTAATAATAAAAAAATTCGGGAAAAGCTTGGAAAGAACTGCGAGATTCGATTCCTGAACTTTTTATAATTTGTACTTATAAAGTACAGAACCCTCGGTGGACGAGTGGTTTTTTTAAAACAAATTGCTTTTTGTATTAATATTCCGTAGCCAAAATATAACAATGTATGTATTAAATGAATAAGAATCTACTTATTGATTTTGGAAATTAAGAAAATCATCGAAATCCATAACAGTTAGGGTTACTTACATCACAATAAGGGAATAACTTGGATGTCTGTCAAGACTCAAGAGGAATCAAGTTGAAACTAATAGGAAATAATAATAGGTCTACGTTCCCATTGAGATGTAATCGATCAAGTGGTCACTAATGTCATAATGTTTCACTCAACATTTAGAAATCATTTGGCAAATCAGAAAAACGTAATTAAATAAAACCGCACCTAGAGTGTGAATCAAACTCGCACTTGCGCGGTTTGTTCTTATACATAAACATATATATTAGAGTATTTTAAGCTACATACGAAACACTTTTAACAGGATTTTAGCACTAGTTTCGAAGATATATTACTAAAATGCATACAGTAGGTATAGTAAATTATTATTTTCATTATTTCAAGCAAAACTCAAATAAAATGCTATCAAGCAGCAAGCGATAAAAGCAACAACTAATGGCTCTGTGAGCTGGAGACCTCGCGTTTGTGACAATTTTGAACATTTTAATTACTAGGCTGTGGCACATATTTCATTAAATAACATAACTGAAACGTAATTATTTTATAAAATATTGTTTTTCGTAGTTTGAAACTACGAAAATACCTTCACTACACCGTATCAGAATCGTAGCGGCTACACATTTCGTAGCGCTATAGTGTTTCGTAGCGTCCAACGTAACTCGCAGCGCTGTAGCTACGTATTCTATGTCGTAGCATTAGGTAAAGTTACACAGTGCAAATTTTACCCAACACGTTAATTAAATTCCGTGACTGATAATTACCTTTGTAACTAAAAACAGTTAAAAGTTACTGAATATTAACAACTATAATAATAAAGTTTAATTAGCGATAGGTATAAGTTCGCTAGGTTTAATAAATTAAATTACGTTCATAACACAAAAAGCAGCTAAATCTTTTTATTTCGTTCCTCTTACAAACAGTTCAAAACTTTTGCATCAAAAGAAAGCACTCTCCCTCCGTTACAAAAACGTTTAGGTAAGGAAAGTGCATCATCGCTAATTTCAAGATCTTACGGTATCAAGAGATTACGGCGAGCGCTGCAGTGCGGGGTCGCGGAGTGGAGGGCGTGGGTGGGGCGGGGGCGGGGAGGGAGTATGGGGGGGCGGGGCCGCGACCCGGTCACGACTCGCGCTCAGTGCGGCCGCGGCGCTCCGCCGGCGCGCACGCGCCGCCCGCACGACACGCCGCAACCCTCTCACCGACACACCACACTATATACACGAACCGACATTAAACACAGTGAAGTGACAAGATGATAGTCGAAATTCAGGAGGTACGTCGTCGGAAGCCGCATATCGAATCGTGAAGATATTTCGGTCCGCGTAATGGATTTTTTTATGACCCAAATGAGTTGATAGTAGCGTTGCACCGGACGTCAAAACGATGTCGAGGGCGGCCGTAAATTTTATTATCGGACCCGATAAGGATGCGAGGCATGTCGTAGGGTTGAAATATGTTAAGGAGTAATATTTTTCACTAAGAAGTTCACAAGTCTAGATTAAAGATCGTGCAGGGCGACGATGTCAGTGGGTCAACGCACAGTGCGTGCGGGGTGCGGGGGCGGCCGGCGCGGGGAGGGGTGGCGAGGGCGTTGCACCGCTGCAGCCAGTGCAGGCTCTACGGACGCGCGCTACGCACTACGAAAGCGTAGCTGCTACGCCGTAGCTCCTGGGCGTTGCAACGCTTTTTTACTAAAATTTATATTGTAGACTGTGTATGATCGTTAAAATTGTGCATGAATCAGTGTTTGACTCACGAATTAAATCAAATAGTGATATTTATGGAGATCTCTATTTATAGACGAACTTTACAGACTTTAGCTTTAATGTAAAAGTCCAATGAATTTAATTAGTCTACGGTAATATTGTGCTAGTTGCCTAATGAAATGGGGTATGTTCAAGTGCCTTTGAGTGAGATGTAACCTATTCTGACTCCTTAATATCTACAAATTAAAGTAAACATTGCAACTCAAACATGACGATAAATACCTCGGTGAGAGTGCTATTCTGCTAAGTAGCTAAGTCATTTCGTCAGATGATCCGACCGTGGGCCTTAACGACCTATTGTGGCGAGCTCGGCACCACTGCAGTTTCTGTTACAACCTTGACACGTAACGAGCTATTCATGTATTGGTCTCACTTGAATAAGGACTTGGCTACTTCAGCACAAGGTCTAGAATTAAAGTGGAATTATGTAGCTGTTTTAATTACGAAGATTAATTTTTACCTACTTATATAATTTGATTTTTATCAGAAACATGGCTTGTTACTTTAAAGATATTTAATTAAAAAAAAAATCATAATTTGGAGCATAATGTGCTAGTTGCAAGTACTTAATGTTTAATATTTTCCTTAAGATTTTTCCCTGCACATAGACGTTTAATTAGGTCAATTAACAAAAAGAGTGTACCTTCCTATTTCACCTTTAGAAAAAGGATTGATAAAACTTAAATAAATGATTTGTACAGTTGTAGATTGAAACCGTAGCAGGAGTAAATGTAAAAGACAATTTTAAATTATTCAATTGGTAAATACGAATACCTGCCTACTTCTAAATTTCAAAAAAATGTATATCGTCAGCAAAAAAAGTTTAGATAATTGATATGTTTTTATACCGATTGAGATTATTTATGTTTTTACTAATTTTTCAGTAATGAATGATAGTATTAAGAGTTTTTTTTTCTGTCTGTAGGAGGTTAGAGGAAAGAGGCCTTTCAAGATATGGGACAGTTCCAGGAACGTGAGGAAGGGCTTGGTTGTCACTAGCTTCGAGGAGCTTATACATAGAGGTAAGGGCACTATTATTACACTAGTGGCTTTGTGAGATGTAGACCGCGAGAGTCTGTCTTTGGATAGTATAATTGCGATTTAATCTCAATGTTTTAAAATAAAAACAATCTTTAAACCACCCTTGTAAAAAAACAATTTAGATATTTTGGGGAAAACTTGAAATTTATCATTGACAAGCTTATTTTAATCAAGTTTCCAAAAATCACCTCTGTAAGATATAGTGTGTTTTTCTCCAACAAAGTATTTTTCATTGCCCCGACTATAACTTTGAACTGAATTACAAACGCTAGAGAAATCGGGCCGGGGCTGCAATTAGCTGCCCAGATATGAACTAATATTTTGCAGTTGTGATTTATTGTGTGTTGGGAATAGACTTTTGGAGACAAAGATGATTATGAGTTGTTTTTCTTATAATTTTAATTGAAATAGAACAGAGAGATGGCAATGGCAGCCCCCGACGGAATTGTCTAGCGTTTGGAATTTACTAATAGGTGGATAAATATGTATAGTACCTGCATCACTTTTAGTCGGGGGATTTTCGTAAACATTATTTAACTCTTTTTCAATTAAGAATAACTATTTTAACCTTCGTGGGTTCTTTTTCTAAATTTTTAATATAACTTTTTATTTTAAACTTTTTAAAGTATTATACATTGTCTAATCTAAAAACCGCATCTGAATCGGTCAAACCGTTCTGGAGATAAATGGGAATTTACATACACACACAATTACACCATAACACTTTTCTAAGAACCATCGCCAAAAAACTACAAACCCATTACAGAAAACCGCATATAAATCTATTTTTTTTTCTGTAGTTTCTGTAGTTTCGCAATTTCACTTTTCACTTCTTCACAAAATTCTGTATTTCTATACAAAAAATATAGATCTAACGAGAAAAAAAAATACGCTTGTACTCGTCCACCCCTTTGCGAATATCGCACGATCGTATTGTTTGAGATGATAAATATTTGTATCTAATTTTATATTCTAATAAAATTATATATTCCAATTTTATTAAATAAATACATTACCTTTATGGAGTGCAGCTTTTCATTTTGTTAGTTAAATTCCGCCACCAAAAACAGCATTAGATTAAAGTCATGTTCCTGTGGATTAGTCGTGCCGGGGAACCCCATAAACCGGTTAGCACTAGGTCAATAAGATTTGCCGCGCACCTGCTCCTGGCTGCTCGCTGACCTGCTTTCATGCGAGCTCGGGCGACCATGGCTAATACACAGTTGGATGCTCATAACTTGATCAACTTTGATACAGTAACGATGAACGTAACTATGTACAATTTGCTGCTCTTGAAATTTCATTGTTAGTATTGAAAATGTATACCATTATTATTCTGATCTAAAAGTGACCGTTAAACAGGTAAAGAGAAGTTATCGGTAGCGGCGAGCGAGCCGGTGCGGCTGGTGCTCGAGAGCGACGGCACCCAGGTGGAGGACGGCGACTACTGGCGCACGCTCCCGCCCAACACCGTGCTGCTTCTGCTGCGCCAGGGCGAGCGATGGTACCCCACGGGCGTCGACGTCATCAAGGCTGGTGAGTTTATAGCACCACCGAACCCCTAACTAAAGTCCGACGCATTACCAGTACCTACTTAACCCATTTTCCTCTTTTCAGCGATATCGGCGATTCCAAAAATAGTATGCGAGACGATCCACGCTCTCGAGCTGCACGATGAAACGCCTTCATGGAAAATCATGGACAACAAAGGGCGAGTCACGGTGGTACTGCACTGGGACCAGCGGCCACAAGCGTCACCGGCTGCGCGGTCTCCCTCGCGGCAAGCCAAGCCCGATCGGCGGCCGTCACTCGTCATACAAACGTCGTTAGACCGGCCGCAGCCACCGCCGCCGCACATCACTGTAGTCAACCACGACGAGCCGGGCCCGGCGCGCGGCCGGTTGTCTCGTGCGTCTGGCTCACTAGACCATCCGCCGGGTGGCGTGCACGTACACACATCTGAGTGTCGCGCCGGTGCCACTTCTCCGGCGCCCGTGCCAGCTCCATCTCGACCGCCGCCTGATGAGTGCGACTTTCATTGCTGTGCGTTACACGAAGAGGGCCGCCGCATCGCTGTGCACAAGAGTGTTGCCACTTCACCTATTCAAGACGCACAGCCGCGGGCTTCACCGCAGGGTCGCCCCAAAGGGCATGTGCGGTTCCTTGATGCTGAATCGGCGAGACGAGGCGATCGTGACTCCTCCGAAAGCGAAACCGAGAACACGCTCGTCGAGGACGAGGCGGTCACCTCCGAAAAGTTCCTGTTGTTGATCGACCAGCTCAGCGTCGACCAGAAGAGACACCTCACCATTAAAGACATAGGAATAATCCTCGAGCGACTAAGCTCGAAGATCCTCGACGTCGAGAGGCTCGATCGAGAGTCAGAGTCTGATGACTGTTACAACTGGACGATCAAGGCGACGATACGAGGCGATGCGCTCCGTGAGCTGGGTGTGATCTACAATGGGAACTATTATGCGATCAGCGAGCACCCTGGATACCGGGAGGAGAACGAGGAGGCCGGGGACGAAGGTGAAGAAGAGGAGGAAGAAGACCGGCTCTGATCTGGCCTGTGCGGCGCCGCCGTGCCCGCCGCCGCCGCTGCCGTGCGACACGCGCTGTGCCGCATCGCCGCGCGCTGAGCGGGGGCACCGTGACCGCCGCACGCACCCGCCCTGCCCCGCCCCTCCTTGGGGCTGAATATGAACACTCTCCAGATCTACATGGTCACGCCAGGACTGGATTTCGACCGTCACATGAAGGAAGACGAATCACCGAGACATTGAAACCGAGGGTACTGAAGCACGCTGCGCGGTGAGATCAGGCCGCATCGTCGATCGAACAGCCTTGTTGAGCGGTTTTTATACCGTACCGGGTACGAATCAAATCGATTTCGGATTTATCGTGTTAAATTCAAACACTTTCTTACGAATCGATAAACGTAAGCGAGGAGCTTCAAACGAATCGCTGTGAATGTTTAGAGACTTTTATGAAATTTTTGACGTTCACGCCTCGTGCCGCATCGTCGATCGTCGCGAGGCGCACCGTCGAGTCCTAGTTAATAAATACCTAGTGGAATTATTGTAAGTAAAACTGACTTCCTATCGATTTCTAAGGTGATTACTGTAGTGCAGGCGCGGCGGCCGGCGGGCTGGCCCACGCTGCCCGCCGGGCGCCCGCTCTCACTCTAGCGTACGAGGTGTATTTATATCTGATGTCGCCGGGCCACCGGACTCAACTGAAGCACAATATTAAGCATCGACCGTCAATGTTCTTAGTTGTGTAATAAATGAATTTGTAAGTGTCAGCGACGTTTTGCGGTATTATGAGTTATGAGCCGCCGCCTATTTCGGGCCGCTTCAGTACGGTTCGTTGTCAGTTCATTCGCAGTGCGGCTGCATTATTTATTCACGTTCGAGTTGGCCTAATGTTTTCAGATATGTGTTACTGAAATAGAACTTCTGCATTGTGGCATCCTGTATTGTCGTTGCCGTTAAGGTCTAAATTATAAAACACCACAATTATATTGTGTGTAAGACTACAGAAAAACAATAAATATATACAAAAAACGTAGGACGTCTAATTCTATACATGTGGTATTCGAAATAAGCATACAACTTATTACTGGTGGAGGCAAATATTGCTCGTTTAATCGGTTAACTATAATGAATTATATGTATCACGGCGAGATGGGAGGAGCAGGTGACAGCAGATACGGGAGCTGTAGATGATCGATCGACTGTGTCCACTGCGGCCTGTCTCTGGAGTCATTAGTCAGGTGGCAGCCCTAGCCAGGACAGGCCAGTCGCGCTCAGTGGACGCCCCTCGCACACAACGGGAGCTTGTCAGTCACGGGAATACGTTCCAATCACGATGCTGTTTCAGAGAGAGCACATACATTATTGTAATAGATATAAAATTACATTAATTAATAATAAATTGAATGTTATGAAAGAGGTTGTAACTAAAATACGAATATACCGTCACCGCATCATGACATCGTGCCGAGGGCACCGGTGTAGTCGTAAGTTGATTCTTGTATTTATTAGCTCTATGGTACAGTAGTATTATTGTATAATGTTTTTAATTTTTGTATAGTACGAAGGCGTGCTCGAGGCGCGTTCTGGTGTATGATATAAATGAAGTTTCATAAGTTTTACAGCCCCGCGGGGTTCATAAATTGTATAGTTATTTAAGGTGTAATATTACGATTATGATTATTAAATTAATATGATTATTGAATACGTGATTACCTGCACTTGTAAGTGATAAGGTATAGTTCAGTTCGTTGAGGTTGGTGGCGTGATGTTCATTTTTGGCGTCAATGAGCGACTGTATGCTATCTTTTTTGATGTTCTGTGTATGTATGTACTCATGAAAATACGTGTGGCGTTTACGTATCTATCTACTGTCTATAATTTATTATATTTTGCGGTTCATGAAAATGAAACATTTCAACTACACTACCTCAAACTTATTTTCTATATGAACCTAGCTTATGTTGGCATAGATATATATTTAGAAATAAAACTTAATATTGCGGATAATGATCACATAAAGTACTTTACAGTAAATTAGGATTTTTCGGTATAATTATGTAATTTTCATGAACCGTTACGCATTGTATTTTTGATGTTTTAATATTCTAAATTATACTTAATTGTATAAAATATGATTTTAATGCTTGATATTGTAACTGGTCTCGAAGTTACTTGGTTTTCAAATTATTCTCGCTATACATATATAAGCCGTAAATATTTCGTTGTAATACTTAAAGAACGATGTGTAAACGAACTTGCCGACTTGCGGGCGCGACAATTATTATTTGGATCACTTATAGACCGGGAGCTGTGTAATACGTGTTGATGTGAGCGACCGCGCAACATAATTATT
The DNA here is from genome assembly GCA_963556745.1 of Catoptria pinella. Taxonomy (NCBI): domain Eukaryota; kingdom Metazoa; phylum Arthropoda; class Insecta; order Lepidoptera; family Crambidae; genus Catoptria; species Catoptria pinella. The sequence continues at coordinate 14,379,405 of OY750762.1, forward strand.
GTTCGTGTTTCTTGTAAATGGACGCGCTTGTGACTTCAATTTTGGGATGTCTTATTGTCTATACTTTCTCGGTGCTCAATTATCGATGTTTCTGACGAGAATATTCTAAATATTGTAGAGGGGCACAAGGGCCGTCGCGCCTGGCGTGTCGTGAAGTCACGGGCGCGAGCGGCGGCGGCGGCGGCGGCGGTCGCGATCGCGACGCGAGCGATCCTTCGGTTACTCCTATTACGAGATTCGTTTGTACAGCTAATGGTGAGTCTATAATGTTACGGCTCGTTACGCACATTATTATATAATATGTAGTTGAGAAACGTTCCGTTTTAATATTTTTATGTGTATAGGATAATAATAAGGTATATGATTGTGAATGGTTTGTGGCCACGCGGCTTTGTCCACTGTTGTATCGGGGGCGACGACTTCAGTCTGACGTTTGGCATTGGTGACTAGTTAAATTATTGAAAAAACCGTGTATTTTTCATGATTTTTTAGCAGTTTATAGATCTACACAAAAAAGTCTTTGTACATCAATTCTTTTCCCATTTGTTAAAAAATAATTAAAAAAAGTTAACCCAATGCTAAACGTCAGTTGTGATAATAGTTGCTCCGCCGAGGTAAGCTTCAGAGGGGAATTTTAGTGTCATGGCTCCCGCGCCATGAGCGGCTCAAACCCGAAACAAGACGATCGAATCTCGAATGGAATATTGATAATCTCATTTAATTAATTTAATTAAATGGAATTGTTGGAGTCTGTGTTTCGAGTTTTGAGGAAGTATTTATCAGCATCATTTTGGAGCGAAATTAACTGAAGCCTTTCTCAACGATCAATTGCGATTGATAATTTTTACGTCAATGCCATTGTTGGAGCAATTGTCAATAAACGATCAATTCTCGCGTCAATGAGCGTCAATTACAAAATTGACAATCGCAAATGATCGTTACCGGAGCGCTTAATAATAATAAAACACGTAGAAACTGGTCACTATAGTAGCGCCACCAAATGAAGCTACTTATTGATTGCTCGGAGTTGCATTGTGGCAGTTTTCAAATAATTCAAATGCATCGTGGTTCAGTTTGTTTGTAACCATTGGTACGCACGTCATTGGTTTGGTACATTTATTTTTTGAAGATAGATCTGCGATCAAAAGCCTACTAAAAATAATTTTCGAAATTATGCTGATGGATATTTGTCTGGCAAGTACGGGAAGGAGTGGACGTCGTTGTACCGAATTTTCTAGAAAGATCTGAAAGAAAACAGGCATTGGAATGTTCTAGAGTGGTGAGAGGAGCCAGGACTGACCCGACATGGCTGGGCATGCTGCGCCGACGCAGCCGTAACATATTATTGTAAACGAGTACTACCAGTACGGTACTTAAATTGAATATACATACCTATATAATTAGAAAACATACAATGTAAAGATACAGTTTTTGAACGAACTTACGTGTTTAAATCTCATTTTATAAATAAACAGCAATCCTTAATGACATCACAGACTTGTCAAATACGTAAAATGTGAATGTTAGCCGACTAGTCATAACATAACATAACCGATACAGTTAGGATGAGTTTGATTTCTAAATTTATGTGCCAAACAGGTGCCAAGCAGTTATGTATTTGTATTTGTAATAGTGATGTATTTCACGGATAAATACAAACAATTTTCGTCGAATAGAAAATGGCTTTACAAATAAATATTACGTGAAAAAAGTTTATCAAAACTGATGAAAAGATTGAGATAATAAGCACTAGAATCATGTCATAATTTTACCAAAAGTTACATTATATAATATTTTCAGTTTGTTTTTATTTCTGAAATACATTACAGAGCTCATATTATAGTGCCAATAAATAATGAAAATATCGCGAATATTCCTATAACAACTTACAATTTAAAACAGTTCGGCACATTTTGTTATTTATTATTCAAAAAAATGGATCTGGAAGTCCCTGATAGCGGTCCCATTTTATGCAATATTACTTTTACTTTTTTTATTATTTGCTTATTTTATTACACATAAACATGTATTTTCATCCATGTTACCTTCTGAAATGTAACTAAGCAATACGTACAGCCTACTGAATTTTGAATTTTGAATGATTTTCTCATCATTAATATAAATTTAAAAAATACATCAAGGGTTATAAAAAAATGAGTTATTATAATAATGAGTTATTAGACAAAATATTTTTGAACTATTTTCTAAATTTATGTTTACTTTTAACTTGCCATACTTTACTTACCTACCTAACCTAAGTAATGAAAATAACTTGTTACTTCATAATTTTTTTAATCCTCCAATAATCCTTTTTATTTCTACAAAAACTTTACTGTAATGGGCTGCTCTTGTGCCTGTTGATAAAGAATTGTAAGGAGCGGAGCAATGCCACCGGTTTATCTCAATACAATATCTTTGTCGTAGGGTTTTTCGAACCGAGCGACATCGACACGGCATAGCTTTTGAAATTCAAAGTGCTTGCCACCAGCCTTAATAGATTATTTGCTTGTAGACCAAGTCTTGCGCATCTGCTGTGTATCTTTCTCCAACACTAATGTCTTGTAGCAGACGTACAAACTAAAGTTAAAAAATAACAGTTAAAGAACAGCACTAGCGCCGCTGGCACGCGAACGTTCTCCTTTTCCTTTTATTTCCCACGTTACAGGGACTTCAAAAGTAGTTAAGTTTAGTCGACTATAATGAGCGGCAACGCGCGAGTTGTTCCAAAGTTATTTTTGTATTCGGACAGGCAAGTATGTATGTGAGGCAGTACCGGATTTTGTTGGACGCGAGCGACGTACCCGAACACATCTTCACTGCCACTAATTTAAAAATAAAAATATTGGAAATGACATGTTTGTTGTTTTATTCATTGGTCTCTTTTTCTGGAGCTAAAAATGGCGTAGGTATTGCCTAAGTAGGATCTCGCATTACCACGCACCACCATGTCATCATGGGTGACTGCAGATTTTATAATTGTATGTAAGGTGCCAAGTTTGTTTGCAGTGTACTTAGTCCTTGCTAAAGCTACATTCGATATTGACCGTACCTAGGGTTGCCAAAATGTCTTTGGCGAAATTAGTATTTTTGAAATTAAGCTATAAAAAGTATAGACTTAGGGCCTTTTTCACAATATAAAAGTAAGTTCGGAGTGGCTTACTTGACAGATGATTTGGCATATCTTTCATATCACAATACTGTCAAGTAATTTCAATAAATAAACCTTAAATGTCAAATATCTAATTTAAAACAATATAAAAAATAAAAATAATTATATGAAATAATCTTAGTCATAATATCATAATTAATTATTGTAAACAAGCCACATCTAGCGTGGCGCTGAGCGTAGTTACATCAATGTTTGTTTTCATTGCGCCCGATGGCTGAGGCTCGAAAATTTGTTGTGACAATGTTTTAAAACTACCGTCCATAAGTACGTATCTCTAAAATATGTATTTTTTGTTTGTAAATTGTGTTGATCTCATGTTAGTGAATTTATGTGTAATTCTTAATGAGAATAAATGTCTAAATCCTAAAGTGAGCTACTCCGAAGTTACTCTTACATTGTGAAACAGGCCCATAAAAATATTAGTATTTTATGGAAAAGTCAAAAAATAGGCAAATATATTTTTTTTACTTATTTATTTTTATAACTATATCTTTTTGCACTTTTTGCATTTTCCAATAATTCAGCACTATACGCTACATGCTATTGAATCAGTCAAATGCACGATCACAAATAAAAAAATGAAAGATTTGTTTCTTAGATGGTTAGCCTTCGATGTTGAAAATATAGTATTTTTGCGTACTATTTATTTCTTCAACAGCATAAAGTACGCAGACCCGAAATATAGTATAATACTCTATATTATAGTAGGTACGGTTGGTAACCCTTTTTTTTATTAGAGTGAGGTCAAATAAAATCTTTAGGTATACCAAACGGCATGTTGGACTCGGTCAGCGCGTAGGAAGCCACTCCTGGGCTGTCTCTCGCCCCCGGCGCCCCCGTCGAGCCTAAATAGTAGGCTCGGCGGGGGAACGGTTGGTAACCCTACGTACCATACACTATAGTGTCAGCCACCCCTGTATTTATGATGTGTACTGCGTGGAGTGTGGGTGGTAGTAGCACTACATTAACTGAAGATCGTACGACGTATATTATAAAGGAAAGAAAAAAAAGCGACTGTACAATTTCTGTCTTAAAGCGGATCTGCCGTAAAGCGAATCTATCGTAAAACGATTCTGTCTTAAAGCGAACAAGTGATTCCCTCGTGGTCCTCGAATTAATGCGTCAAAATCATGGGAGCACACGTGAAATAGTTATCCCTCGTGGTCCCATTAATGGAACAAAATCAAGGGACCACGAGAAAACATGGTATAGGGTGACGTATCACGAAAAAAAGAAAAAAAGTGATTGAACATCGTAGAAGTAAACCTTAACCATATTTATGTAGTCCTGGTACTTTGGTGACGTATCTACCCACACCTACTACCTCCTCCTTTTAATTTTTTGAAGTCGGTTTATAAAAATAGTAGTGCAACTTGCTCAGTAGTGCCGTGGGTAATGATTTTAGGGTCTGTTGTGTCGCAGGGGAATAATATCTCCTTTAGCACTACTATAATGTTTAGATAAAAGTGTCACGGAGAAAAAATTCACCCAAGGCACTTTGGAGTGCCGAGGGCGAAAAAGAGAAAAATCGTAAACTAAATAGATCCCAGTAGTCTGGGATGGAACCGCAGTGATGGCGATATTCTGGGCTCAAAATTGCCTTTTGTGACAGTAGTTCGGTTGTTTTGTTAGTCCGGTTGACCGGTTGTCCGGTTGGTTCGGTTGTTAGTGGTGGAAGGTAAATAAAACACTTTAAATAATTTTCCATTCAAAAATTAATAGCGTCGAGGTAATGACTTTCCACATTATTTACATTAGGTACTATCAATATACCTTTTTCGGGCTCATGTACACGGGCCCTATTTAATAACGCACTAATAACGTGACAATTTGTCACATGTCAAAACAATGGAAATATCATAAACTTATTACACCCGTAGTATCACTGACCTGAACGAATTTTTGTGTGAAATATATATATGGAGGTCAGTGCGTAGTATAAATAAGTCAATGGGAAATATACAATCTTCTTCTAAAACCAAACCATAGATAAATAAAATATGCCATCCTCATGGTGTAACGTGGTATAACATTAAACAAATTTTTTGCTAGTTTTTCAGAATCGTTAGATCCATGTGCTATGTTTTTTTGTTTGGTTTCATTACTGTCCATAGAAGCACTTTCTGAATACAAAAAAAAGACAATGGATATGACACGTGTTTTATATGTAGGAATGCCTACCTAATCACATAATTTTCCCGCTGTGTTTTTAAAACTCCCATATATTATACAAACATGGCGCGTAAAAGTGGAAGTACATGCAAAAACAGCTACTTGAGACGTCTTCAGGCTCTGGAGCTAAGAGGCTCTCGGCACGCTCTTGTTCAAAGTGTACCTGAATCCTGATGTTATATCTGTCAAGTCCTTTACTGAAAATATTATGTTGTTTTGCTAACGTTATTGCTGTTGAAGGCCTTACTTGGCTGTTATTCAAAACTGAAGGCTTGTGGTCGAATTTTACTGACGAATAACACGAAAACACGCAGGTAAACTTCTTCTGGAACATTACGGCAAACCTAGCTCCCTCATTGCACTACAAAAACAAATCCATGCACCGCACCGTTAGTGGATATTTAAACTTTATCATAAGAGTTACGTTGTTAATATTCTAAACATAGAAAAAACTTAAACTTAGATTCCTTTTTTCCTTTAGGACAAATTTTTCTACCTAGTTCTTTCAGCGGGGTTCAGATAATACCTAGTTTATGATTTAAGTCCTAGCTGATTCATTAATACCAAACTTTACACGGTGGAATAGTGTATCGAAATCATGTCCATTATTGCTCCTCCGCAGTGGACAGCAAACTCAATCGATATAAAAAAAGCTCAATTTCATTCGTTTTACCCCACAGAAAACATTTTTACCACGTTATTATTAAGTCGCTTTCTTGCCTATTTATTTATTTATTTGTTCGTTTGTCCACAAATTTTGCCAACGATTTATAATATAGCTTCCCGATTAGCTAGAGACTTGAAACTTTGAACATAAGACAGAACTGGAAGACAATGCAACATTATGGTGTCATTGAGCTGATCTGATGATGGAGCTGGAAGAAGACCATAGGAACTCTGTAATAAAACCATACAACCCCATCATACATAATACTTGTCAAGACTAATCAAACAAGCGAGTTTGGGCTTGTTTGATTAGTCTTGACAAGTATTATGTTGGGAGATAGTATCCAGGGTCTGATGATGGAGCGGAAGGAGGCTACAGGAACTATGTAATAAGAACATCGACATCAACATCAAGAATTACCAAATGCAGTTACATTTTATAGCTCCACATCTATCCTGTAACTATGAAAATCATCAAAAGCGGCTAAAACGAATAAAGGGGAAATATCTTTTGGAAAAATCCATTAAAGGGAATGTAGAGCGCAATCACACGGCGAATTCTCGATTGGCAGATCCAATCGCTGCAGTGGGGTGGTCAAACAAACCCCTACCACCCTTCGTCCCCCTACAGACCACCCACTGATACTACAGGGCCAATTTCGAAGGCTCACTGCACGACCCATGACTATGGAACGATTCCTACTGCTTTAAATAAAGGTTACGCAAACTTAAGTGTACTTGTTAAATTAAAGTAATGTGCTTAAATTACATAAAAAATTGAGTAATTACTTTTCAGATTCAGTACGAGGAAAAACTGATGTAGGAAGTTTAATCAAATGCCATTTTCGCAATCAACATCCAATAAAACCTCAATAACGACATTCATGTTGATTTTAGGCTTTATCCACCCCAATTAGGTACCCCTTTATATGTGAAGAATTACGGCAGCCTATACTGCGCGTGGCCCGACACGCATTTGGCCGATTTTAATGGATTTAATTGGATAGAGGAAACACCGAACATCTAGAGATATACATAGTAAAGTCTTGTTGCCCGAGATATTTCTGTTAAATGCAAAATAAAATAACAGCAGTTGTTTACTTATTTGATCCATATACGAGTAAGATCAAGGGATACGAGTCCGGAGGACTGGACTGGCTGAAGTCTTAATATTGAATGTAAACTTTAATTATTGTGATGGAAAATGACGTCACTTTAAATGCTGACCTCATTTTTCATTTTTGACGACTCTGTATGAAATATACGTTACCCTGTACTATCTTTCAAAAACGTAGGTTTCTATTAGACATGGGCGTATAATCCACGTTAACTGTGTTTATAAGTTAGTACAAAAGGAAAAAATCTTATCTATTTTAATAGGCCTACCTATTGGAAAACCTAGCGCCAAAGAAAACAAATGGATCGGTTAATAAAACATATATTTTCATCTCACAACCAACGACCAAGTGTTCATGCTTCGCCTTCAGATCACTGGCCACTGATAACGCAGTTACTGGCATATTTTACGGCTGCATGGCGCAGGTCTGCGCGCGGACCAGGGCGCGCTTCTCCGCGGCCTTCATCTTGTCCAGAAGCTCCTGCATCTCCGGCCACGGCAAGTAGCGCTGGTTGATGATCACAATCTGTTCAACCACATAATAAGCACATCAGCAATTTTCACTGTCCCCACTGCTGGGGCACAGGCCTTCTTTATGTGGTGGTTTATAGCCCAACACAACCTCCTCACCTCCACCCAGGATAAGGATGATGGGTTATAATAAACCACCACACTTGGTAATTGGTCAGTGTTAACGACTGCAAATGCAGCTGAGGCCAACGGCGTAACAGGCCTTCCGAAGAAAGGAGAAGCTTGACATAATAATTTTTGGTCTCCCACCCCATCACCAAATTAACCCTTGCGAAAGTCGCTTAAGGGGCTGAAATGAGCCAACTAGCGCCGTCAGTCGATTTTATTTTATTTATTCTAAATAAGCCTAATTTCTTAAAAAAGGAATCAGTCCAGGACTTGTAAATGACGTCTAATGTTTATTGAATAACGTTACAACATTACAAAATGCGTGCAATAGTTTGAACCAACAGTGGCCACTTTTAACAAAATCACGTTTTAAACTGTTTGAATGCCTTTTCAAACTGTGTAAAGTTATTCAATAAATATTAGAAGTTATTAACAAAACCTTGACGAATTCCTTTTTAAAGAAATTAGGCTTATTTAGAATACCTAAATAAAATAAAATCGGCTGGCGGCGCTAGTTGGCTCATGTCAGCCCCTTAACCGCCGCAATCGATTACGAAGCGATTACGAACTACCCCATCGAGCTTCTTCTACATAAAATCTAAGACAATAAAAATAAACTCTTAGATTTTTTATTCCAACTACCACATAATCTCATATCAATACCACAATGAGATTGCTCCCTGAGCGAAACCGGGCAAAACAGCTAGTACTAAATAAATAAGTAAATACCTTATGGATAGAGGGGTTTCGTAGGTCCATCGTTCTCGAAATATTATTACGGCTGTGCGTCGTAAACACTACATCTACCTGTCCAATGAAGAAAGTCATAATTAAAAACGGTATTTTTTTTTACATTTTTCCCTCTTATTTGCAAAATAGTTGGGCAAACGTCATCTAAAACTATTCCACAAGTTGACATTTAGTTCTCGAGATATCCAGCTGTGAGAGACAGACAGACCGAGTCGCACCATAAGGGTTCCTTTTTACCATTTTGGTACGGAACCCTAAAATCGGCCAAGTGCGTCATTAGGTAGGTATTCTGATATTATTTAATTAAAAAAAATAGTTACGGTAAACTCAGAGTAGGGTGTTACTTCTCAAGTACTCTTAATAGGTACCTACCTTATGTGCGCACGCCCAAGCTACGGCTCCAAATAGGATTCCCATTGCAACAAACGTAGTGACGAACAATGGTATGGTTTCCCAGTACTCCTTTAACACGTATCCCAACTGTAATTTTTTCGGGAGTGGCGTGTCGTACTGGTTCGGAGGAATCATGTCGGATGAGTAGTGTTTGACGCACTGTATCCGCCGAGAGCAAACATTCCACCTAATCACGGCAGTAGGCCGCAAGAATTTCGAGATCATTTTCAATTTACCCTATTTTTTGTTAAATTTCGCCGAGAACTGTTTTCATACAATTTAGATAACAACACGAAGTAGTTTTTATTTGTTGACGTCTGCATGTCACATAGCAACATGTTCTACGTTTAAAAGATTTGAATTAAACTCTTTCTTCATACCTATTACTACAAACGAATTATACTGGTGTCCCAGGAAATGTGTATCAGGGGTTGTTCGGTAAGGTCACATAATTATACCCATCTATTTCATTCTCATGTATGTTCCTCGAAATCAGATAGTTTATTTATTTATTTTTGTTAAAGCGTGTTTTGCCCTAGTATCAACTTGATCCAGAAAAATATTTGTATCTTCTAAATATTAGGGCTCAGGTTTAGAAACCCAATTTTTTTACTAAAATCTAGTGCATTAATGGGCCTCTCAAACTAAAATACCATTTAAGCACTCACGTAAACCAGTTTAAAAATTAAACGATTGCGTTAATTTTCTTAATACTTTTGAAAAAAAAACTGTAACTTTAAAGTCGTCTAATAAGGAAATAGTAGATTGTACAACAAGTGCATAAAACGCACCCTAATAAATGATTGCGTTAGTTATCTTAAAACTTTAAAAAAAAACTGTAAACCTAAAGTCGTCAAGTAAGAAAATAGTAGATTGTACAACAAGTGCATAAAACAGTAAATTTGACAGTAAAGTCCGCAATTTGACTATTACAGCTATCGAACAATATCAAATTCGAATAAAATCAGCTTGTAGTTATATTTAAAAAATCTTTCCAAAGTTAGCTCGTGTGTATAACGAAAAAAAGGACTAGTATACGAGGGCGCGTCACAGTTAAGCGAACCTTTTTTTTGCTTATTATCCCACTAACTGGTTGCTTACAAATAAACCATTCAAATTAAAAAGAAAATCTGACAGAGGTTAGACGAAATTCAAAAGTCAAATGATTTGTGATTTTAAACATTATTTAAAATAAAATTAACTTTAAGCGCAACTCTCTTGGTAACTAGAAGAATAAAATATTAAAATGATTTCGGACGATGGAGACCAACTTCATCACGGATAAAATAAAGAAACAGTTAAAAGGTAAGATCTTAATAAGCTATGGGTAAAGATGTTGTATTTTTGTAGGTAAGTACTATCTTTCGATCATTTATTTATATGATAGAAGGTACTTCTTCAGTGCTATTCTCAACTCTGACTAAAACTACAGAACTGATAATGGTAGTAGCGTACAGAAGTTGCACTCTGCAAAATCAATGAAATAAATAGCGACTCTTGCTCCAACACAATAAAGTGCAATTCAGGTCGCACAGCGCTCCCTTCTCTACATTTTATTCACCTAGGAGGTGTTTATTAGTTTTTTTTATGTATTTCCACCGATTACTCAAAGACGGCTAAACCGATTGAAATGATTCAAACGTTATTACATTAGGTTTATTCCCAAGTTGATCCTATTTTTTGAAATTTTGAAATCGGTTCAGTAGTTCTCAAGAAATCCTGAAAATACTGTCGCTTTTGTTACCATTATATGGATGATCGACCATCATAACTTCTTTGTTTATGAACCGATTTAAATGATTCTTTTTGTTGAAAGAGGATACTTTAAAGATAATACCATACCTATTTCATTGGCATGGGACCTTGGCTTTCCAAGATACACAAGGGAACTCCTCAAAATCAAATAGGAACTGTGTAGTGATTGAAATATTGGTAGGATTATGACAATCTAAAACAAATTAGGTAGCTAACTATGGTCAAGGATGTTTTGGACTAGATTTAAACTGCGTAGGCACAAGAGGACTTATGGGACTCCTTAACAACAAACGAACCTTAACCACGAAAAGTGGAAATATATTTATATCATCGCTTACATTTGCATATAAGTAGATACATACCTACCACAGAAACATAAAAATAAAAAGCTTTTCAAAATTAAAAAGGAAAACCCCCTTAAAAAACAAAAAAAAATTGCTTCAAAAAGAAACAGCTCTGAAAAGCAAGAAATAATATTTATTTATTTAACCATTTATTTCTGGCTACTAGGCCCATACAATATATACCTTACAGATTAACACACATAATTATTAAAAATACGTTACATTAATCTGCATTACTACTATTTAAGTACGTACCTACGCATATCTGATATTAAAAAACGTCTTTTGAAGTCGGGATAGCAAAAGATATTTTCCTTTTTTTATTTATATGCACTTTTATCGTGGTTTCTCTTCCTCAATTTTATACATGTGTTAATTCTTACAATGAAAGTGTTTATGCACAATTATGCACACAGCGTTTATGCAATGGTCTCGGTGTGCTAAGTCACTCGCTCTCCTTTTAACCCCGTTATTAAATCGTTCCCTGTGTGAGGGATCTATCTTTCCGCAAAAATGGAAGTGTGCTCACATAGTGCCTGTACACAAGAAGGGGTCGCGAATTGATGTTAATTATGCATAATCTATTATTAAACACTGCTGAAAAACTGCTCGAAAAAATTGTGTATGATGAGATAAATATTCTACCTTAGCTCGATCTATCCCCGAGCAACAACATGGTTTTATGAAGGGGCGGTCTACGACCACTAACCTGGCGTGTTTTTCTAATTTTGACGTGATCTACACTAATTTTAAGAAGGCTTTTGATCGTGTGGATCAAGTTATCCTGCCGGGGTTCTGCCGTTTGGCAAGTTTCACTTCCCAAAAAATTTATCGCACTAGTATCTATCATTTCTCTAATGAATTTTTAGCATTATTCACTTGGTCAAATTATCATTCGGCAAATTTTAACTTTGCATTTACATTGTGAAACTGGAACCAGTGCCTTATCATAGATTGTGAAACAGGCACCTATTATAAAATAGTTTGTAAGAAAGGATATTTGAAAGGGAAATCTGTTATTAGCTTTACGTATTGCTATAAGTACTTTATGGCGCTGTTAATTTTCTTAATAAAAATTAATTAAAAATAAAATAAATTAACGAACTTCAAGCTATTCACAGCATAGGTAGGTAAAATGCGATTAAATTGACAATAGACAATGATCCACGGCAAGTTCACTCGAGAAGGTATGGAAAAGATTAAGTTTTACATACATAGTTTTGTACAAGCGCTCTGAAGTTGGTCACTTCTGTTGTACGAAGTTAAATTAATAGCATTGTATATTATTATGTTTGGCCACATTGGGAGCGAAGCGTAAGAAACTATTGCGTCTTTTCGAACTTGGGTTGTTAAAGGGTTAGCTTACACCGAGACGCGACGCGACGCGACGCTGCGCGTACATTTTAATAGAGCGACTCAAAATTTTACTTTATTTACTACACGAAAAGATACACGTACATTTCCGCGCGACGTAGAGCGACGCCGGCGCGGCAGTCTGAGGCCGCCCCTTGGCGAATTTTATTGTCTCGTCGCGTCTCGGTGTGAACTGACCCTTAAATTGTATGTAGGTATTTATTATATGTGTTTAATTTAAGACTATATTTTGTTTTCGGCAGGCGTCGCTGGGCTGAGGATCGGTAATGACCCTCCGCACCCCGCGCCGCCGGATTTCGCCCAGGACCAAGCGTCGGTACCGGGCTATAAAAGATTTTCTGCGAAGAGCCCTAGGTTGGTTCCCATATTATATCTAAAGCTTGGCTTGGTTACGCTATCTCTAAAATATACATGAATCATCTTAAAAAAAATATATTAAGTATCTACGATTAATTTCATCATGAATCTATGAATAAAATATTCGATCAATGTGTTTATCATTATTACAGTAAGTACTACATTTATGGATTCTTGGTTCTATTCCTATGTTACAGGTAGCTCTTCGCAACCAGACATCAAAATAAATTCTAGTATAGCGATTAACGTCACAGATTTGAAACACAAAATACAGGGCCTGGAGCATCAGCTTAACGATGTGCATAAACACTGCCAGGACTTAGCATGTCTAGATACTAGTTCGGGAAAAGACTGTCCTATTCTCGTGGACACTGAAGATGGAACAGAACTGGCTTCTTTGAAAGATCAATCCGAAGTTTCATCTATTAAAAATTCCAGCACAGTTCAAACAAAATTGCTGTACAAGTCACCAGAGGGCCAGTACACAAAATCTGACGAAACTGCCTGTAGCGGAAACGTTTATGATGATCCCAACAGCAAACATACAGTAAAATCAGATGAGATGGCTACCGAAAAGTATGCATCTAAAAAGATCAAGAAAAGAAAATGTAAATTGGACACAAGACTGAAGGCGGCCGATGGAAGCCAGCCCAATCTACAAAAACATAAAACTCAATCTGTTTATGAAAACTTTGTGTCCAATGTAGAAACCAGCAGCTACCACTCTCTTGTCGAGCCTCGCTTTAATCACGGTTCCAGCACTGCATATCCAGTAGTGTATCCTGAGAAAAAACATAAGAATTGTGAAATTGCTGAACCCTTCAATACAAATAAAAATAAAGTTATAAAACGTAAAGATCAAGTTAGAAGAAATAGTCCTGAAAGTTTAGTTAATCGTGAATCAAAGCATAAACATAAAACAAAAACGTTTCGTGATCTAGACCAAGATTATATAGCTGAAATAATAAAACGACAGTATAGGCCCGTGAAGATGTTCGGTAAAAGAGAATCTGGTATGAGCCAAATATCAGCTCCGGTTTGTCGTGACCAGGAGTTTACGATCCGCGAAGATATTATTGAAGGATCCGAACTATGTTCTTGCTGTGTTGACAAACGAAAGAAAAGAAAACACCTGTATGAACATCAACTCCAGGATAAACGCAGCGTTTGCGATGCTAGACTTTATAGCTCGAAAAAACATATGCGACATAAATCACAACACAAAGAACATGCAATCCGTAATTATAATGATATTTATAATGACTCTGAGCAATACGATCTCATACCTGTAAAGGAAAAATCTAGTCCCAAATCCAGACGAAAAATGTATGTAGACGCTACTATTCCATACAATTACTACAAAGAAGTTCCACCATCCCCTAGAACGCACAGACCAAGACTTAATCTGAAAGCATACAATATTGATACGGAATTTAAAGATTACATGATGCACAAAAAAGAATTAAGGCATAGAAATTATTCCCCACATAGACACAAAACATATTTGGATGACATTGAAAGTATCGAAGCTTCAGATATGCTAGAATATTATAAAACAAAACATAGATCTCATTTAAACAAGACAAATAAAATTGAGAAACATGTGCAGTATGATGCTGGTATAATGAATCATTTAACATCACCACTATACCAAAATGAACCGAATAATGTAACAAATAATAATTCTTTAAATAAAACTCAAGACTCAGATACATCTGGTGATAAAACAGACAAGGCGCTTAGTGAAATCAAAGATATATTACAAACATTTTTACAAGAAATTAAGAAAGAAGCTACTTCTGGCTCTCAATGTGGTCACTCTGATATAATGACTGGCAAAACAGGAGACAAATGCTTAAATGAGTTTCGGCCGAGTAGCACCAAATTGAATACGTCAATAATGCCAGAAAGTGGTATTTGCGTTAACAGCTTTGGGATTCCTCAGAATAATATACCTTCACCGTTCATATCACCCTTTACCAATCCCTGCTGTTATCCTATACTTCCAGTTTGCCCCATGAACTGCATGCAAAATGGTTTGATATTACCTTCTCCTAGCTGCACCTGCAATTGTGTAAACCATCACAAAGATGTAGCTCAACCTAGTCAAAAGCATTCAAATGAGACGAACGCTGCTAAAACTGGCACCGAAACAGAAGAATTAATAAAAGAGATTTATAAGGTTGTCGCACAAAACCCAAACAGTGATCTACATAAAGGTTATAGCGAAAGAAAAGAAATAAATTCACCTAAAGGAACTGCAACTGAGAAAATATTAACATCTAGGAGCGCAGGTGATAGCCTTAGAATTTCTAAACGTGATGCTGAAGTGGCTACGCATAAAGTAAAGTGCCACTCGAGGAGCTGTGAAGCTATTGGTTCCAGGATGACTTCCGATACATACTACTCTAGAACCAATCCAACCTACTCGGACACTGTGCTAGAAAGACTCAGTCTTGAAGCCACTGCTTCTAGTTCAGAGACTGCATCAAGCATCGGAGTTACCAATGATAAAAAGGTAAAAAATTTTCACCTTCTTATAATTAAGAATACTATTGCAACATTAGGTAGTCTAACTAATATAGTCATGAATTATCAAGTAATTAATAGTTTTATTATTAATTTAAAAGTCTAATTTATTATGTGTCTTCATCTGACTGATCCTTCCCATAAAATTGCACCCACTCTCCCTCTGTCTTCTTATTCTTATCTCGAGTGTTCATTATTATTATTTGCAGGGGATCAAAAAAAACAAAATAGCTAAAGTATTGCGTTCATTTGGTTTATTTAAAAAGAAAAAGGATGTAATTGAAGAAGTAAGCGAAAGCGAGAGTACCGTAGAAATCAGTATAGAACCAAAGCCACCATTTCGTCAGGAAATTACAGATTACGCAATGCATAGCCAAGAATACTATCATCGCCCTCCAGTGCCTACGCATTTTAATAATTACCATTCATCATCTATGGATTATCGACATGATTACGGTACACCTCCACATTGCCACCATGTATGTCCAGCGCATACAAGCCCGAGGAGTTATTCAATGTACGATAGTAATATTAATAACAGATCCCATGCATACCGCACGGGTTCCCCACGTCGGTCGCCACGACCTCATCCATCCGCCCCGCCTTACCCCAATCCCTACGACCACCATCATCACCACAGTCAGCCCCAAGTGCCATTATGCTTAAAAGAAGTAGAAGTGAAGAGCATCGGTACCCAGAGTGAAAGGAAACTACCCCTTTTTTGGAAGTTTGGCAGAAAATTGCAAGCGCCTATGGCAGTAAAAACAAACGAAGAAATCGGGGCAAAGAATAATTTCACCCAAACTGCTGAGAAGCCGCAGCCTAAACTACTGCCAGCAAAAAAACTAGCTAATATTAACTGGAAAGCGCTACAATCTAAAGTTAACGAACTGGACAAAACAAACAGTTTTTCATACAAAGCACAAAAGAATTTGGCAGAAGGAGACATGAAAATGAGAAACGCTATGCTCAAAAAGTTATTCTATAAGAGGAATCCATTTTCCCCTAGAAACTTAATTGTGAGAACTATTCTTGGAAAAGACAAATCTAGCTACGGTGATGCACCATCCATGTACAGGCCGCGAATGTTCTTGTAGGCGTGTTGTGATATTTGAATGACGTGTAAGTAAATTAAGTGAAAATTATTAGGTGCGTGTTTTATGTCTATTGTTATTGTTTTGAGTCTAAGAAGTGTTTACAAAACAAATAATGTATTTTTTATTCCTTGATGCCCATTCGATTGTTAAAAAATAGTTTACCTATATCTTTTCAACAAAACTCATCCTTTAACATGCGTTAGCATAATGATGCAAGATGTGTGTTTCGATGCAAGATAACCGAAACACACATCTTGCCCAAACCTAGCATACAATAAAAACACGACTGCCTTGCACATAGAGAAAGACAAATTTACTAAAAGCCCTGCCCTGCCAAAACGAACTAAGCAGATTTCGCTCTTCTCGCAACTATCGGAGGACATTGAAAATTAACACCAAAAATAAAAAGTACTAGAAGTATAGTTTCAAATTGTAGCAAATTTTTAATAGTACCTACAGTAATGACTTTACCGGTCAGACTCTTCCTTTACTAAGATATTGAGCAAAAAGTGAAAAATGACCGAACATTTCATGGTTTTTTGGGTACACCGCCGCTCGCACAGCACTTTGGAAATTGTAAATCTGGTTTTTTTTTTATGTTGGTTTAGGTCCTAACAAAATATAAAAAAATCAGAACGACCGGACCTTTTGCAGGCACGACCCCCTTTTCATGTTTAATTTGATAGAACTAATTGTCTTTTGTCAGTTAAACCTGATAAATCGCTATAATTATATCGCGTTTCGGTGGTTATGCTAGGGTGGCTGGGGAGAAAATATGGTGGTGAGATATCGCCCTTACGAGGGCGCAGTCTGCACACTAGCGCCGCCATTGGAAAAAAATCACAGTGCTTAAAAAGACGAAATTGTGAATTATCTCTCTGTAGTGCACTCCGAAGAAGCTTTTTAGTACTGTTTATAGCCTAAACAATATTTTCTAGCCTGTCGTTTACTTTAATGGAGTTTTTTTGCGAAAAGTGGCCACTTTTAGCAATAAAACTCCGTTTAACTAAACGACAATCTAGACAATATTGTGTACTAAGTAATTAAACGTATGTACCTACCACAAATATTCCTCGGAGTGCACTACAGAGAAATAATTCGTAATTTCGTCTTTATCTAAGCACTTTCCAATGGCGGCGCTAGTGTGCAGACTACGCGCCTTAAGGGGATCATGATACTTCGACTAGAGATGCTACGTGTCCGTGTTAGTGCCAGAGCAGCTTTGTCAGCGTCAGTGCCAGCGCTAGCGTCAGAGTCAGTGCCAGGCCGTTTTCCTAGTTTCAAGTTTCGAGTATCAGTCAGCGTGTAAGAGTGTCTGGTCATAATGAGTAGTGTCTAGTGTCAGACAGTATCAAGAGTGTCGTTGTGTACTTGTGTCAGTGTTAGATTGTTAGATCAAAGCAGTGTCAAGGTGTCAACACGTTAATCTCGGGAGTGCCGGGATCTTAGGTCTTTTGAGATCAAAAGTGTCGGGGTGTTGGAGAATCAGAATGATTAATCATGAGACACTTCATCACAGATTGACACTTCATCCCCATAGAGTAATTAATGCTTTTATCTATTTGAATGTCTTAGAAACCAAATTGTAAACAGAGAAAAATGCTTTAGTAAGACTGTATGGTCATAGAATCTTTTGCTTTCGATTTATGATTTAATGGGAGAATTTAAAAAACAATAAATCATAGTTTGGTTTGACAGCTTAGTGATAGTGACAGTCAATGTGACAGAGTATTTTATTGATAAGCTTTTTGCAAATATTTAATTTACTGTTGGACTTGGATTACTGATGTTTTTCTGGGTTTTCCTTGGTGTTTCCTTGAAGTAGCTGCAAGAACTTAGATGGTAGTGAAATACCACAGCCTTTTTAGATATTGAAGGCCAATCAATCCGTCCAATATACGCCAAAATGGACGATGAAGTAGATGTTACTTTGCCATTGTCAGCGTACAGCTATGAATTTAGGGCCGTGATTTCGAAGTTAGATCCGAAACGAATATTTACAACGGATGGTCCTAATAAGATTCTCAGGTAAAAATTTTACTTGTCTTCATACCTTTTCAGATCTAGTATGCATTTGGTTGGACCAAATGATAAACAAAACAGAGAAAAGGGGACAGGACAAGACTTTTGCTTGGAACTTACGTTTTATATAGATTATTTCTTTCCCAATTATGCTTAGGGAACATGGAAGTATCTCAGTTTATGTTTGGGTAACCTATAAGGGAATGAAGGTACTTAATGAGATTACTCAAGATTAAACTATTTTAATTGATTATAATAAAAATTAAGAATTGTAATTTATATTTTTTTAATAAACATTTAGTAAATGGAAAGAACTTACATAATCACATCACAGCTTTATTATCGATGGATCTTCACTCAGTCTAACTTATTTATTGAGATTAATTTTTTTATGTGGTTTTTTATTTTATTTGTAGAAATCCAGCAAAAACCACAACTAACAGTAACAATGCACTTTTAAGGCAAAAGGATCTAGCTCATTCAACCATATATAATAATAAATATAATAAACCCTTCTTCAGACTTTTTCATCATAAAAAAATATGGGTCGAATTGAGTACCTCCCTTCTTTTGAAGTCGGTAAAAAGTTATTATAATTATTTGTTATTTATTAGTCTGTCTATTTGGCGCCACTATTTCCCTTCTCTCTGGTTTGAGCTGATCCCGCTACAGCCCTTATCTCGTCAACTGATATTTTGTGTGGTCTTCCTCGTTTCCTTTCAACTATAATCTTAGTAAAATAGGTTAGTTTTCTGTGATAAAAAATAGAAAATATATCAATGATTTTATGAAAAAATCAATTTACATATACTGTGACATGACGTGATATATCCTTTGATATATAACCTTACACCCTGAGTTAATTAACTGTTTTGTTTTGTGTTACCTATTGAAGATTTTAAAAATAATATGACATGAAGTGACAATATGTGGTGACTATGAGCAAAAGCTTACAGAATGACGTATATACAAGGTGTTACAAAAATACCCCTAATGCCGAATATGGTATATAGGGACCATCAAACTGATCAACTTTTACTATGGGACCAACTCTGAAATCGCGAAAAAAAATCAGCTGTTTCATACAACAATTGAAATCGATAATATCAAAATGTATGAAACAGCTGATTTTTTTTCGCGATTTCAGAGTTGGCCCCATAGTAAAAGTTGTTCAGTTTGATGGTCCCTATATACCATATTCGGCATTAGGGGTATTTTTGTAACACCTTGTATAATATTTTTTGTATTCATTCTTAAAAAATAATGTTTTGAATTAGTGTTTATACTTTTTATCTCTCTTTGTACAGGGATTGGAGAGGTTTAGCATTTTTATTAGGCATTCCAAATGAACTTTCACATGGCATAAGTGAAGCACAGCATAAAACTGTGCGAGTACTTGATGTTTGGATCCAAAGGAATGATGGCACCGCCACTCTTGGGACCCTTTTGGAGTATTTAGCACAAATGGATAGATATGATATATATGATGACTTGATGGAACTCGCACAACAAGGGAAAATCTTGGGTTAGCATTAATTGAGAAGCACATTTTGCTTGTTCCTGTTTAAAAGCATCTTTTTATTATTGATTACCTTCGGTTTTCAGCACCTCAAAAGCCAATGACAAATGATAATGAATTAGCTTTAAACAGCAACAGATATGATGACACAATCATCACACATGACGACAGGAGAGATGGATACCCAAACTACTATCATGCGTATGTTCTGTTTGCTAAAGAAGATTGGAGTTTTGTTCGTGAGCTGCTGTCTAGAATGAAAGCATTGAAATTCAAAGTAAAATGTTTTTTTATGTTAATATGTTTTATATTAATATTTAAAAAATGAATTATTGTTGTTGTGACATTATTGCTACATCAATCTGGAAAATATGACATCAGCCATTTTTTTAATGTACCTACTCTGAGGTACAGGCCTTCCTTATGGTTGGATAAAGAGAATGGGCCATAACCTACCACGCAGGCCTAATGCAGATTGATGGATGTTAACGACTGCAAATGCAGCTGGGACCAACTTAATGTGCCTTCTGAAGCACGGAGGAAGTCGATATAATAAATTTTTGGTCACCGACCCTTGTGAAACTTGCTTAACTTGGGCCACCGAGCTCCTTGCTACATCAATCTGGTAAAACAAATGCTATTAATCACAGATTAGTTTTATTTCTCAAAAAACAATTCAATATTTTCACAGTTATGCACTGAATACGACATTGAACTAGGGTATGGAACGCAATATGCACCAGTAGCACAACTGATTTCTGAGAGATGCCATCGGATCATACTGGTGTATTCCCCAGCCTTCATCGACAGCCCCGCTAACGGATTTTTTAGTAACTATGCACAAGCTGTAAGCATTGGTGAGTCTAGCTAGCACAATATAAAGTAGAAGAAAAGACACTCAAACTAATCGGCTTAATCCCACATGACTGCTGCCACACTATTTTGCTTCCATTGGGAGCATACAAAACTTAAGTGTTCCATATGCTCCCTTGTAGGAGTCGATATGACATTTAGTTATATACATGTATGTCTCTACGCTTCGACTTTCATTATGCTCCCTTGTAGAGCATATGAAACACTTAAGTTTTGTATGCGCAAGAGCAAAACAGTGGGATCATATGGGCTTAAGCTAACAAATCGCGGTTTTCCGTGGACACACACATAGAAATTACATATAGGTGGTTTTAAACCTAACCAAGCTACAGTTAGTACTGTAGCAGCTCTTAGCGCAACAAAAGAAATGACAATAAAAGGACGGAAACGTTTTTAAATACAGCCAGAGCAACATTTCAGTCATAAACACTGACACTAAAAAATCAGAATGAATTTAGATTGATTTCTTAGCATGAATTAATTCATCAACGCGGCCGGATAACAATGGAATATCTATTGTCTCATTTTCCGGGCGTTGAAGGGTTAAAGAATATTTAACAAAGCTTTTTCTTTTGTTGCAGAAACGAACAAGCGGAACATAATTCCGATAATCTACCGCGAGTGCCGCCTTCCGCACAACCTGATGTACTACCACAAGCTTATTTACAACGAGAAGGACGATTGGTTGCCTTACGACTTTTGGGAGAAGCTAGCGCAGACTCTCGACAAGGTGAAGCTGCCTAAGTAAGTACTCTTTATGTAACAAACGCAACTTAAGAAAATCTGACTCCCTAGCATCATCACCGAAACACGATACATATAGCGTGATGTAGCGTTTTATTGACACTCAACTATCAAAATCCATTGTCTTTTGACAGTTAAACGCGATAAATCACTATAATATCGCGTTTCGGCGTTCATGCTAGGGGATCTGATTGCGCTGCATGGCACCAGCACGGTAATTTAAACAGTTGAACTGCGAAAACAGCTTTTATAACGTAGAGTATAAAGGCGGTCTCAAGGTCAACATGTATAGTCTGATGCGCCGTCACACCATAGAATGATTTGCTCTTTTTTCGGATGAGTAACAAGAACTATCATTATTGAATCTTTAACAATTTTTATTTCAGTTCATACGGCGCGCCTTCGTCCCCGGACACCGAACTGTCATCCAATGAAATTAAGAACTATTTCCTGTCGACAGACACTAAATTCACAACTACCTCCTCTTTAAGTAACGACACGCAACAGTTGCGCATATCTGAACTGGACGCCAATGGCAATGGCTTCATAAGCAACTTAAGCGATACAACAGAGATTAAAAAGAAAAAGAAGAAAGGATTTAGTAAAGTGTTAAATTACGTTTTCAGTAAGATAAAAAATTAGGTAAAAGTGGGTAGTTTGTATAAGTTGGCAAGTGATTGGAAAAGGAACTAGTTTTGACAGTTGCTTATGCAATAATGTAATAATTTTACATGAAAAGTGGCGCCACAATCAACCACGGATTTTTAAAAACAATTTTAAAGATTTTACCATAAATGTTAATCCTTTGTACACTTTCAGTTTGGTATACTGTACTGAACCAGGCCAGGGACACTCCGCACTTTAGGTATGAAGCTAGCTATAAGTAGAATGCGTTTCATTCTTATTGGCGGCTGTGAAATTAGCCACTGTGCGCGTGTGCGTGCCCCAACACTCGCCACTTACATGGAAATTATGTTCTGCGCTGCCACTCGCATGATGTTCCGCCTATATCGCTGAAACGCATAGTACGCGGGACGGCGGCGGCGGGCTAACACGCCCTCCACATGCACAGGCCCGGCCGGAAGGCCAAGGAAAGGATTGTACCACAGAATAGAGAGACTATAGAAGTTATGCTACTATCGTATTTATTAGGTACCTACCTACATACTTACACTAAGAGATTATGTTGTTTAATTGATTGCCATGAGTTAAATCGACAGGACGAAAATTAAAATCAATAATATTTATATATAAAAAATTATTGCCCTTCGTTAGTCGAGCTAAAACTGAAAAATGGTTTGACCGATTACAATAATATTTTTTGTTCTATTCGTTATAGTGCATAGAAACAAAAAATAAATAGAGAAGACCCAGAAGAACAGCTAAATGATCGAAAACTCAACAATGAGAATTTTGTATGGGAATCGCTATTTCGGATTACTTTTGACAGCTAACTTTTTGAAATTTTGAGATTTAAGCATTCACAATGCTATTTTTATTTTTATTAGCTAACTTTTGATAAAGGGTTGTCAAATAGAGGTTTTAGTCTGAAAGATCGGTTTGATAAAAAGCACTCGGTGAAATGAAGCATACGTAGTGTTGATTTCGTTTTAGTATTCAGCTGTTTTGTTATTAACAGTACTCGTAGCACCTTAGCACAAACAGCTATCGAGAAAAATGGAATTTAGTACAGCGTTACTATTTTCGTAAACGGATCTAAGATTTAAAAGCATAAACATTTTGACTTCGAATTGAGATCGAATGGTAAAGTTTTTGCGCGCCTAAAATTTCTTGATAACTGTTCGTGCTAACTTGCACTTTATTTTGTCGGAGCTAGAGTCGCTTTTTACTTAAATGATATTGCGGAGTGTCCTTTCTGTACTTGTACTATTATGAATTCTGTGACTTAGTACCAATAGCTGGGGCAATACAATTTACCTCAATCACTGTCTTCATAAGCCAGTTATATTTTGTAGTTTGTACATATATTGTTATATCGAAAGCGACTTAAGATTGAAGTTGAGTTAGTTTATACGATTAGGTTCGGAGTAAATATTTCAAGGTTGTCTTGATAGATGTCTGTCTCCATTTAGAAATACTCATGAACCAAATGAATAAAAAAACAGGGGATTAGCTCAGCTTCCTCATTTGGGCATCTTAGATTTTTGATTATTTAACTAGACTATTTATTTTGAGGATTCATTTGCTGAGCAAGCCAAATTGCATTTCATTATAAACTTAACACATCAAAATTTTTTTTCTTAAAAATTTGTTTCCATCAGTGTTTTTTTACTAACTTCATAGACAAAATAGTGCAAGTTTTCACGAGTATAAAATTATAACTTTGATCCACTTAGCTTTGATCTCTATTATTAATTTATGTTATGATTTTCACATTTCTTATTCTGCCGAAATGTATAATAGTACCTTGTATTATTTTAATACATTTTGCATTTCAATACTTCTGTTAGGTACAATATTATGTTGATATACAATACTAAATAATATACTTACTAGAAAAATCCGACTCGCACCAGATCATCTAGGACGGGAATCGAAACCGCGACCTTTGGATGTCCGGTCCAATGCTCTTACCGATGAGCTACCGAGTCACTAGTGGCATCGTCGAATTTCTAATATATCTCACTCCGCTGCAAGCCAACGTTATTTCATCAATGTAAGGAATTACCTCGACATTCAATTGAAATAATTGATGATACTTATAAATTGATTCAAATATTAAGTAGAGAAATATGAAAATTATAAATTCTAAATGTTTTTCATAATTGACCTTTATTAACTTATTACATAGATATCATTTGAAAAATTATATTTTTTACTGGAAAAGTTTCTGATGAAATCCGATTGAGATTGGTACGAGATTTTTTGTATTTGGTGCGATTATAAAATAAAGGTACAGTTTAATGTTATTGAAGAGGTAGGTATCAATTAAGTATATGGTATCTTTATTTGATAAGAAATATATGTTTCCAAATCCAATCATTTATATTATTCTTTAAGAATTGTACAAATACATACAGCTTGGCCAGAAAGAGTAGAAATTAAATAAAATGGAACTAAAATTTGTCAGTACAAAATATAGTCAATGTTGCCAAGTTATTCGTGATTTTGACGGGTTTGCATAGAAAGTGGCGCCCTCATTTTTTGTCAAATCTTTATGGTCAAGCTGTAGATAGAATCTGTTATAAGCACTGTTTAAATAAGATTTGAATAGTTTTATCTTGATTTGAAAATATAGATCATATTATAAATATTATAATATTGAATGTTGGCCCCTTACGTCGTCGGTTATACTTATAAATTATAGAATATAATTTACGTATATTTTGTTATTGTATAAAATACAACGATAAAATCGAACAAATCTAACTATACATTTTGTTATATTTTTTGTAAGATTTTATAATCAAGAGTGCTTCCATATGAACTACATATTTTCTGTGAGATTTTATAATCAAGAGTGCTTCCATATGAACTACAGGGTGTTGCAAAGAACTTACATACCATTTAATGCATTTATAAACTTTACAGTTTTAAATAGAAACTTTAGTAAATATTTTTTTAAATAATATTTTATAAGATAATTGTAAATATGTTAATGAGATTTCAGCATTCACAATGCTATTTTATACAATTCTAAATAATATACTATAAAAAATAGGACTCGCACCAGATCATGTTCTCGGACGGGAATCGAACCCGCTATCATTGCAAGTCCGAGTCACTGTGAGTCGGTAGCTCAGCGGTAAGAGCATTGGCATATAAGCATATGATCTGATGCGGGTCGTATTTTCTCTTCTCTAGTATATTATTTAGTATTAGGTAATAGTTTGTGTATGAAATAGTGTGAAAGTTTTGAAGGCATTCTATTCATAGTTTTTGTTTAGCTGTTGCTAGTTGCTAATAGAGATAACCGCCTTAGTAGCATGACGACAGCGAGAGCAGTTTGGTCTACGTCCAAATGTAAAAAATGACATCCCAACGTTTTGCACACCACACCCTTTGTTTAACTGTCAAAAATGACATTTAAGGGTAGACAAAATCTTTGTTCGTCATGTTATGCCAGGTGAAATTAACTGCGGAGAAGATGTTAAAACTTAAAGGGCACAATTTAAAATGTGTAGTTACCGTCTCATTTTTTGAGTTTGCTTGTTAGTTTTTTTATTCGATCAGAAAAACGTGTCACTTGATAATATAATTAATTACAATGAAATCAATTATTAAAACAGTGTTTTATTTCATGTCAGATGGATTAGACCAATATCAAACCGCTTGATATCAATCTCAAATGGTTAATTGAACTTTCTTTTTTATAATAAATAACTGAACTAAAACTAGTATTAGCAAGTATGAGGCAGAAGAATATTATAACACCCTTCTAAGTTTTTTTTACCCCCGACGCAAAAAGAGGAGTGTTATTAGTTTAACTTGTCTGTGTATCTGGTGGTATCGTAGCTCCCAAACGGATGAACCGATTTTGGTTTAGTTTTTTTTTTGTGAAAGATAATTTTATATAATATATTAATGAGTGATAATTATAAAACTTAAAATGTCTTCTACTCTCGTATTCGTTTCGAAGGACAATCATTTACGGTTCAGAGTGAGACCAAAGCGCATACTGATAGTAACAATGGTAGTAACACAAGCAATAAAGGGTATTTGTCGAGTTGTAAGCTGCAAAAAATGACCCCTTAATCTATGATTGCATTCGATTTTATGCCAAAATTCTATCCTGTTTGTGCCACATGGTGACGCAAAATGAGTTAAGCTGCTTACATTTGGACTTATTACACGACTCAATTTACGCGACATAATAAAATACGCTCCCTTGACCTCACCCTTACGACCTGGCACCGCGGCACGGTGACGGGCGACGGGCGACGGGCGGCTCGCGAATTCGTAATACATTTCGTGTGATGCCGCGTTGAGCATGTCGAGACACCATCGCCGGCGCCTTTTTGCGTGGCCAGGCAGTTAGGTAAATAACAAATGAGACACATGACCGTATAATACAGGTATATTAGCAGGCAACAGTGATAGCGTTTATCCTGACGAAGTGGTCGGCGCCGCAGCTGGCGAGCAGCAGGCGGGCGTCGGCGTCGCGCGCCGGGCGGGGCGGCGGCGGGCGGGCGTCGCGCGCCGGGCGGGGCGGCGGCGGGCGGAACCACAGGCGCCGCACTGTCAGATGGTGCGACAACCTGTAAATTTTTGAACTATAACAAGAAAAAAACGGTCAAGAGCGAGTCGGACTCGCGCACCGAAGGTTCCGTCCTTTTCATCATCATTCTGAAAAAGTTTACTATTTAGAGACATCCTATAATCTTTACATAAACTTCTATCACATAAAATAATTTCAGATTTTCTCTATGCAAACTTTGAAGATAAGGGGGGGGGGGAGGTGATTTTTTTATTTTTCATCAAAAGTCGAAAACTATGCGGCCTAAAAAATAAAATAATTGTTTAAGAATGTGCAAGCAGCGCTCTCTTAACTATTCCAAATTTCAAGTTAATAGCATTACTAGTTTTCCAGATATCCAGCTGTGACAGACCGACTGAGTCGCACCATAAGGGTTTCTTTTTACCATTTTGGTACGGAACCCTAATGAATTCCTGCAACCCTCAATCATAGTGCCGCCACACTGTAGTTTTAAAACGTTAATACATAGCTGTAAATTTTTAGATATTTCGCAATGACAAAGCTATTTTTTAATTATGAGTATCACTTTAGATTGAACACGCTCAATAAAAACGGGTACCAAAATAGATATTAGATTCTTTAAAAATATACATTTTAAAATTGAGGCGATAACGGTTGCGAACGCCAGTGCCATCACTGACGCGTTCACTTCCAGCGGAGGCCTAAGCACCTAAAAACTGTATAGTGTCATAAACACTCGTAAGTTGACTCACCTTTTGTCCAGTTCCCTCAGTAATCTCCAGCTGTCTCCATACGCGTACAGCCTGATGTTCCCCGCCTCGAATCCCACGGCGATAACAGTTGTATCTAGTGGAGCGAATGCCAGCGCCGTTACTGACGCGTTCGCTTCCAGCGGGGGGCCTAAAAGGGCGTATTCGCCCAACGATGTGTCTGTCTTGGTGACTGTTTTGGACCATAAACACACCTAGAAAAATCGGTTTTAATATATTTTTGATAAATATTGTGAATAGGGGTGGCCGAAAAACTGAAATAGCTTAAAATGAAGGCAATGAACTGTAGTTGGAAGTTTAGATGCTGGTGTTACATATTTTTTTTGTTATAAGAACTTAATTTTGTAAATAATAATAATTCTGTTAACTTATTTTAATATTCATAATATTCCCCACGATATAATAAATAGTTTGATAACCATTTTAGTTTGGAACCCGACCTACTAATTTTAGGGTTGTTTAAAAAAAGCTACTCACTTTTCCTTCCCTAGATCCAGTACCGAACACACTGTTATCATGCGCCCACGCACAGCACCAAATTATACGTGTATGCACTCCGTTAGTTTTATCCGTGCTGGCGGCCGTGTCAAACAAGTTTGAGTCTTGTCGCCTCTTGTATAAGGTCCAGCGTCGGTCACGCGACACCGACAACAGCCGACGACTGTCGGGCGAGAACGCTAGCTGTGTCACTGTCAACTGATGGGATACCAGCTTCTGTATCTGTTGCCAGTTCGTGGTTTCCCTGTAAATACATACTTATCGTATCGCATCTTGATTTACGAATAAATCTCTCAAAATGCCGAGATTTTGTCAGATTGAAAACAAATATACAAGGTGTTACAAAAGTACCCCTAATGCCGAATATGGTATATAGGGACCATCAAACTGAACAACTTTTACTATGGGACCAGCTCTGAAATCGCGAAAAAAAATCAGCTGTTTCATACAAAAATTAAAATCGAAAATATCAAAATGTATGAAACAGCTGATTTTTTTTTCGCGATTTGAGAGTTGGTCCCATAGTACAAGTTGTTCAGTTTGATGGTCCCTATATACCATATTCGGCATTAGGGGTATTTTTGTAACACCTTGTATATAGCCCAATAACAGTGCTACAATAGGTTGGCGTTCCATTTCTATATATTTAAATTAATATATTATTGGAAATGGAGTAGACTCTCAAAATTAGTACCTTTTCCTACAGCGCACACTCACACCCGTATTCAAAAACGAGTATTGTTCTTTGAAGCGACCCTTGCTTATGCGAACGTTCTGCGTTGAAATAGAGCTCTGTGATGTGGTTGGTTAGTTAGTTTTACGTATTACGTGTGATTGGTAGTTGGCTGTGAAACCTCTGTTATGTTAGTGAATACGGGTGTCAGACTTGTCGTACTGTCAATGTGATAAGTAACATTTAACAAAACCTAAGTTATGGGACAAGCGCCCCACTCCGCTCTTACGTGGCGCACGCGATGGGCGCCATTTTTTAATAGATATCTTGTATATTTTAGCATCTGTCGTGTGGTTGCCGTTTTATTAGCAGTTTAACTGTTGAGTGACCGACCACTGACCACAGCAATACGGCGGCGTTTGGCGGTAGCGGCGCGGCAGGCGGACGCCACTACTGTTGTTAATATTTCTCAAACATATTTTATACTTTAACAGTACGGCTCGGCTATTCTTATGTAATGCTAATGATTATGCAGAGTGTGTTGCTCATATATATGTCGCAGCCAACTAGCTTAATCATTCAATTAACAGCCTAGCCTTCTCATTTAACAGCGCCATTCAATCAGCGGCCTAAATGATATCTAGCTAGCAATCTAATTAGATGGCCAGGCAAATGATTTAGATCAATTTTAGTTTAATAACTTGCCTAGCCAAGACACTGAAAAATAGTTCTGTCCTCTAGAGCGCTGTAAGCAGAGCTGCCAATATGTCGTCGACTAGTTGTGATATTTTTAGTGTTTCTCACGATTTAACGAGATTAAAATACATTTTCACGAGAATATAGTTCAATGGAAGTGTGGGGTTATAATAAAAATAGTGCAAATATTAACTGTTATCGAATGTTTAAAAAAAAAATTGACCATAATTTTATTGGATATGACAACAGCATGTTGGTAAAGGCGTTTTTGTGTAATTTTTCGCAATTTATTGTTTGTTAAGCGATGTGTGGGTATGATACTGTCACAAGTTTAATTATGAATTTGAATTGTGTTTATTACGTCCTAAGCATCTGTCAGCCCGTTAAATAAATGTTGTATTAGACGCATTGGCTAAATGTAATTTAGGCCGGTGATTCAACAGTACTGTTCAATTAAATGACTAGACCGTTAATTGAGTGGCTGATTAAACCAGTCGGCTGCGACATATATACATGCCTATACAAGGTGTATTTGGTCAGAAAAAGTAGAAATTAAATAAAATTGCTCTTTTTTTTAATACAAAATATAGTCAGTGTTGCCAATTATACGTGATTTTGACGTGTTTGCATAGAAAGTGGCGTCTCCAATTTTTTTGGACTCTTTATGGTCAAGTTGATTTGTTTTGTATTTTTATCAAGAAAAGCATGAATATTTATCGAGAAAAAAACGCGCGTAAAAGTACCCGCTAGATTTAACTACTTATCTATGGAAAATTTTATTTCGTTTTTTTGAGGTAGATGGCGCTGTTCAAATTTCTCATAAAAAATTACTCTATCTATTTTTTACGCGCGTTTTTTAATCGTTAGGTGTTCGTGCTACGGTTACTGACCACAGCAACACGGCGGCGTGTTCAGCCGTAGTGGCGCGGCAGGCGGACGCCACCACGGCGGCGTCGGGGCTGGCGTCTAACGCGTATACTTCGTACCCGTGACCATAGAGTTTGTGAACTTCTGGCCATAGCGTGTTCTGCATTAAAGTCTCCTCTGTTGGCGGCTCTAAAGTAAGAACACATAATATAGACAATATAGTAGGATTTTAAAGACCATAAAATCTTTGGGCGCGTAGTGAGTCCACAATTTTAACATTACAACGAAATAATTATGTATAATAAAATTTTGAAACATATAAAAACAAGAATTAGTTAGTAATTTCTATTTTTGTATGCACACGAACACATTTAAACAAGGAAAAAACGCATGCATACAAAAGATAGTGTTTTTTTAATAGTTTATAAATAATATACCCCAATTCTTTGTATTTTAAAATGACATCCTTTTAAAATACATAACATCTCCTCCCTATATCCTCTCTTTATCTAATAGAGTTTATGTTAGAAATCTATTATGATGTTGTCTCACTATAATATCTATTCACAATCCAACCTAAATTTACTTATGTACTATGTTAAATATATTTACGAGTACGTACGACCCATGCCCAACTTCAAGCCCATTCTCCTCTTACACCCAAAACTGGCAGAAGTATTCCTCGTTGGGGAACACCACCTTGTCGTGAAGAGGAGTGGATTGCCAGATCAAAAATAAGAAGAACTCACCGGTCAAGTTGACAGGCACGAAGTACCCGAGTTCGTCGTCGGGCTCGTCGCTGAACACCGCCTTGTTGGACAACCCCAGCGACGGTACTGACGCCCCCTCCGCTATGCCCGCTGGTAGCAAACGAAATAGTAACGTTGATAATTCGGCTGATTCACAAATCGTCCACCAGTCAACGCACTAGCGCCAACTTTGGCGCTTTCGTTGTTTACTGTCGGCCAGAATTAATAATCATTCCACAGATTGGGATAAGCCTGATCCAGATTAGTTGCTATGCAACGTTTGATATTAAGAAATAATGTTCGACAGTTGCCTAGCAATTAATCTAGATCGGGCATATGCACTCGTACATCTACAGCAGCGCCACCAAGCGGGATTTATTTTCTGTTATCCTGCCATTGCCATCACTCACACGCTAGTATTAAGAATGCGCAGTTTTGTTCCCACTCGTTCTACTGGGCATTCTACCGTAGAACTAATGAGACATGTTTCTCATTAGCCCTATCACAAAGTACTAAATCGTATCACTAATGAGAAAAAAGTTTCATTAGTTCTACTGTAGAATACCTAGTAGAACCATGCCTGTAGAACTAATGAGACATTTTTCTCAATAGCCCTACCAAAAAGTACTTAATCGTATCACTAATGAGAAAAAGGTCTCATTAGTTTTACGGTAGAACTGCCCAGTAGAACAAGTGGAAATAAAACGCCACGCCGCCGTTTGCTCTGTTGCGTGGCCAGGCCAGAAGGTTCAGTTTTGAGACGAAATTGAGAAGTCTTTCAATGTCATAAAGGTGGCACTTTGATCGGTAAAGGTTGCAAGAGCTCTCTCTTCTACAATATTCTTGAAATTGTGTTGGAAGTTGTGGGGCGCGACTGTCCTGTCGTACGTGGTGGTGTCCACAAACGATAGCGACAAGAATTTTTTTTTAACATGAGAACAAAATGCATCATTTTATTTTCATTTTAGACTTACCAGTGGACTCATCGACCAGCTCTTCTCCCACAATATTCTTGAAGTTGTGCAGGAAGTTGTGTGGCGCGCGGAACACCCTTATGACCTTCTCCTCGGCGGCGGACGCGAACGTGGTGGCGTCCACTATCGCCAGCGACGCGAGGTCGTACCCGTGCACCTGCGGCCGGGCTATCTCGTGCCATCCTGCTTCACCATCTAGGGTCAATGGAGTAATGAAAGTGCGAGAAAACAGTACAGCTACAGTTACTTTTGTGTGTTATATTTTAAGATTAACGCAGTTATGAAATCAATATGTCAACCAAATAAAACTAGTGGCTCTGTAGAGCTGTAGACCTTGTGTCATTTTTTTTACATTTGTCGAAACGGCTGAAATTTAATTTTACCCATATCTCCGCAATTTCGAAAATTTTCGAAAAATTTAATTGACAAATAAAATATTATAAGTATTATAGAACCAGCTCACAAAATTTCTCAAAACAGATAAAGATAAAGAAACATTTATTGGCCTCAAATATAAAAAAAAAAACAAAAAAAGAAAAGAGATGGAGTATAGTTATAAAAATAATATAAGGTGCATAAAAATTACGGATGAGGCCAACCAGTAGCTGTCTCAGCTGTGCTTTTTTGCCCAAGCTGAATCAGAGACGCTTAGCGTTCGCTCGGTCAATAATTGTGAAATTATATTTTGTCGGATAAATCAGAAGCGAAACGGGCCCGACAGGGTGGTTAAGAGGTGCTCATTTTGGGATGCGTACGCGCATGCACCGAATTAGCGACTCGGTCGGTTACCGCGACCGCGACCGCGAGACCGTTACCGCGAGTCACGCGCAGGTAGTCAAACTATCTGACACACTTACCGGGCGTGGTCCAGGGCGCGTGCAGGCGCGTGGTCTGGTCGGCGGCGGCCGTCAGCAGGTATCTGCCGCGAGGCTCCCAGCGCGCGTCCTCTACGCCACCGAAATGTCCGCCGCACACGACTGATGACCGCCACTGTCCTGTCTCCTGCGCGAATGAAAATAGAACATCTAAGTGTCGATTTATACTTACCGATGCAGCCACGCGACGCGACCCGGCCGCTCTGCTCTGTTGTGAAAATATATGAACTTGTCCTCAACTAGCAAAATTGTACTAGCAGCGGCATGACAGCTCTTGCACACGTACAAACTGGCAGGGGTGGCCGCGCCGCTAACTAGTTCGTGCCGTTCAGTCGCAAAATGCATCTAACACATAAAAACCCTTTCCCCTCCTGAAAATGCCAAAGGTGCATTTTGAGAAAATCCCTTTCTCAAAATGCACCTTTGGCAAAACGTACCTTTCGCAACGCAACTGACGACTGAGCCGTGGCACACTATAGCATGATTCTCGAATAGGAGTTGACGCGTCGGCGTGCACGCGCGCACGTCAAGTTCCAACGCGAGAAAAATGTAGTATCTCTTTCGTTTCGTTTGTAAAGTTCGTTATCAATTTAAAAAGGTTCTTTATTATTTGGAACTTACGAGTCCTAGTGAAGAGAATAGATCAACTTGTGGTGTCACAGCTTGTGTCGCTTCAGTGGCACACAGAATAATATATTAGTACATAGCTACACAGACTACACACAGACAGACGAGATCATGTAAAATTATACCAATATATATATAGAAACTCAGCTAACCTTACACAGTGTCCATATGTGAAACGAGCCATTATATCCATGACCTAAAAACGAAGTGCCGTCCGGTCCAAACCTACTGCCATAGAATCCCAAGCCGTTGCCCCCCACTTCACCGACGCGGACCCTCTCCACCCAAGCCCCCCCCTCTCCACGATCGCCACCCGCTTCTGGCTCCCAAACAATGAGGGTTTTGTCTAAAGATGATGAGAGGAGCCGGTATACTGGAAGCTTTCTTTCTTTGTCTAAAATAAAATGGGAAGAAATGATTTGTCTAGTGTAAAGGGTCTGTCTAGAATAACAACAATCTGGTTACTTCTGATCCCTGCGCTCTGAAGCATGCAATTAATTCTTCAAACAATTATACTATGAACCATTAAATTGTCTTCATTAAATTATGAATTATACAATAAATAAAATATAGCAAAATCAAAACATAATATAAAATTCTTCTCACCTTGGTCCAAAATATATGGATGCCACTGCACTCCATAAACCCATCCTTCGTGTCCGGCCAGCACTGCCTCCAGTTTCACGGACCAGTTGTGTCCGTACGCTGAGAACACTTTCTCTTCGACTCTGATCTGTGATGTGGGTTGAACTTGGACATGGTGTTGTATGCGCCAGAGACGAATGTACGTGTCTTGGGAAGCTGAAGCTAGTAATATTGTTGTGCTATCTGCAAAGAATAATGAAAATTATTATTGAAAAGCAAAGTAAGAAAATCTCAAAGGCAGTACAAGTAATAGAATAGAATAAAGTTACATCTAATATATAAAAATGAATTTCTGTTCATTAGTCTGGCTAAAACTCAAAAACGGCTTTTGCTGTTGTACTGAAGAAGTTTAGAAACAAAACAAATACTAGAAAAACCGAAAATCCAACATAGGCAATTTTGTATGGAAATCCCTATTTCATTACTTTTGATAGCTAATTTTTGATAAAGAGGTTTAAGTATTCTAAAAGATCCGTTAAAGTAAATAATAAAAAGTACTCACTGAATAAAGCATACAAAGTATTGCTAAGTTGTAGGTGATAAGAGTAGTTATCAATAAAAAGTGTATCTAATAATTTAATAATTTCTTCTTACCAATATTACAGGTTATTTAAACACTTTAAAAATTAGTAGACCTTAGTGTTTTTGGGTAACTTTGGGAAGATATATTCTAAAATGTGGAAAAAAAAGATGATTGTTAACTAAACTAATAACCTACTATATTAGACATGTCTTTTATTTCTTACCAACATTTAAAACATCCATTCCTCGTACCCAGTCTTCATGTCCAACAAATGTGTGCAATCTATGGTACTCCTTGTCGCCAGCAAACACATGTATTTTATGGTCATCCAAAGCACAGAACAACACTGGTTTGTCAACTACTGGCATCAGGTGAGCGTGGAGAGTCAGACAGAGACCAGTGTTCAAGCTTATTGTTTGTTTTAGGTTTACAGTACCTGGTGAAAAAAATTTTTATAATTTATTTATTTAGTCTTTGGAAGTCCAACAGCAACACAAACAGAATAATATCTTTTATATATTAACAGTCAATTATAGGTCTTCACATTTATTATTAATAAATAATATATATGATTAACCCTAACAAAAAGCAAGTTCAAAGAAATTAAGAATTTAAAATATAAACTTCTCATTTTTTTTATTAATATTGAAGTTGGTTGCACAAATGTTGATTTTAACTATAGATCTACCTAATCCTTTTTCGAATTTCTTTTATATAAGAGGCATGACATATTTAAAGCACAACCTTACCATTTACTCTTTCCCAAACCTTAACACTTGAATCAATGGATGCAGTGTACACAGTCAGATCATCATTTTCAGTGTATACTCCATAAATGCATGTTATGCCATCAGTGTGACCTGTAAGCTTGCTAGTCACTTCCCAATTTCCGTTGCACAGTCTCCAAATCGCGGCTGTCTTATCAGCAGAACAAGATATCAATTCTGAAGATGGTTCTTGTGATTTCTTTAGCCATTTTACAGAGTTGACTCTGGATATGTGGTGATGACATACTGTCAAGGGATCTTTACCCTTTTGATTCTGTTAATCAATAATATTTTACACTTTTAACCTGTCAGCGACGGCCTCCTTTTTATTAATGATTTTGTATTTGCAACTCCATTGAACAGATGGCTTATATTAATGCCATTTTTCCTTTCGTCATTATCAGACTGGTTGTTGGTGTAGTAGCTCTATACTAACGAGTAACGACCAATCTGATAATGACAGAAGACTGGGCGGAATATAGGCTTATATTAGATTTAACGTAGATCTTGGCGCTATTTAATAAACGTGACAATTTGTCACCTGTCCTGACAATTTTATATCCATTGCGTCAACCAATTTGATAATAGAACAAGCTACTCATAGCTACACGGCAATGAAAACCAAATTTTTCACATTATTAATTAGGTCTCCGGTCCTACAATGGATTAAAGGATATAGTGGATTACACGGGAACGACGCCGCTGATGAGCTGGCTAGAATGGGATCTTCCACAACAGTGGCAGGACCTTTACTCACTCTGCCACTCCCGTTCAGCCAACTACGCTCATGGGTAGGACAACGAACTCGTGCTGCACACAATACTCCTTGGGTAAATTCAACAAGCTGTAGACAGAGATGGCGATGAATGCTCAGCCTCAATCGCCCAGACCTCCGGATAGTTGTAGGTACACTTACAGGTCACTTAGCTTTAAACCGACAACTATTCATCATGAATGCGACAGACAGTCCTATATGCAGGGGATGCCTGGAAGCAGAGGAAACAGCCGCCCACGTGATCCTGGAGTGCGTGGGGCTGGCCACACAACGGGCAGAAATCCTCACAGAGGTGAAGTCGCTCCTAGAAGCTGCGCTTCTGGAAGGAGCTGGGATGGCTCGATTAGCCATACCGATGCTATGAGGTTTCACGCATAACGGACCAAATTGGTCTAAATGCGGAGAAAAGTGCCCATCACCAATACCAATAGGGCTCGGTCGATGAAGTTGCAAATGACAAAATCTTTAATTCAGTTATTTTAGTTACATGACATAAACATAAAAAAATGACAAATTAGGTTACCTACCGTATTGTAAATAACAACAGCATTCGAAGCGCCAAAGCAAATAAGTCCTTCGTTGTTCCAATCCACTATTTCAGGCATACGGTTGCAGCCTACAGATGTGTAAACTTGCTCAACATCTACTTTCATTTTTTACGTACTGACTGTTATTTACAATTTAAATATATTATACTAATAAAGTAATTATTTTGTGCGATTTTTTTAAGGTTATAAATAGACTGTCATGTAAGATTGTAAGATCTGTGGGCCTACCGCGTAAGTGCCGTCGGCATCGGCGTCGACTTCATTTTGACAGCCGACGGCGATTTCGTACCGCGCAATCTCCCAAACCGACGCGTCGATGGTCAAATCGATGCCGACGGCGAAAGAACGAATGAAACGCTGTTTTTGACAGATAATCGGTACCGCGTAAAAATTTTGAAACCGACGGCCGTTTCGACGCGTCGATTTGAAGTGTCATTTCAATACGGCATCTCTTGAGGTGTCGATTTGAATGTAAAAAAGTTTGTTCGTTCCAATTTTAGCTTGCTTTTTTTAATTATTCTGCTTTCTAGCGACTAATTAAAGCACTCTTTATCTTTTTTTTAAACACTTAATCGTTTTTGCTGTGTTGTTGTTTTCTTTGTGTTTTAGAAGGAAAGCGGCGGATTCCATGGCTTGGGTGGCACTCATGGTGGCTGCGGAGGAACAGCGGCTGAAGAAGATGAACGTCACACGCAGAAGGATGGAGCGCGCACTGGCACGGCCGTTGCTGCTTCCCGACACCGATTTCATCGGACGGTTTCGCTTATCAAAAGCGAATTTTGTGAGGCTATGCGAAGACCTTATACCGCTCTTGCCCACAAATGAAAGGATCAGCGGGATTAAACCCGAAATTAAGGTACGTACGCATACGTGGACAATTGGTCGCAAAATGTAGCATATACATATCATTGTATCATCCGACATACCTATAGGGCCAATTATTGACCTCATACATATAATATGTTTACAGATACTGGCTGCGTTAAATTTCTATGCCACTGGCAGTTACCAAGGTAGTGTGGGGGAGAATGACTTTCTTCACCTGAGCCAGCAATCAACATCTGATTGCTTGCGTGATGTAACAGATGTGCTCAACACTCCTGCCATTTTGAGGAAATATATTAAATTTCCACGAACCCAGACGGAACGAGTCTCTGCAGCCATGAGGTAGGTACCTAATTTTGATTCTATTGCATTAGTGGGTAGATAGTTACAAAAAATAAATATAGAAGTACCTAATACTAGGCTACTTTCAGATTTAATGAGAAGTTTGGATTCCCCGGGGTCATCGGCTGTATAGATGGGACCCATGTGGCCATAATAAGACCAAGCGATCATGAAGAGGCATTTTACAACAGAAAGGGCTATCATTCCCTTAATGTTCTTGCGGTGAGATATACACTTTTTATTTTGCATTTTTTGTCCAATGTGGGAGAGGCTTATGTCCCATTGTGGACTTTCTTTACAATATTGGTGTTGATAATCTTTTGAGTGTTTCAATTGTTCCTTTGTCTCTTTGTATTTAGGCATATTAATTTACAACTTTTAAAAAATTTAGACTTTTAAGACTATGTCACTGATAGACAATGCTCAGCTTAAACCACTGTATCTAGGAAACATGAAATTCGGAGGAAATATTCCTTAGGTAACCTACACTTGGTGCACTAACAAAGGATTTTGGGTAATCCCCACAGTGGAAGTAAGAATAAAAATGTTAAAATATTTTCAGATTTGTGATGCGGATCTCAAAATCTTGCATGTTGATGCCTCTTTTGGTGGTGCAAGTCACGACTCTCACGTGTGGAACATGTGCCCGGTCAATCCAGCCATGCGTAGACTGCATGATGAAGGACAGAATTTCTGGCTTTTGGGTAAGCAGTTTAAATACCTCCTCTAGTTTTAGATCTTGGGTAATATTATAGTTATTTTAGGATTTTATGTGACCATGGAACCCTTTGCATAACCTGACACACACTGTCCAATTTTTACCCCCGATGCAAGCAGAGGGTTGTTAAGTTTATGATGAAAATTGGTTCAGCCGTTACCAAAATATTTTGCTTTCAACCGAGTTGGTAAATTACTTTGACTTGGCGATAACTTTTTAAGGATTTTCTAAAATTTCAATTTATAG
Source organism: Catoptria pinella (assembly GCA_963556745.1). Taxonomy (NCBI): domain Eukaryota; kingdom Metazoa; phylum Arthropoda; class Insecta; order Lepidoptera; family Crambidae; genus Catoptria; species Catoptria pinella. Next base: position 14,418,222 of record OY750762.1, read on the forward strand.
TTATTTATTTAAGTAGGTACATAAGATTTGTAATTTGCAACACTGTAAGATGAAATAGATTCTTAAGAGCATTCCATAAATACTTGTATAATAAAGAGAATGATAACAATTCAATTAAATTGCAGGTGACTCGGGCTATGCCCAGCGTCCATGGATGATGACTCCTATTCTCCATACTGAGCTGAATTCACCGGAAGCTCATTATACATCAGTCCATGTGCGCACACGGAATGTCGTCGAGCGCACTTTCGGTGTGCTCAAGTCCCGGTTCCGCTGCCTCTTGGCACACAGAACCCTGCACTACAAGCCACGAAAGGCTGCGCAAATTGTGAACGCATGTGTTGTGCTACACAATTTTATAAATGACCCAAATTTCGAGGTCGACAATGACGCAATGGGTCGTGATGAGGAACGCCAGCCTCCTCGTGCGCCAGGCCACTCTCACGGAGATGATCGCTTGATGGACAGGCAACATATAGTGGAGAGGTTGTGGCGCAACCGACACTAATTTATAGCGACAAGAAATAAGATGGTAAATTCTTTTTTAATTTTAATGACCTAACTTTAAATGCTGAGGTCGTTTTTCAATTTGACGACGCTGTATGTAATATACAGAGGGAAAAAAGAAGCTCTTGACGAGTTTCTTGCCGGTTCTTCTCGTTACAAGGTTAGGGTTTGCGAACCGATGGCGTAGGCTTGTAACTGCCTTATAACTAGCTTCCGCCCTCGACTTCGCGTGGATCCTATGTTATCCATGTTATATACTATCTGTGTGCCAAATCGTTCAGCAGTTTTTGCGTGATTCAGAAGGTAACAAACAAACATCCAAACATCGTAACTTTCACATTTATTATAATAAAATAGTAGGATTAAATCATATCTCCATATTATAGCAAGAATTCAATACAAAATTATATTTATTTACAGCACGATGACTCTCAAGAACGAAGACACCAATAGAATTAAGTTGAAATACTTAAGTTGAGTTATGTTATTTAAGTGGACTCATATGGTCCTTGAAATGTAAATACTTAAGTTTAATTAAGTTGAAATACTTAAGTTGAATTATGTTATTTAAGTGGACTCATATGGTCCTTGAAATGTAAATACTTAAGTTTAATTATGTTATTTAAGTGGACTCATATGGTCCTTGAAATGTAAATACTTAAGTTTAATTATGTTATTTAAGTGGACTCATATGGTCCTTGAAATGTAAATAGGTACTTAAGTTTAATTATGTTATCTAAGTGGACTCCTATGGTCCTTGAAATGTAAATACTTAAGTTGAATTATGTTATTTAAGTGGACTCATATGGTCCTTGAAATGTAAATACTTAAGTTTAATTATGTTATTTAAGTGGACTCATATGGTCCTTGAAATGTAAATACTTAAGTTTAATTATGTTATTTAAGTGGACTCATATGGTCCTTGAAATGTAAATAGGTACTTAAGTTTAATTATGTTATCTAAGTGGACTCCTATGGTCCTTGAAATGTAAATACTTAAGTTGAATTATGTTATTTAAGTGGACTCATATGGTCCTTGAAATGTAAATACTTAAGTTTAATTATGTTATTTAAGTGGACTCATATGGTCCTTGAAATGTAAATACTTAAGTTGAATTATGTTATTTAAGTGGACTCATATGGTCCTTGAAATGTAAATACTTAAGTTGAATTATGTTATTTAAGTGGACTCATATGGTCCTTGAAATGTAAATACTTAAGTTTAATTATGTTATTTAAGTGGACTCATATGGTCCTTGAAATGTAAATACTTAAGTTTAATTATGTTATTTAAGTGGACTCATATGGTCCTTGAAATGTAAATACTTAAGTTTAATAAGGTTATTTAAGTGGACTCATATGGTCCTTGAAATGTAAATAGGTACTTAAGTTTAATTATGTTATCTAAGTGGACTCCTATGGTCCTTGAAATGTAAATAATCCCGGCTGAGTTTCTTGCCCGTTCTTCTCAGTAATCGGTGTAATCGAATTGGGCGGATTATTTTTTTAATAAACTACATTGGAAAAGTGTTTGTTAACCAAACTTAATTTGACATTTCATTTCAAACAATTAATTATGTAACAATGGGTGCATTCCAGCAGACCTATCGCAAAGTCATCGATCACCATGCGCCATGGAGAGTAATAAAGACTAACATTTTTATTAATTACTTTCCATGGTTAAAAATAATACTGTGGTGATCAATGCAATGACTTGGCGATTGGTCTGCTGGAATGCAGCCAATGTTACTATCATTCATACCTACCCTATTTGATCTTAAGAAAATATTCATTACAAGTTTATAGAATCTATCATTTTACATTTTTTTATTATTTTCTCATGTAAGCGCCAGTTATTTTATTATGAGCAGCATTGATCAAAAATTAAGGCGCTTCGTGAATAGAAGGAATGTTGGGAGTGCTATGATGACCTCGCGACTAGAGTTATTACAAAGTAACGATTGTACCCCACTGCATAAGTAATGGTATAAAACAATAAAAGAGTTCTTTTATTCAAAACAAAGAAATGTTTAATTATTAATAGTACCTACTTCAGAATGGCGGGCCACTTTAAAATAGGCATAAGATAAAAATACGTTTAGGTAGGTTTGAGTAAAGATATTGATTGAGAACTAACATACTGTGGCCGCTCAACTACGAATTTTCATAATCCAGAGGTGCCACTGACACAGTAACGCCGGCCGCGACTATATTATATTCTATTTATTTAATTAATTTCAATCCCTACCCATTGTAGGTAAACTTTAGTTATTAATGAAATTAATTATTATGATGGAACATTACCTCACATTAAATGCTAATGTCGTTTTTCAATATGACGACTGTATGTGATATACAGGGAGAAAAAAGCAGCCCTTGACGAGTTTCTTTCCGGCTCTTCTCGTTACAGGGTCTCCGCTTAGAGTTAGGGCGAACCGATATGGCGTAATTGAAATTGAGATTAAAAATGAAAAATTCTTTATTCAAATAATATGCATTTTTAAAACGTCAATTCTTTTATCCTACCACTCATTATGTTAGCTGACAAGAAAAATAAACACAAAAACTTTATCAGCTTTATCAGAAAGAACGATATTTATAAATATGTATATCGTTTTCAGACATTACATTCATATATGTTACAATTAACATAGATTAATAAATAAATAACTAATCATTTAATTAGCTGAATTAACTTAAAGGTTTCAAGCTAAATTCAAAATTTAAAGTCATTTTTCGGCTGTTACGAAAAAAAATGCAACTCATATAAATCAATAAACGTTAAGATAGGCAGTCAGAAGCAGACCCATTCCCACGGGCAGCGCAGCACCCGTTCACAACATGACGCATGAACAAGTCATCGCTTCGCTTAACCATATCCGAGCGAATGTAACGCATCCTCAAACGACACCACCGCAGAAATGATTATAGAAAGCATGACATACTTAAGCTACCCATGTTACGGCATCAAATTGAAAAATAATATCCAAAAGCTTTTCATAGGCCTTTACTTACAAAACTACTGACTATAGAAAGTGAAAAGATTGCAATTAAAAAAATCAAAACAATGTATTAGTTCTGAATTTTATGTTTTGGGTAAGAAGTGCCATACATATAGATAATATTCAGTTTTTATATATAATATACGACTCTCTTAATACAAGCAGACAGAAGCAGACCCATTCCCACTGGCATAGCTTCTTTGACATTCAAAAAATATTATTCACTAGGATAGCATTATTTGTTATTAGTTTTTAAGCTTGAAGGCCGAGAGCGCCATACTTAGCCTACCCAAGTAAGGAGGACAAGATTATTCCCAACCGACCACACTCCTCTGCCCCCATGAAGCAATTATATTTTAGTCACATGAAAAAACTAAGTAAATCAATTTAATAAAACGCTTTAATTAAAAATAACGAATGAATACATAATATTTGTCATTTTTAACAAAAAAAAACTTTGGTTCCAAGGTTTGATTAACTGAAGCTAACTGAAGGAACACGTTTATCGTTTTGGGCATAAAAGAAATGTTTCAATTTAGAAATTCCGTTTGAGTATTTTGAATAAAATGCTCAAAATAAAAAAATTGGGACCGCTTACGAAGCGCCTTTGGATTTTGAAAAATCTGTAGATATTTAACAGCATACTTTAAGTAGGTCTACTATGTTGGCATGCAAAATTTAATGTGTGGTCGGTTGGGAATGGGACGTCAAATTTAAAAATGCGTGGGGGCGGTGGCGAGGTGGTTTTCTATTCGAAGAAGTGTAGCGGCCGCACTCTCTTGAGCCACTACACTCCTCTCCTGGGCCGCCACGCTGCGCTCGAATAGCGCCACCGCTCGCTCGAACAGCGCCACCTTCCGCTCGTCGGCCTCGAGCCTGCGCTGGTCCAAAGCGAGGCGGTTTTGCTCTGCCTCCCATGCCCAGCGTGGCTGTGGAATTTCCGCGGAGTCTGAAAAAATAAAAACCGGTAGTGAAAATAAACTGCCCCCCTAGCATGATCACTGAAACGCGATATGATATAGCGATTTATCACGTTTAACTGCCAAAAGACAATGGATTTTGACAGCTGGGTGTCGATAAAACGCTGTATCACGCGCATATATCGTGCAGTGCCCTTGTCCATGTCGGAGCCAATACTTTTTTGAAGGCGGTCAAACCACTGCACCGCACTCTGCGGAGTGTTTTGCTTTGTAAATCTGCGCTCCGTGACGGAGCGCGGTGCAGTGGCTTAACCACCTAAAACCTTATTAGACCACATGAGCAATAAAGATATTAGTTTAAACTCACTGGCTGATGTGGCGGTGGCGTCCGCCGTCACTCGCCGACGCTTCGCCGCTGGTGAGCGTGCTGCAGATGGAGGTCCTAAAACATTTTACACAAACATTAACTAAATAAAAAACAGTGAAGGGCTCCGTAGTTTTGATGTTTTACACAACTACCTAACGTCTAAGTAATTTACAATGGAATTTATATGAAACATTCCTTTTCACTATTATTACCCGAAAACTTGTAAAGGCTTCTTAGCTGTGAAAGTTTTCCTTTTCACTACCATTTCAAATATCCAAAAACAACCATTTTGCTGGCAGAGGCGGCTACACTTGACTCTAACTACCGAAAATTAGCACTTTAAACTTAATATTTTGCTAAAGAATCCCTTAATCGAAAAATGGTTTTCACACCTGCTATATTTTTGTATGACCTATTCAACGACACTCCAAACCAAGGGATAGACAAAAAAAACTTGCCTTCAATTGGAGAAGCACGGCTCGTGCTAGGCTGGGAGGCTGGTGGCCTAGGGAGTGGGGCTGGCAGCATCAGTGGCGCTTCGACGGCAGGGGAGCACACCTCTACTTCAGCACCAAGCGAGGGTAGGCTTGGCAGTGCCGGGAGAGCGAATTCTTCCTGAAGATGTAAATGGACAGTTTAATTAATAACTGTAGATTGAGTCATAATTGATGGCATCTCAATACAAGTAAATAATATTTTTTTAGAAGAACATGTATTTATAGCAATGTTTGCTGTGTGCATTATCTTTTGCCTGTTATTCAGACATTTTATGAAATTTTATTATTTTTTATTTTTCATTTTCATACAAACCTAATGCTTGAATGTAAATTATCTAATAATGAACTTACAAATATTTTCCTTGTAAGATATTTTTAATAAAATGTATAGAAGCATATTGCAAAGTTAATGCATATCCTTTGGAACACAGTGTATAAGAAATATATACCGAAAGTATGCTAAATAAACAAACATCACAGTACACCTAAGTGCCATAACGTTTCTGTGAATCAAGTCATGCTATTGAAAAAGGAATGATTATTGCTAGCAAAAAATTACTTAAGTGCATTATTTGAGCATGTGAGTTAAAATATGAAGTGACCACTACAACGTAATATAACACCAGTGTAGTGTAAAGCCTCATGTTCATGGTAAACAATTGGTAATAAAAAGCATTGTGTGCAAAGCAAAGTGTTGGTATCAAACTGTCATGAGCATAAACCATTCAGACTGGTTATTGTTCTTCATCCGTTGCTCTATGAAAGTTTACCATGAATACAAGGCTTATGAAAAATAAGCAAAGAAAAACAAAAGCATCATACATCAAATGGAATCCGCACTTCGTCATCCCCCAACACTGCCTGTCTGCCAATGATGGCTAAAATCCTCTCTTCCACTGGAGTTAAAACCTCAGTGGAAGGAGGACCTCCTCCTGTCCCCCGCTTGTGCACCTCTTGCTCCCCTACTTTCTTCTTGACGCGATATTTAATATCGCGCCAATACTAAACATGCAATTAGTGGAAACAAAACCATGAAATGCATGAAAACAAAATGATTATTAGTGGAAACACACAAGACAAAAATAATGGGAATGCAAGGAAAAAAGATTAGTGGAAGCACACAAGACCAAAATAACCGAAATACATAGTGGACCAAACAAACAAGACCAAAATAACTCTGAACAAAGATTACAACTCTTTAATCACTTACTTCACGCCACTGATTGCCAGTTTTGTCGTGCCCCATCACCGCATTGAGAGTGGCCGCCAAATCCTCCCAATGTTGCCTAACAGTGGCCTTGGCCTGAGGCGTATCCAAGGACTGGCCCCTAGCCAAGGCCCTGTGCTCCTCCATAAAATTTAGCAGGAGCTCCATTTGCAGCGCACTTACTTTTCTTGCTGCAGGCATCTACAAAATACATAGGAATGAATTCACTGTTATGGACTATCTAATAAATTTTTAGTAAGTCCTAAAGAGTTTGCTCTTGTTGTTTACTTACTTTCTTTCTTTATTTAAGATCACAATATTGTTCACAACACACACAACAAGAAGAATACGCGGTAATAAAAATCGGCGTCGGCTGTCATGTCAAAAAATTTTACGTTCCGTTAACAACACACGCGTTTTTGAAAATTAAATAAAAAACACTTTAAATACCACGAAATTAAGTGACTTCTTTATGAAATCAAATAAACTAAGGATAGTAGACCTTTATGTACCTCTAAACAAACAAAATTATAAAATTATTGCAACAACGTTTTTTGTAATAACTTGAATGTTCTGAATAGAACGGATCGCAAGTCGACGGCGTTTTTCCATTCGTTCACGTTCTCGACGGTCAGCAAATCGACGCCAAATTATTTACGCGGTACCGATTATTTGACAGCGTCGGCGTCGGCATCGTAATCGAGCGTCGAAATCGAGTTCAAGTCGACGGTAGTTACGCGGTAGGCCTACTGTTCTGTCAATGTAAATAGGTACATAGCATAGCAGACTCTGCAGAATGAGCCTCAAGCCTCAACCTACTGGGGCTCTATCAGCTAACTTACTTGTTATCGTAATCGCTCATTTGACAGATAGATGTTATACATTGCTACTTTTCTTTGGTATATTTTTATTTGTGCCAAAACGAAGTAGCAATGTATTACACATATCTGTCAAAAACTCAAAACACAGTTTAAATTAACTTCATTGTTTTTAGCCTATAGTCCGCTGGCGTCCGTCCATCCATTTGATTTAGATCAAATAAGGCCGCGATTACATTTACCAGTCTAGTATCCAATTTTCGGGCTGCCATTGCAAGGCCATTGCCATCCGTACCTACTTGACAATAAAATATTGTTTAATAAGTTAGATTTTGACAGTTAGAATTTACACTATAAATGGAATGGTAAAAAATCATAAACAATGTTAACTTTCCATTTTTAAGTCAGTTATCGATCACCACAGTGTAAATTTTACACAACTCTATGATAATAAAATTAGTCTGCTGGATTCTTATTGAATCCATCCATTGCAGCGTTGCCAGAATGTTACAAAAGTAACATTTTACGTTTCTTTTGACCCTCTCGTGTTACCTCCATGTTACACGACTCAATATGTTACTTAGTGTTACTTTTTAGATTTTCCAGCAAACAAAAAAATTTTGTTCGTCATCTTCGCGCACTTGATTTTGTGAACTACTGAATACGACATATTCACTCTCAATTTTCCACCCCGCTTACATAAGCATCGCAAGTGAGTCGAGAGGTGACCAGTGAATAATCATGTACAATCGATTTTAAAATTTTAAATGCATAAACAAAATCATTAGGTACAGGTTGATTGTAATGATTTTTCGACCAAACTGTCATCACCGCAAGGCCCGGAGCGCGCGGCGCGCTGCGCACGCCGCGACTAGGCTTTTACATGAATGGATACAAAAATATAGCCATTTTTCAAACACAACCCTCCTATGTAGAATTTTAATCTTTAAAACTTACTAAAATTTTTTTTAAAACTGATACTAATTAGTTTACTAGTGGATAGGGGTTCACATCAGGCAGTTTTTAGCATCGCCAGTAGATTATTCGATCAACAATTATTACGATGTTTTTGATGTTTAAAAAATGGGACAGGAAACATATTTTAGTTTTTGTATAATAAAATGCCATTTTATAGTATTGTGTCGTTTTCCATAAAAAAAAGGTAGGTAATGTAACTTTTCTCGTGAAAATTTTACTTTTTGAGCTATCTCATGTTATATTTGATTATCTACCACTGGCAACACTGATCCATTGACAAATGATTGACATTGACACAGTGAGAGACGGTGGGTGAAGGAAAAGTCTAAAAATTGGTTATTTTATTTGGCGGTAAAATAAAGAAAGGCGCCCTAGGCTGCTTGTGGGGCGCAGCAAGCACAGGCAGCTGTTTTGTTTAGTTTTTTTTACAGGTTACAAATTCAGAAATTATGTTTTAAATAGTTTTAAAGGATAGGAACTATAACTGTTCATTAGTTCGGATTCAACAACAAAATGCCAGAAGTAATGATTGGAGGTATACCTGTTAATTTTCCTTTCGAACCTTACGACGTGCAAAAGGCTTACATGGAGAAAGTTATTGAGAGTCTTCAAAACAACACTCATGCATTACTCGAGTCTCCCACAGGAACAGGAAAAACTCTAAGTTTATTATGTTCGACCTTGGCTTGGTTGCTAGTGAAGAAAGCCCAGTTGCAAATGAATGCACAAGTCGGAAACTTCTCTGAACATGCCAGCAACAGCTTCGGTGGACCTTTACGCGACTCATTAAAGTCTGGAGCTGGCAAAGCTAAGGATAATACCTCCTGGGGCATGCCCAAAATTATATATTCCTCACGAACACATTCTCAACTGACCCAGGCTATGCAAGAGTTAAAAAGATCAAGCTACAGACATGTCAAGGCAACAGTTTTAGGCTCCAGAGATCAGATGTGTATCCATCCAGAAGTTTCAAAAGAAACAAACAACATGAATAAAGTGCATATGTGCCAGCTTAAAGTTAAGTCCAAGACTTGTTTCTTTTACAACAATGTTGATTCTAAAAAGGAAGACAGATCTGTCAAAGGAGATGAAATCTTGGATATTGAAGATTTAGTGACAGTAGGTAAAAAGCTCAAATGTTGTCCATATTACTTATCTAAAGAGCTGAAACAGGATGCTGATATAATTTTTATGCCTTACAATTATTTGTTGGACCCCAAATCACGGAAAGCCAATGGTGTAGAATTAATGAATAATATTGTAATACTTGATGAAGCACATAATGTGGAAAAAATGTGTGAGGAATCGGCTTCACTGCAAATAAGAAGTACTGATATTGCCTTATGTATAGAAGAAATCACACACATTATGAGATCTTTTAGTGAAAGTGGTGAAGAACAGCTTGATAGTACTGTAGATAACAGTCAACCAAAAGATTTCACTTGTGATGACCTGTGTGTGTTAAAAGAAATAATGCTGGCATTTGAAAAAGCTATAGATGAAATAAAAGTTGGCAGCGAAGGTTCCACTTTCCCAGGTGGTTTTATATTTGAACTGCTTTCTCAGGCTGAAATAAAGGATCACAATCAAATGGTAGTTATAACATTGATGAGTAATCTCATAACATATCTCTCTACAGCAAGTGCTTCTCCCTTTCAACGGAAAGGTGTGGGATTACAGAAAATAGTAGACTTACTGAATGTTGTATTCAGTGGCACTACTCATGCTTATAAGGAAAGAGTAAAGTTGTGCTATAAAGTTTATGTTCAGATAGAAGACAATAAAAACAAAAAGAAATCAGATGGTTGGGGTGCTCTTAAAGCAGGAAATTCAAAATCTACAGAAAGAGTTCTTAGTTATTGGTGTTTTAGTCCAGGGTTTGGTATGAAACAACTTTTAGATCAGCAAGTTAGGAGTATAATATTGACAAGTGGCACTTTAGCCCCACTAAAACCATTAATTTCAGAACTTGGAATTCCAATTGGAGTACAATTAGAAAATCCACATATTGTCAAAAGTAACCAAATATGTGTTAAAATAATTAGTCAAGGTCCTGATAATACGCCATTGAATTCAAACTTTCAAAATAGAGATAATCCTAAATATATTTCATCATTAGGTAGGACCATACTTAGTTTCTCTAGAGTAGTTCCAGATGGATTGTTAGTTTTCTTCCCATCATATCCAATAATGAACAAGTGTCAAGAAACATGGCAAGCGGAGGGCATTTGGTCAAATATAAATAATATCAAACCAATTTTTGTAGAACCACAAAGAAAAGATACATTTAATGCTATAATTAATGATTTCTACAGTAAAATCAGTGATCCTACTACAAAAGGTGCTTGCTTCATGGCAGTATGTAGAGGAAAAGTATCTGAGGGCTTAGATTTTGCTGATATGAATGGTAGAGCTGTGATTATAACTGGTTTGCCATTCCCACCTTTAAAAGATCCAAGAATAATTTTAAAAAAGAAATATTTGGATGATCTCAGGATGAGCAACAAAGAGTTTTTGGCTGGAGATGAATGGTACTCATTGGAAGCTACAAGAGCAGTAAATCAAGCCATAGGAAGAGTTATAAGACACAAAAATGATTATGGAGCTATTCTACTTTGTGATGGTAGATTTAACAGTCCCAAATTAAAATCACAGTTATCTGCCTGGTTGAGAAATCATATCAATGTCTCGAATAGATTTGGAGAGACAGTGAGTGAAATATGTAGATTCTTTAAAACTGCTGAAGCATCCTTGCCATCTCCAAAATTAAAACCATTGTTACCTAATGAACCTAATCATACTGTGAAAGTCTATGAGCCAAACAATGTTGGAGGTGTTTCATTTCCAGCGACTAATACACGAATAATAAATAAGTCTTCTAGTAAAAAACCTGTTCACCAGTATCCAAATTCTAATGAAGTTTATGCAGACTTCTCAATGGATTTTTACAAAAATGCCCAGTCCTCAGCTTATTTCAATGAATTCAAACCTAATCAAGCAAAGGATCTATTCAGTGCATTAGATAACAGTAAAGATAGGTCTCAAGACACATCCCAGCCTCTAGTAACAGTTCATAAGAGAGAGGCTGATGTAAGTGTGACTTCTGTACCAAAGAAAAAGAAACTGAAGATTAAGCCTTTTGGTTTTGAAGAAAATTTAAAGAGTGAAGAACCTAATTTGCCTGAAAAGTCTGCACCAACCTCTCTTATAGATTTTGTCAAAGAAATTAAAGTACTGTTGCTGCCAGATAAGTACAAACTTTTCCAAACATCTATTTCTGGTTACAAAAAGGATGGCAATTATGAAACATTTGTACAATCTCTCCGGGACCTGTTAGAGAACAAGAAAACATTTTACCTATTTAAAGGCATGAGAAGGTTTTTAAAGGAAGAACATAAACAAACTTTTCAAGACTACTGTGATGTGTCTTTAGACAATTTATGATAAAATATGTAATTTTTATAATAATTTATTTTAATAATTATAAACTTCTTAGCTAACTTTAATAAATTAAACAATCTTAAGTTTATTCTAGTTTTTATTATCTATTCTGTAGGTCAAAATTTTAAAATACATTCTTAGCAGGTTCATTGATCTTACTGACAATATCAACAGAGTTTATTCTTAGAGTTGTTTGCTCTGCTCTCTGGAAGTTAATGCGCATGAACTGCTTCCTTCTTTTCTTTTTAAAATGTGTCCTGGTATGAGACAGTCCTTTAGAGATAACTGTAGCAGTTACAGTCACTAAGCCAGGTTGTACTAGAGGTCTACCAATTAGGGAAAAATCTTTTGTGGCTGCAAGTAATACTTTATCCAGTCTGATTTTATCTCCAATATTCGGGGGCCAATATCCTTCCACTACTAAGAGATCCCCGTCGGTTACGCGCCATTGCTTGCCCAGTAAATGTACGATGGCGAAGTTGCGAGAAGCGTTCTCTTCTATAAGTTTGTTGCATGTAGCTATGACATCTTTTGTAGTTTCAGGTACTGTTTTGTCTGTTATCGGTGCCAAATTTGTTATGAATCTTGAGAGTATGCCACCTGTTAAACATTAACGGAATTTGTCAAAACAGTTAATTTTTAATAACAGTGATAAAAGTTCGAAAAATCTTCAAACTAACCTGGTCCATTTTTAACAATGTTTGTGAGTTTTTGCAATCCAGCTCTAATTACCGACATATTGGGATAAAGGTAATAATATTATCTAAATATTTTCCAAGAAAGACATATTTTCTTTCATTCACAAAAATAACCTCATATTCGCATTCGATAATGAGAATGAATGAATGCAGAATGACAGTGACACAGAACAGTAAAGTACAGACCATAATTTTTTTTTAAATTCTTCCATTATTGGAAAGGCAAAAGAATCTATATACAAACAGCCAAGCTTTCAGTTAATAAAATTGTGCCGGTGTGCAATGACGTGCAATACACCCGCATTCAACTTTAACATTTAATCATTAATCAATGGCCTAAGAACCTTGTATTATAAGGTTTTTGCAATGGCCGCTGCATTATACTGCTGTGCTGCGGCCAGACAATCGCGCTGTCGCGAAGCTTTTCGTTGTCGCGTTGTACTTTTAGAAACTTTGAATCAAGGAATTAGAGTTTAATTTACCTTAAAAAAAAAATTAAAGGGATTTCATGAAAATAAACTTTGATCCCTAGACTCAGTTTCTAATAATTGTACATCACGACAACGAAAAGCTTCGCGACAGCGCGATAGTCTGACCCAGGGGAAAAAGATAGAGAGGTCGTTGTTTTTCAAAATGTAGCCATGTCATATCTCTGGGCGTTTTTTTTCATCTGGTAATCATTAAATGAATAAGGCACGTCTGTCTAGACCACGGTTTTCGACCGATTCTAAATTTTTCCAAACGGTAGATAATTTATCTGCTTAAGGAGTTTTTTTAAAATTTTTGGATATCGGTTTAATTTCGGTTTTCAGAATAATCTACTTTTTGTCTGAAAAAGAAAAGGGAAATCTTGTCGTTTTTCTTCTACCATTTTCTTTTTCCAAAAAAAGATTTGCGAATATTTTGTACCATGCGATGTCTGTCCCGCAAGCTCTTGCATTTTTTGGGGTTCAGTACTTAGTTTCGAATGGCGCTGTAGCGACACACGTTGGGACGAAAAAATTTCAGCGTGGTACGCTGGAGCGAAAAATCATTGGAGCGAAACCCACAAGGTTGAATGACACGACAGCGACAAACTTTGTGGCGAAATATAATTGTGTGCTATTTTGAAACTCAAAAGGCTGAAAATAGCAGCGATTGTGAAAAACCAAAATAAAATGAGCAATGAAGATTTTGTACGAGCTATAGCATTACATACCCGACTGTACTAAGATTTTCTACTTACTTAACTACTTTTCCTTCAATGATGTAGCAGAGCTATTCATTTATAGACGTACTTAAAGTTAATTTGATGATCAATATTTTTGACATTTGATACAGAAATAATTTAACTAAAAATTTATGATAATTTGTACATAGTACTCCAAATATAACCTTTTAGTTTTGTTGATTAAAATGAGACTTGAACTTTGTATTTTATTTTCAGCCTTTTGAGTTTCAAACTAGCATATACAATTATATTTCGCCACAAAATTTGTCGCTGTCGTGTAAAAATACCAGTCTATAAAAATAATAGTCTGTAAAAAACAATTATCCCTCACACATAGGCCTGCCATCACCCAAATTACTTTATCCCTTTTTGTAGCCGGTTAAACAAAAACCCCGGACATTTGAGTGAAAGAATTTTATCCGGACGCACTTGTTTTTTTTTAATGCCGAAGAAAAACGCATTTACGCGCTTCCCCTCCCGCAGGTGAGCGAGAGGGGGGTTTGTGGGGCTCGCCAGGAGGGGACCGCAACATTCAACGTTGCGGCTCCCTCCACGACTGCCTACCGTGATCCCACCCAGCCAAGAGGTTCGGTGGGATCTCGGGAGAAGGGAATACCTACTAAAAAACTCCGGCACTTACCCTCTCGCCGCCAGTGCCGCCAGCCATGACGCTGTGTGGGGGGCCAGGGTGGCATTCTCCCCAACATCCGGACGCACCTGAATTTTCGCACATTTAATAACTTTCTTTAAGAAAATGGCAGTTACTTTAAGAAAATAAGAAAAAGTAACAAACAATGTATTTAAACTTCATTTTGATTACGCCTGTAGCACATGACTATTAATAAATAAATAAATAAATATTTGATTCCAAAGTAAGTAGCTAAAGCACTTGTGTTATGGAAATCAGAGACAACGGTGGTATCACAAACACCCAGATCTGAGCCAATATAGAAAAGTTCGTTTACTAAATTGACCCAACCGGGGATCGAACCCGGGACCTCAGAGACGGCGACACCTTGAAAACCGGTGTACAAACCATTCGACCACGGAGGTCGTCAAACTATTTGATTATTTTTTATGAGCTCTTAGGAAATATTTTTATCGAAAAGTTAAAGTAAGGATTAATTAATAACGTTATTTTTTTTACTTCTCTAGCCGTATCTAACGGGCATTTACGGCAATAATACGACTGCTACAAGTAGAAAATGTTTGTCTCTCAAAATGATGGGATTGCATAGATGGAGAAGTTTTTAAAATATTTTGCACGCTTGGTCACAAGGATTTTTTTAAAGATATTTCCTGTGTGTATTGTAAACCTGTGCTTTTTGTCATTTTTTTTATTAATTATCAACGTAACAAACAAACTAATACACTTTCGGATTTACAATAATTATTAAGTTAGGATATTCTAGATCTAGACAAATCTTGCCAATCATTTAAGCCACGTTGACATGATCAAAGTCTACTTTGACAAAGTACACGTGTTTCGCCCCAACCCGGAGCATCCTCAGATCGTGTGTCGTGCGATCGTGTTGGCGGTGCATCCTGCATATATTTTTTGCGGAAGTGAGCTACATATTATACAACATGTTACAAAAATACCCCTAATGCCGAATATGGTATATAGGGATCATTAAACTGAACAACTTTTACTATGTGACCAACTCTCAAATCGAAAAAATAAATCAGCTGTTTCATACATTTTGATATTTTCGATTTTAATTTTTGTATGAAACAGCTGATTTTTGTTTCGCGATTTCAGAGTTGGTGCCATAGTAAAATTTGTTCAGTTTGATGGTTCTTATCTACCATATTCGGCAATAGGGGTATTTTTGTAACACGTTGTATTTCTTTTTTCACAATGGTTTGGGACTTCCGCCAAGTGACGCCTGATTCCATCAAATAATTAAAGTTTTGTTAAAATTCAACATAAGTAAGGTGAGTGTATGTTTATTCAATAAACATTTGGTTTGAAAACAACATTAACTCTTATCATCAGACATGAAAATAAAACTTTAAATAGAAATTGAGCACCGCACCTCGCTTTATAAATATTCATTCAATAAAACATAGGTAAAGACAACTTTAGCTTTTTATTATCACCATACAGCAAAATATTAAAACAAAAATTGAGATCACTTGTTCGCTCATTCGATCGCTCAGTAATTTAAACTGCGCATACGGCAAACGGTACGCACGAAGCGCACCGTATTTACTCTGAACATATTGAAAAAAAACTAGTGGTAGTCTGGTAGGTATTTAAAATCTGGGACAGTAAAGTGTAAGTCCTGGACACGGGACAAGGCACGTCATTCCGGGACAATCCCGGATTTCCTGGCCATCGGGCAACACTAGGTGCGTCCCTACATGAGTGCAAACAGCAATTTGTGAAGGAAACAAACTGTACAAACCTTTTCAAATAAAATTTAATTCAACATACAACTCGCTCTTGTCCGTTTTTTATTCAAATCATGGCTAATCTTAAATTGTCAACTGACTCGTACAGCGGTAAAATCCCAAGTTGTAGACGACGCAATTAGAATGCTGCGTACGCCGCGAGCGCAGCGTCACAACTCACAGCCAAGTTTAAAGGTTAAAATTCGGAGATTAGCCAACTTTCTGAGAGTTCTAAACTCGGATTGTGACTCCACAAAGCTTTGTTTGAAGCAATATTGTAACTTTTTCAATTGTTTCCGGCTAATCAAATTAATGTCGCTATAGGGTTCTTGTGATGCCGTAATTCGTAATTACAGATTAAAAGTAGGTAAAGTACCTAAGTATCTCAAAAAGATGCATCTTTAAACTTTCAGATGGGTACTTTAATAGACCCTAATTTTCAGATTAATTTAGGTGAGACAGGTAGTAGGTACTTAAATCTAATTTCTGTGTTATAATTTATTAAAAAAGAGGTAGCCGAAGTAGAAAAAGCTGCAGACTGTTAGCCACTACCTGTAACTTACCTCATAACATTATCTAACATTATAACTACGTATAACTGATTTTTTTTCGCATGCACAATGCTATTTTTATATTAAGATAAATAATATTAGAAAAATACTAGAAAATATCGACTCACCCGTAGCACCTCAGATGGGACTCGAACCGCACCCTTGGGATTCCGGCCCCATGAACTGACCAAAAATGATAAAAAAAAGACCAATTATGCTACCGAGTCGCTATAGTGGGAACGTTTTTTTCTAATATTAATATTTATCTTAACATAAAAATAGCATTGTGAATGCGAACAATCAAAATTTAATAGTTATACAGCTGTTTCATCTTCATCGATTGTCAAAAACATCTGGAAAGATGTTTCTTTCGAATGTGAGGGTATTTCCTCACATTAATTAAAATTGCGCTGACTTGCAGCGAAGTAAAAAGTACTAGAAGATTTCGCCGCTCTCGGTAGCATAATTGGTCAGTGCATTGGGCCGGAATCCCAAGGTTCGAGTCCCGTCTGAGGTGCTACGGGTGAGTCGATTTTTTCTAATATTATTTATCTACGTATAACTGAATAAAAATTAAGACTTAATTAATATTTAACAAAGTGATCAATCTTCTTACAAGAAAGAAAGCTAAACGAGGAGTAGGGTCGGGTCGGCAACAGTGGCTCGGATTTTTTCGGACACACAAATTATGAAGAAACAGTTGGAGTACCGACCTGAAAATCTCAGTCAACATGCTTTAGTTATTAATGTTTCTCCCTTCATTATTACTTTTTTAAATAAGGCATTATTATAGACGTCCGATATTTATTTTTAAAAAATGGGAAATGGGCCACTGTGTACTGGTACTGGGCTACTGTGACTCGACCCCTATAGTACACAGAGACTCTAACAGTACACAGTCGCTCAACAGTACAAAATTGAATGGAAAACATTTATTATATTTAATCACATTTATTCGTTTAGGTATGTTAGAATTATATTTTAAACATATGAGGCATCAAAATCTGTCACGTAGTAGCTATAATAAGAATAAAATACTGACAAAATTGAGATCAACCAATTTCTCAAATTTTTTTCTTTGTTGTTTGAGATCCTTTAAATATTTTTATTTTCAAGCAAGTAATCTAATAGACAACATAATGGCGATTAGAATTTAAAAAATCAATTAAATTTAAAAAAAAAATGTTCAGTGCAAACAGTCGAGTGCAAAAGTGCTCGACCCTGTAGTACACAGTGACTCTAACAGTACACAGTTGCTCATCAGTACAATATTGAATAAAAAACATTTATTAATCCAATACTTTGCCATTTATTAATCCTTACTTTGTTGATGCTGAAGTGCGTCATTGTTTATAGACTTTTTTTATATAAAATTTATAGCAATCAATCAGATTTTATTTCGTTTGTGCGCAAATAATATTATTTTAAAAACAAACTTTCAAAAACATTACATTATTTTAGTTAGGTATAAATGGGTTTAAAAGATTGTTTCTCGTTTTGATAATTGGTAGGTACTGCATTATAATTAGGTTTTATGGCATAAAATATTATTTTTTCCTTTGTAAAATTAAACTTTTCTATTTATATGTACAAGTACTCAGTGACTCACGTAAGTATACAGTGACTCATGTAATTATACAGTGACTCACCGAGTCACTGTATACCTCTGTTTTTTGAGCCACTGAACACGCTGTCGCCATTTTGATTTCACGGACGTACCAATTTTAACAGATTTGACGAAAGGCGAGCAATTCTATGCCATTGCCTAGTATAATAACGTCACTTTCCATAAACACACTAACAATTATCAAAATCTTTAAATTTTAGTGTATAAAAACACGTGTAACTTACCTTAAATAGTATTTTTTTAAGCACGAAGACAAATACAGACTCTTATCACGACCGAACGGCGCCGGAGCGGGGGGATCACTGGTTTGTACGTGTTTGGCTGTTAAGCGCTACCGATAAATTAGAAAGATAGATAGATATTGCTGTTCTTTATGGGAAATATCGTCGCGAGTCATTGTACCCGACTGAGTCACCGTTCCCTACCTGACCCTACTACTCCGTGTCTTTGGAACCAACGGCTTATGTGTAACTACCACTAGGTACAACAATTAGTAAGAATGCTTGGAAAGTTATGATCATTCCCTTGATTGTTGTAGTAGGTACTTAGCTTTGCGAGTTTTTTTTTCAGTTTAGTATTTTGAAGGTATTCAATTCATATTCAATTTAAACACCTAGACGAAATTCAATCCCTAACGTCCATATAAAGTAATACGAACGAATGAATCTAGAAACGTTGCAAGTGTACTTCAGCACAAATGCACAAAGCCTGAATATAAATTGCGGCGGGAAACAGTAGGTATATGGAACGTGCACAGCGTAGGCATACAATTAGGCGAGTAATAAACTCAAGTGGTGCAAGAAACCAGGTTAGACGATACGCTACTCTGTTTTCAAAAATCCAGGTCTCGATCCAGCTTTGCGCGGTCGGATCCCATCGGTAACAGTCGGCAAGCTTCGGCGGCGTCTGGGGTGTGTTGCCATGGCGACGGTGCTCGGAACCGCGGCCGCGGCCGAAAACAAACACGAGAGCAACGCCTCGAGGGCTCGTCGAGCGAGAGGCACGACGTCCGCCCGTCACGTGATCACGTGGACAATCCTAGCCACACCGCATGACATTTCATTTTTCAGATGAAACTGCTGAAAATGTTTAGGGATTTTCGCCAGATTTGGTCGTCGAAGTAAAGGGTAGGGTTGAAAAATAGGTGCGGCAAACTCAGAGAACCTTAAGGCGCCCAGCGTATTTCGAATCGGGAAAGTATGTAGGCAGGCGATGTTTGTCGTGCGGTCGGGCGGGTAGCACGGACTTGCGGCGGCGCGGCGGCGTCGGGCAGCGGAGGGGGTGAGTGCGCGCGCATGGTTCCCGCGTCAGTCGCTGGGCGGCGTGCGGCCGGCGCACGGTCGATAGCTGCACGAAGCACGAGCACGCGATGCTGCGCGAGTCGTGCGCGCGCGAGCGGCCCCGACGCGCTGCGGAGTGAGTGTAGTGCTGAGTGCAGTGACGCCGCCAGCGCGGCACGGCCGGAGCTTACGGTACGACCATTCACTACCACCTGGGAGGCATGCGCCCGTGGCAGGCTGAGACCGACGAGGATTCGTTCACGGTCGGATGCGCGTGACGGATCTCCAGGTCACGATACGCTTACGTGGACTGGAAATTCGGCCTCAGGCTACATATTATAGCGTTAAGGATCAGGGGAAGTTTATCGTCTTGCAGGTAGTTGTCGCGCTATAAAGGTTATTGATGGATCGGTTCGAGACCGATAAATTTATGGACAATGGGAGCAGTACCTCCAATTTCCTATCGTAGCTGTAAAATGGTGAAGGGGACGATAGTAATTTGAATGTCGATTGAGCTTTTATTGGCAAACTTTATGCAAATAATGTAATTATAAATTATAACCTTATCAGCTGACCAGCGCCAAAGACATTCAGAATTTTCATTCTCAGAAATAAATAAGTTAACGACTGTAGGCTGTAAACGTATTCCTAGGGTCACAGTTCACGGTGGCAAGGAAAATATATTCATACGTTACGAACAGAGATGACGGTAACATTGATTGATAGGCACAAGTTGCGGCTCGGTTTCACGTGGAGTGGAACAGTTGTTGTTCGCGCGTCCCAAACCTATGAAAATTTATCGTTTTTAAATATCATTGTTGTCGATTAGGTAGTCACGTCATGTTATTATGAACTTATTTTAAAAGGCTATTTAAAGACTTCTGTTTGATAAGGTGTTCTCTGAAAAGCACGCGTTGTGAGTATCTACGGGCTTTAGATAGATTTGTGTAGATACTTGGTGACGTATAGCGGAACGGCCATTGCTATCGTTCTGTAATTATTTTTTTACAGAAAGACTGTATAATGTTTGCTCTAAAGGCTCAGGTACGAATCCTGGTACCTCCATTATGTTGTTTGACTATGGCATTTGCTCTGGAGTCGTAGATAACGTATATTCAAGAATTATGTCATCTATCAGTTGAGTGTTATTTGCCAATTGTGATTTAAAAATAAATTTACAGCGTTAATTTATATAAAATTAACAGTATTGAATTAATAGCTATTCAATCACACAATAAATTCTAATGTAATGAGGGATCAAATTGTTACAAAGTAATCAAATAATTTTGAAATTTCCGGTAAATCACGCACACCCCTAATTTAGACTTAAACTAAGCAGAGCTTTTACTATGGTTACTATAAACTAATATAATATTATTGCAATATAATATTATTTAATTTATTACACGACGACCTGGGTAGTGCAGTGGTCAACATGCCAATCTACCACGCAAGAGATCCTAGGTTCAATTCCCGACCGGACAGAAATTGAAATGATGAATTTTAATTTCTGTGACGGGTCTGTTACCACGTGTTATACTATGTATAATAAGTATATATTTAAAAAAGTATATAGGTAGTATATCAGTTGTCTAGCACCCATATTACAAGCTTTGCTTAGTTTGGAGCTAGATGGCGCTGTATGAAATTGTCCAAGCATTTATTAAAGAATACAATAATTACATCCATGGCTCAGGAATGAATGCTCCACATCACACAAACAGGGCTGCCTTAAACTTCCCTACTAGGATTCGAACACGAGTTTTTTTACCGACCGAACCAACCACGTGTTAAAGGGCGTTATATATACAGCCGAGGTAATAAATAACTTCAATCAGGCATGTCGTAAGATATCTGTCAAAAATAATTTTCTATTTACGGTTCAAGTGATTTTATTAATATAACACTATAACGAACAAAAAACATTAAATACTCGTTTTGAATGAGATGTGATGTGAGTGATGTGACTGAAGCCATTTTGTCGTTTCACTAAAATACTATCTTTCAACTTATTTTAATAAAATCTTTCTCGTTTATTTATAAGTATAATAATTACACAGGCTAATTAAACTTACGTCACTTTAAATGAATCAATGTCCAAGATACACTGATAATCAGATTATTATCATAAAAATAGGGCAGTAATGCGTGTCTGACTCCCGCACCGATTGTTCAGTATTACAATTTTTTGATGTGATATCATTAATAATTCGGATTTTTATTTTTGCTTTGCGTTGCGAAATCTTGCTTCCAACGTGCTTCCAACCCACAGAGTGTTAATATCCAACACGATCCCAAATCGACGGGAAATACCTTTTAGGTTTTGGTCTATTGAGCCTGACTTTAACTAAACTCATATTTGCAAACGTGACAGTGAACTTTACAATCGAAAAATGTATTGCTAGTTTTAAAAATGACAAATCCATATTAAATAAGAACGCGAAATTCGTTATCGTTTCAACAAAAATGTGACTTTGGCTAGCAAAATTCAAAATAAATGTAACAATAACAAACGCCCGAATTTTTCTTTCTAAATCCAATACTATGTATACCTAATGAATTTGCTTTTCCTCTACACTACACGATAAAGTGAAAACTAACGTCACGTAACGTACACTGACGCTCGTAGTTGCTACATCGTAGCTGCTACGAGTTGCTACATCGGAGATGCTACGAGCTACGGTGCTATACGGCAGCGATTTTTACCAAAAAATCTTCTTCAAATAATAATTTGTTTGCGTCCAGTTGATAACACATACTCATAACTACAAGGTAGATCTAGTCCTAGATGTATATTTGATCCGTAAAATGCTTTTCAAATGGTTTAAAGATGCGGATAGTAAGTGTTTCAATGAAAATAATCTCAAGTGTCGATGGTTTGAAATTACTTTAAGTTATTTTCTGTATTTTAGCATCCAGCACGCAGTATAATTTTTATGAGCTTTGTCTCATTTATTACCAGATTAGATTACTTACCTTTTACAAATATATTATGACTCTTCTTACTGTTTATCTACATTAAAAGGAATTGCTAACTGCAATGTAACTTTTACTTGCGTTTAATTTGTATTGAAAAAACTGAAAAAATAAAATAAACACACGACTGCCCTGCCAAAAAACGAACTAAAATGTTAAATAATAAGTGTCATTGCAGGGGACCATTTTGTGGGACAATTTTTAATCAAAGATCTGTCTTTGCTGTATAGTCTGCTATACTAATAAAATTCTGTGTCAAAGAGGTCCCCCGACTGCGTGTCTTTTTTTTTAATTTTTTAATTTTTATTTCACACGTTTTAGTAACAAATTATATAGTTTTGGAATGTGCTCATCAAGACCTTTCATTTGATACCCATATTATAATAATTGAAAAAATAATTTTTTTTTGACATTTGAAACTCGCCTCAACATTACACCGGAACAAGACCGGAGCTTATTAATGTGACATAAGACTTAAAACTGTAAGCGATGTATTTCAAGGTGGACTGCAATTGAGTTGATTCCGGGTTGATCGTCTGAACGCAGCTTTAAGTCTCGATATTCTCTTTAAGCCTTAAAACGAGAAGCCTCCATGTTTTGTTATTTCGCTTATTAGACGGAACTATTTGCCAAGTCGGGGCGGTAGGCGGTGTACAACGTTATATCAGCAGGTTGTTTTTAGCACCCATATGTCGGTCCTTATTAAGGATATAATTTTAGCCTGTTTTGTTAATGTTTGGTTTAACACCGATACTGTATATTGTTTGGCTTATAAAGACTAGTAAGTGCTTATAATTTTCAATTCAAAATGAGAATGGAACTTTTCTTTGTTGTACTTTTATTCATGTTCAGGTAAAGGAGGTTTATGTTATAACAATTTCAGACTATATAACAATTTTGTCAGGAAAATCTGCACAAGTACCTGAAATTGAAAATTGCTCAAACTTTTGTTACATATTCAAAATTGCATAGATAAAATGGTTATTATTGAAAATTATTGTGAAATATGTTTTCTTTTTATAATAAATAAATAGTTATTTTCACCTCTCCAGCACGAAAAGGGTGCCTTTGACGCGTAAAAACTTGATGCAAAGTGATTTAAATTTCTTATATCACCTTTTGAAATAATAAAGACAAGACATGGACTAATAAGTATAAAAAATAAAATACACGGATATACCAAGGAGTTTTAAAAAAGGATTGTTTAAAAAGGAAGGTTGATAATTCAAAATAAAGATTATGGACGAAGTGAGGTCGCATGTATGAAATAAATATATAAAAAATTAAACAATAACAAATTAGTGTTTTATGATTGTAAATAAATAAATAAGATGGAATAATAATTAATATGAGTAAAAGGTAAAACAAAACGACGGGAATCTACTTTACTCCTTCTTCTATGAATCATTTTTTTTTCTGCATAGGTTTGATCGAACCGTTTTTGTGCGTATTACAAAAAATGAGTGTTATGTAGTCTAGAATTGAATCAAGAGCTTAGCGAGTGATTCTAATATAAACTACTGAGCACAGTGAGCGATTTAAAGGCACGAGACATAAGTTACACTTGACTCTAACAAAATTTTGCACTTAAAGCTAAATATTTCGCAAACGGATCTCCGAATCAAAAAATATTTGATTGGAATTTTATTCTACCACTTTTTTGGCGTAATTATTATACACATTCATGCTAAATTACAGCTTTATAGTAACTTAGGGGCATCTGAGCAAACCTTGTTGACTTGACTACGGAACCTTAAAAATGAATAAGTAATTGACTGTATCAATGTAGAAATATAAAAATCTTTTACAAAATATCGTAAAAAAAGAAAATACCCGTGATATAATGCACAAGTTTCAATTGTTCAGTTAAATTGTGAATATCCCTGTGACGCTATTGTTGAGCCGCAATGTGCAGTGATCAAATTTTATTACGGACATTTCGGATTATGAGCGCAAATATTGGTTTAATTGAGATTCTTATACGAGTAATCCAAGATTTATGATTATAAAGTTCTTAGAGTACCTAATCCAAAGACTTCTATGTGTATGTGTATACTACACTAGACAGGCTGTACAATACCAAAAAATTGCTCATTAAGTTACGGTGCATGCACCGCAACTCTTTAAGTTTATTGCGAGCGACCGAGAGAAACAGTTGATGCGCCGCGAAGTCATTGGAGTAATCTGATGAATTAAAATCAATAATGACATTTATGTCAATACAATGATAGGTGTTTTGGTAAAGCCTTATTTGCGGGTGTCATTTGTTTTGTCGTAGTCTTTAATTGACGTGTCGGATTCGTTAAAATTGATTTACAATAAAACCCAATGCAAAGATTTATCCTACTAGATGCAATATTATACCTAAGAGCTCTTGGTTCCATAAAGTAGAACACTTGAGTAAAACTCAACTACTTGTTATGGGGCATCTGAGTAAAGTATGATGCTTAAACAAGTAATCTCACTAACAAATCACGGGACCGAGATCGGGAACATAAACCATATCCCCTGCCTTACCATAAAACACCTCGCGTCTCGCCGTATAGCATCTTAGTGTACTCTCGGAATAAAGTGTAGTCAGTCCATGAGGGGTTTGGAATGTTCACAATGGATCACAGGACAGACTCTCTAGTTTCAACTATTTCTCCGAGTGTAAGGCCCGGTTTTCACCAAAACGGAGAGGAGAGGAGACGAGAAGAGATGTGCTGCGAAACTAGCAGGTTATTTCCACCAAAGCGGAGAGGACATGCGTAGTGGAGAGGAGATGTGAGCTGTGAATCGAAGGTCGCTTTTGCGTGTGCGATGGGCAGAAGGCAGCGGGGAACGGTGCGCGCCGCCTTCGCCCGGCCGCTCGGCTACTTCTCCGCTCGGTCGCGCCGCTTTCTCGCTCGCGGCACAAGATTCTATAGAAAAATGAGACATCTCCTCTCCTCTCCGCTTGATCCGTTTTCACCAAAGCTAAGTGGAGAGGAGATGTGGAAATAACGAAATCTGATTGGTTATTCAAAACACATCTCCTCTCGTCTCCTCTCCTCTCCGTTTTGGTGGAAACCGGGCTTAAGAATTGCCACGTGACCTTTAAGATCTTACTGATAATAGCATAAAATCTTTCAATGGTAAGTATGTTCCTTTATTATTTTTTAATTATTCATAGTTTAGAGACATCACGTTGTAAAGCGTTTACAAATTTTGGTGAATTTCAGGTCTACGTTGGTTAGACTAAATTAACTTCGTCGTTGACGTTAGTGTGTGTAGTAACTATGAATTACCTATTTAAAAAACTAAAATATTTTAAAGGAACTACTTACTTAAGGAAGGTACTTACTTATTATTGAAAGATTTTAAGCTATCACCAGTAAGATCTTAAACGTCATGTGTCAAGTTGCTTGTCTACATAGAACTTGATACAACTACAACGACATTATAACCTATAAAGGCCCCTGTCTAGTTAGATATAGTTACAAACCTGCGCTAATTGCACCGCAATTAAAGGCAAAACAATTAACACAAAGGATAGTGCTTCGTTGTTTCATAGTACCAATCTATTTCTATCGGCTAATAATTGTAAGTGTACAATATCATTGTGCACTCAATAATAACGAGTGCTCTCTGCGGTCAATGAAAATGGCGCCTCGATTCATTCAAGCTATTTAATTTCGATAAAAGTTTTTATTACATTAATTGGCAATCCAACAATGTAAAAATTAATTTACATTATACAATGAGAAGATGTGATATCCCTCTCTATTGTGAAAGCAGATTTCTGAATTTCTGAAGTTCTTTAGTTTAGTAAACACTTTATACAAACCTACAAGAATAACTGCTAAATCTAAAACATTACAACTGTAATGTACTTGATAAGAGAATAATAAACTGTATTCGTTCTGACCATAGCGGACAAATAGCTTCACTTGAGCGTCATTATGTTCTTTATCAGTATAATGTAATTTGCAGACCTGTAACTAAAAATAAAATTAGAAAATGTTTATAATAACGTCACCCCTAAAACTTTTACCTTATAACGATGATCCCAACACTCATTATAATGATTTATGTAATTTAATAAAATATTTAAGCAAAGATCTATTAAATCAAAAGTCTTCGAAAAGAAATTCAGTGATTGGGCAACACGGCATCTATGTTAGCAGTAGCAGAAATAATTTGTTTAAATTATATGGTCAGAAAACAATTTCAAACGATTCCGAGTTTCATGAATATGTAAGAAACTAGTTAAAATGTTTAATAAAGTATAGACTTTAGCAAAAGCAAAATGTATATTTACAATAATTCATCAGTCAGATAATTAAATAAAAGTCACTTAGAATGTTATAAATAAAAAGACTGGGAAAACTAAGAGTAAGAAATATATTCAAATTATCCAACCTGAGGTAGGATGGAAAATGACACATAAAATTCCCAACATCCAATCTGGGGTGGATGGCTAGGTTGGAAGATGGGAATAAGTCAAAAGTAATGACCGTGAATTCTCATTAGTATCAGACAATAAAATTATTAAGGTGTGGGAAATATTTTCCAAGATTTCTTTTCTAAAATACCTATTGCAACTACGTAACAGTAATTTAAATTCATCTCCCAAACTTTTTGTCTCCCTCTTGGAATCATGTGTTGATAAGTGCAATAAAATAATATATTTAAATTTAGACATATCAATAGTGATACTATTTAATTCAATAAATATTTGAGATCATTTATGATCAATTATTAGCACATTATTAGCACGGATGAACTGTGTGACAGTTCTTCAAAAATAGGGTAAAGATAATTATTAATTGGTAAGTAGTGAGAAATTTCAATTCTGTGATTTTAGCGTACGATCTGCCTAATAATGGGCTGTTTACATGGCACGATTTTAGTCACCTGTGGCGGTCGACTTTAGTCACTTAGCAAGTATTGAATCGCAGGTGACACGTCGGTGATGGAGTCGTCTATGTAGTCGATGGCTTAATCTAGGTAACAATATAATATAATAAAATATGGTAATAACACCAAGAACTTTAAATTCATATTCTATACCGACGACCTCCGTGGTCGAGTGGCTTTGTACACGGGTTTTCAAGGTGTGCCACCTCTGAGATCCCGGGTTCGATCCCCGATTGGGTCAATTTAGAAAACGAACTTTTCTATATTGGCTCAGGTCTGGGTGTTTGTGATACCACCGTCGTCTCTGATTTCCATAACACAAGTGCTTTAGCTACTTACTTATGTGATGTTTATTTATACTAATACTAAGTTCCTGTTTTGGCCACCGGATCACAGAAGTTTGTTCAGTCACCTGCGGCCTAGTCACATAATGTAATGTAATTGCCATTTACACATAATTTTTGCCGTGCGGCAAAAGTCATGCGGCTTTCGTCACCCGTGTAAATCCCACATTATGAACTATAAGGGTATCAATGTCATTTTGAATTTTTATCAAACTGAATATTTTCAGGAACTTTACCCACGGACATATTTGCCAAGAATTCGTGATATTTTCTGTACCGCTCTTTTAGAAGGGTCAGGGTACTTTCAAATTTCTGGCGGCTCCGATTTGGGCTGAAAAATTCGTTGTACCTATTGCGTCTTTATAAGAACCCGAAAATATAAAAGCAGTTGTTAGAAGTATTATTATGTATTTGTATCTTTCTGTCCCTTTATCGTATTAAACAACCCTGAAGTATCTGCAACTTATCTCAAGATATTCCATTCGCTCTGAAATCAATTATTCTATCTAGGGTAGCATTTTTTATTCGCAAAGTTTATATTTAATTCACATCTTGTTCTCTATTGCCATCGGTGCAAAATCTAAAATGGAATGCTTAATTCAATTCGAGCTAGCCCGTGTCATGTGAATTTTCATTTTATATTGTTAAAGGTCGGCGCAATGCGACATTTTATTTGTTTAAAGTTACGTTGTTCGCAGTGCGATAAAAGTAATTAATAGATTTGATTCGATTTTGGACTAATGGCCGATACTAATTGGTAATGATACTGATACTGGCATAAAATAACTTGCGAAAACCGTTACCATACCGTTAATTTCCGAAAATGCTTTTTTTTATTCTGTTTCAACTCTATAATGTGCCATAGAACCAATTATTATTAGTTAAGACTCCTTGATCTTATGAAGTGGTTTACACCATCGTCCTTAATAAAAATATTATTTTATAAATACCCCCATAAATAAAGGAGATCAGATGTATTGTGGAATAGCCAATGGTATGTCTTGCATTAAAATTAAAGGGTTCGGGCACATTCCGCGTCCCTCGAGATTCCACGCTCGGAGGGACGACCGACCATACGTTATCTCTACGCATACCTTCTTCGTATCAATCCACAAAAACTTATACTAACAGTGACTCGGTAGCTAAGCGGTCAGAGCATTGGACCGGATATCCAAAGGTCGCGGGTTCGATTCCCGTCCGAAAACATGATCTGGTGCGAGTCGTATTTTTTCTAGTATATTATTTGGTATTATACTAACATTAAAGGGGTGTAGTTTTATACATAAAGGTATGAATATTTATCATTATTGAAGTACACTCGGAAGTTAATAATTTTGTGTTTGGTACGGATATTTTCAGTAATAACTAATTGCATGGAAATATAAAAAAAAATAGCTTTCACGTTCGTACTTAGTTGAGGCTAGTTCAAACATATTTTTTTGTAAACGCAAAAATTGTGAATGTATTGTTTGTAAATTAGTAAAATCGTAGTGAACCCCACTAAATCATGGTTGAAATTTGATATTAAAAGTTGTTATGTATAAAGTAGATAAGTAACTTATATTTTTTTAGTAACTACTTCAATTTTAAGTGTCTCAATTGTTGGTTCTCGACTGTCGCAAAGTATAATAGTAATAAAACACAGCGTACAGCGTAATCACTGCGAAGTTCAACTATCGTCTTTTTTCTCCACCCTGTATATGTAGTTAACCTACTATTATTTTCGGAGGAGTAACAACTGTTACAAAATAATAAGATAGCTTACTTTTTTATTTTGTTTATTAAAAATACCTGAATGTATTATTTTAATAATTTTATCCTACTAATATTATAAACGTGATTGATTAGATGTTTGTTACTCAATCACGCAAAAATGGCTGAATGGATTTGGACGAAATTTGCCACACAGATAGTTTATAGCTTGGATTAAAACATGGATACTTTTTATCATAGTCAAAGGTTCCCTAGGGATTCTCCAAATGTCTACGTGGACGAAGCTACGGGCGGAAGCTAGTTTATAATAAACAGTTCTGATTTTTTTTAATTAATAGAAAAATAAAAATCACCTAGTTATGTTAGGTATCTGCTTTTTATCCTGCATTCGGGTATTTTCAAGAATTGCTAACTTTGAGCAAAGCAATCGAATTTTGTTTAGCTGATAACAACAAATAGCGAATTGCGAAAGAGAATCGAATCATATAAAATTTGCCAAACACCGCTAGCGAGCATCTGAGGCGCATCAAAGTGAAAATGGTCAGAGATTCAAATCGTGCAAATGCAAGACGTTTTGGAAAAACTAATCTTAACATTAAGATAAATAGCATTGTAAATGCGAAAAATCTAAATTTAAAAAAATAATCTTAACATGCTGTTAAGTTTCGTATTACAAAACTTGATAAAAAAACAACAACAAACTCAAAAAATAATATTAGAAAAAATACTAGAAAAAATCGACTCACCCGTAGCACCTCAGACGGGACTCGAACCTGCACCCTTGGGATTCCGGCCCAATGCTAATAAAATTAAAAAATATGTTAATAGTGTTCACAGAGAAAATAGCGTTTTTATACTTGCAATCAAAAATATTGTTTGTAATCACTGCTTACATACATATCAGCAAAAGTCAGATGCAGAAATGTGAAACGGAATTTGATTGGCTACCTACTTCAAGGCACATTATTTTTTTGCTCATTACGTATATTACGTATTACGCAATACTTCAAAGTATTTGAACTTATATTAATTAGTATTGATGTTTAAATCAGGAGGCGATGTTAATTAGCGTTAAGACTTAAGACTCTACCAAAGTTGCATAATAAATATCGTATGACGTCATAATCAGATTAAAAAATCATAAAACCCGCCTCATCAAAATCAATGACCTACATCCATCTCTCAATTAAGCCATGACGTCAGCATAATTACCTGCACAACGTTGGACCGCGTACATAGTACGGCTGCACAACACCTAAAGGCGCGTTCCTATAGTGTCATGACAATAGATAGTACCTATACGACTTTATTTTGTTTTCTGCCAAGACCATCGAAATAGCAGAATAACATCCACGCAACGATTATCAAAATTCCGACATGCTTTTCTATTATCTGTTACTTTATCAATGTGATAAATATCGTAGTTAAAAAATTACAATACTATTGTCCAAGGGAAAATGACTAGGATATTTATATCCTCGCCGTTATCAAGTGTACAGCTAGACTCCAAACGGCTGTTGCGTTTAACGATAAAAATTGGACGGCTCAATAACGTCAGATAGACGCAAAAAATAAAAAGAATAGAAAAAGTACAACAATAAAACAGTCGTACCGACACAGTAGGAACGCGACCTAACAAGACCCGCCCGCGCCGCGATCTATTTCCGTCGGTGACGTCACGTCACGCCACACCCCCGTGACGCAAGCCCGCCTGCAACTTTTTAAATTCTATTTTTTTAAACGATTCTGGCATAGGTACACTGCTAATGCGGTTATACTGAAACTTGTTGTTACATCAATGCCGTAATATATAATGGAGTTTAAGTGTCTTCTTAATTTTATTAAATGACCTTTATGTTATGCTATGCGCCACCGTTTGTTGGTGGATATTCCAAAGACTAAGCGTTTTGCTTCAAATTTTATAATCCGAACTGCTAGAGAGTATCTTTTTTTCAGGTCTGTGTAGCCGAACTCTTTGCGAGTCTGTGTTTCTTGATAGATACTTCTTGGTATGCGCGTTTTATGGCTGATCGCATCATAGCTTACCGCCAGGCATAATAGCGGTCAAGCGCTTCCTTCCTTATCTATCATTAAAAAAAAGATTTAAAATAAATATTATAACAAATCTATAATGTACTAGGTATAATTTTCTGTTAGACAAAAAATACATACATTAGACAAAACGCCTATACCAATTACGCGAGGAGTGCCTCAGGGCTCCATATTAGGGCCGATTCTATTTAATCTTTACTGTGCGGACATTGTTCAGTGCATACAGAAATGCAAATATCACATTTATGCTGACGACACTCAGGTCTACATATCCTTTAAACCAAGCCATTACCTAGCTGCTATTAACGACATAAATGAAGACCTGGACAGAATCGCTGACTGGTCTAATACAAATTGTTTGTTATTAAATCCTCTGAAAACAAAGTATATGCTGTTTGGCACAAAAAAACAACTGAGCCAGCTACCAGAGGATTTAAATGTAACTTTGAAGGGAGAAACTATAGAGCGTGTTACGTCAGCTCGTAATTTGGGTCTAAACCTTGACGAAAACTTGAGGTTTCAGGAACATATCGCGGAATCAGTAAGAAATTGCTTTTATCGTCTCAAGATTTTATACAGGATACGACCATTCTTGTCAGAGGAGTTACGTGTACAGTTGACTGAGTCGTTGGTCCTATCTAAGCTAAATTACGCAGATGCTGTATATGGCCCGCGTTTGCTGGGTAGAACTGAGCGGCTAATTCAACGGGTACAAAATGCATGTGCTCGATTTTGTTTCTCCGTACCAGCTAGAGCTCACGTCACGCCATTCTTGAATCATAATAATATTCTAAAAATGAAGTCGAGGCGAAAGCTGCACCTGGCATGTCTGCTTTTTGGGGTAATAAAGTATCAGGAGCCATCATACCTATATCTTAAGCTAGGCTGGATCGGGAGAAAGTGTGAGAGAAGGCAGTGCTCACGGCAGTTGGCTACGCCTGCGCATAACTCTGCATCGTTTAGGGGCTGCTTTCGCTACGCTGCCTCTAAAATATGGAACAATATCCCACCTCCCCTGAGACAAATCAATTCGATCCACACTTTTAAACAGCGCATGAAACATTACCTTCTTAATGCACAGCGTGATATGGAATTGTACAACGTCAACATTTCATTTATATAGGTGATATTGTTTCTTGGTTGGCCTCAATATCTTTTATATATACTAATACATATATACTTACATAATACATACATATATTCGGATTTTATTTACTTACTTACACATTTTTTATATTCATAATTTTACTTATCTATACTTATAATTTAACAATTATTTTATGAAATGCACATATTTTTTGAATTGGAGTGTGTGCTGTTTTCGTTTGTGACATTCAGCTGTCAAAAACAAACAGGTGCCAATTGAAAATCAGCGTCGGGTCTCATCAACCCGACACATGCTGAATTGGCTTCCAAGTTTGGCGCAGCCGTGAGATCCGTTTTTACTTATATGTTATGTTTTGGACTAATCTTTTAATTATTATTTTTTACTTGACTAATGTACTTGCAGCATGTATCTTATTTTTTCTCATGTCTGTGTCAAATAAATGTATTTTCTTTCTTCTTTCTTTCTTTAAGAGAGAAGTTAGTTAATTTTTGAGTAATAAAAACTTATATTTTACAACTTTGTTTGTTCTGAAGAATTAAAATGCATACTTACTACTAATTACTACTAAAATAACGGAACCTCCGATTGAAACATCATTTTGAAACAGCCCCCACTTAGATCCCTCCTTTCAATTTGCAACTTATCATCTAGGGAACATACGTTTACACATTTAGTTTACGGGCGGCATAAAACGCATAAAGCTGGCCGAACGCACGGCCAAGTAAGCACCGAGTAAGTACCAAGTAAGTAAGGATACGTAATTATCTATGGGCGGTGCTAACGGGCGAAAGCTCTTAGTCCGAACTTACTAAAATACAACTATTACGCAGCCCATACTGAGTACATCAAAACAATCATTGGATATGTCGGTTTTTAGCGAAAAAAGACCGCCTGTTCTATGTTTTAATCCAGGCTAAAAACTGTGTGGCAAATTTCGTCCAAGTCCGTTCAGCCATTTTTGCGTGATTGAATAACAAACATCCAATCAATCACGTTTATAATATTAGTAGAATAAATATATTAAAATAATACACTAAGGTATTTGTAATAAACAAAATAAAAAAAGTAAGCTATCTTATTATTTTGTAACAGTTGGTACTTGTCCGAAAATAATAGTAGGTTTTACTACATATACAGGGTGGGAAAGAAAGGTAGTTAGAGGAAAAGTAAACTTTACTGAAAGGAATCATTCATTCACTTAAAAAATAAGTAAAATTGTATTCAAAATGTTCTCAGTCGGGAATCGAACGAGCTAAAATTCGAAAAATAACATCCTGTACTTTTATGATACCTATCGATAAGGTCAATGAAAAGGGTCAATTTCTTCTAAGTAACATAGTATCTTAAATTAAAGGCAGACCCAAGAAAGATAACAAAAATTTAGTTTAGTTAGTTAAAAAAATAGTTGTAAGTAACTACTTAATCTTTTTAATTTTTTCAAACATCTTCGAATGTAGTTTTACTAATTAAAAAAATAAAGGAATGTTATATTTTAGTAAAATTTACCATCGTCGATATACATAGCTTTTGCTCTTTCATCTTTATGGTATTTTGTAACCCATGGCATTTTCGGGAACTAGAATAGGGAATAGTATTTTTTATGTTTATCCTAGGACCAATCTATCTATTAACCAAAATTGTTAAGCTCTGAATACTCTTAACAAGTCGATATTGAAGTAAGACCCGTAAAATCTGAGCTCAAGTAAAAAAAAGGTTGACAACTCTTTTCATGATGAACGCCTTAAAAAACAAATGTAGCTTCCGCGTTCCACAAACAAAGGCTTTATTTCTCCAGTCTCGAAGCCAATCGCGGCTGCCTCTATATATAGCCCGAAGGTTCACGGCCTCTGGACACTTTCTCTGCAGGCGAATCTGCACGCTATATTTAACGTTTTAAAGTCTATTTTGGGATCCACTTTCATTTGTTAAGGTCGGCTGATGTGTGCAGTATTTTTATACACTTTCGTGAATTATCGTTGTATTATTACCAACATAACACGTGCATCTTCCGACCCAGTGACCTAAATATAGGGATTTTAACATATTTTCACCTAAAATTGCAATCGTTTGTAAACGACAACTTAAATTGAGCCTGATTTAAAACTCTTTTTTCTCGTTTGAAACTAAAACTGTCAAAAAAGTGACAGATTTAGTTTTAAACCTAAACCCTTAATTATAAACGTGATATTTTAGAATAAATCATTCAAATGCAACAGATATTTTTCAGCCTTATGTTGTTTTTTTATGTTATTAATAACCAATACTTATACTAGTGAAGTGTTCATCATCCAGTTATTATTTAGTATACTTACACTCAATTTTTTAAACTTAGTACATTGTTTAAGACTTGCATTGCATTAAGTAAAACTAAATGTTAAAAGTAACCGTGTTATTCATAAAAAAAGCAAACGCTTAATTAACCTTCTTTAGTTAAAAAGTATTTTGTCTTTTTCGTTCAAACTCCATTCACAATACGTAAGAAAAAAACAAAACGCGTTAACTTTTTTTATGAATAAGCCGGCCACATACAGACACATACGCAATTCCGTACGTTACATCACACACACATGTTTTATTTTCGTTCGGAATCACGGCTAGGCTTTGAGCTATGAACATGGACTTCGATGACGATATAGTAGCTATTTCACTGTTACTTGCTATTATCTACGCAGATAAAAACTTACAAACAAATTTACTAGGTGCATCCCCATAACACCTAGCGATTACATGATAGCCAATATTGCATGAAAAGGGCCAAATTACGGGTTAATTCCAAGTGCATTTTTTCAGTAAGTGTATCAAATGTCCATCTTTCGAAGAACTATTAAGCAAATTATCTTCTCATAAAAACAAAGAAAAATAGCATAAATAAATACCATTTAATATTTATATCACACTAACGTAGTAATGAACGGAGCGCGTTCCGTACGGAATCAAAACGAATGTGTGTTGTGACCTATACTAAATCTTGCGTTCTTGCGTTCGGAACAGCTTTTTTCGACTCCGAATCGGGATTCCATCTGTATGTGGCCGCAAGCTTAAGTATGCATAAAACTCGCAAGAATGCTGCGTTCCGGACCGTAGCAGTGCCGTAGCGCCGTAGTCCGTAGCGGCGTAGCATTACTACGTATTTTGTAAAAAAGAAGAATTGACTGTATTGTTTAATTATTAATCATGTAAAAACGTGATTTTTTTATTTTAGTCTTTCGGGATTTTAGTGCGTATCACGAAGCGTAAAATTTTAAACACGTACATATAACACAGTCACTGTATGCCACATAATGCATAATGTACAGTCAGAAGCAATAACAGTATACTATATTGAAATAGGTCACATTCGATCAATCTCTTTGTGATATTTGATATTTCAAATCTAATATGACGTTATAGTTATTATGGTGTGTGTACGTTTAGATTAGAGCATGTTGATGACTACTATTAAAGCGCGATTTGACACTCGATTTTGGTTACACTGCTGTAAATCCTGCACAAGTTACTAAAACAGCTGCTCCCAAGCGAACATTGTATAACGAAACGCGTCTCAATCGCATGTATACTTGAACAGGGGTTCAATTGCTCGTGCCACTAACTTAGAAAATACTCAGTATTTACATTCCGGATTATTGACATTTTGGTAAGGTTAGACTTAAAAATTCAATAGAACGTAGCTGTTAGCCTTACAATTTTAACGGCATTGCACTTTAAAACTTAGGCCTCGAAGGGTGTTGGTGTCGTTAAGTCTGTAAATAAAGCGGAGTTGAAGGCGAGTTTATTACATAATTTTATGGGCCATCATTGAGGATTCATATTTTAATTCGAGTTCCCAAGAAACTTTCTGATGGCGCACAGTGGGCTGAAATCCGACTCTCAAAGACATAGGGACATAAATTTATAAATGTCGTTTTTTTTGTTGTATTCGGCTTTTGTTTACAATCATTATGCTCAACTATGCCGAAAAAGTTACTACAGTGTATAAACGGCGGACTTATAATTATTTTGCAAAATATTTGTATGGAGCTTGCATGAAAAATCCGATTATCTTTGAAACTGCAAGTCAAACCGTAATATCCTTACAGGAGGTCTTAGTACTGATTATTTAAGATTTTTTGACATACCACATTTAACGGATACTGCTGCAGGATTTTTGTAAAAAATGGAGAAATATAACGTATTTTTTTTTATTTAATCAAAATTTTTTTTAATTCTTCAAATCAGAATACTAGCAACCAATTAGTTATTTATTACCTCTCTAGTATGCGTAAGCGATATTAGCTATTTTCAGTTACTTAGCATTATATGATTATTTAAGATTTTTTGACATACCACATTTAACGGATACTGCTGCAGGATTTTTATAAAAAAAATAGTTACTACCACATATTTTTTAATTTCTTTAATAATTAATTTTAATAGCATCAAGTCAAAATAATAAACATCAATAAGCTTTTATTATCTTCCTGGTCTGAAAAAGTGATAACAATTTACCAACAGTAAGCCTCCATGTGCGCCTAGCCTATTGTACCATGCTACAATGCAAATCAACCTTATTATTTATTCCTGGGAGTGAATTAATTATTTGGAATAGGAGTTTCGGTAAATAACTTTCTATTGTTGAGCACTATTGTCACTCTTCTAATGAGAGAGTGTAAGACTCTCTCATTAAATAGGTTCAGGGACATAGAAAGAGGTCTAATGAGAGTTTAAGAATCTAAAAACTATATGAAGCACTTATAAAATATTTTTTATCGATATATCAAAATACTGTTAAAATTAAAATACTTCATCTTTAAAAATAATTTTATTTATTTCACATGATTCTTAAATAAAATCAAAATACAATCAAACAATAAAAAGTTAATAAATAAAATAAAACAATACATACACCAATAATAAAACAAAAATCATAAAATACACTAATTAACATTCAACATCGCTTTCGTCGGATTCTATTTCGGAATCAGGATCTAAATTAGACACATCCAAAAATTCGATCGGTCCTGAAGGCTTGATCAGTTCTAAGGTCTCAACGAAAAAATCCAGATTTTTCTTAACGTCCAACTTTGGTCTTTGTGCAGAGATCAAGGGATCAGAAGAAAGAATAAGCATATTGAAGATATCCTCATTCGAAGCTTGTCTGTTCTTTTTCCGTGAATGATGTTCCCGGAACCTCCTAAAATCTTTGTTGCGGGCCTCCGAGGCTTCTTCTGAGAGGCTTCCAATCGGCAAAATATTGTTACTGGCGATTATGTCTGCACCGTGTATTAGCAACTTATGAACGGTCGACGACATGTGGTACCAGTCGTATAACTCCACGTACCTTTTTGCTGTTTTGAGAGCATATTCTTTAAATTTGATAACATCTATATTCTCCCCAGATGTTATTGCTTGTAGAATCACAGCGAATCGTCTAACGAGCTCTTCATCCAACCCAGTAATGGCTGCAGTTTTATCAGGGGATGCGAAAAATCTCCTTGCTGTATTCCCGTCATTCGTGGTCCCTGAGCCTTGTTTAACAATATCAATTAAAAGATTGAGCTCATCTTTAAATTTATCTTGAATAGTTTTCTTTCTACTTTCTAACAAGGCCTTGTGCTCATCTCCTCTTGCAGCCCACTTCTTGAAGTCAAGTCTGTAGGCGATATGTAAGAGACATTCCATGGTATTTATACGGGCATGTAAAGATGACAATCCAAATTCATATGCACTACTGGAAACAGTCTTTAATGTTACAGCGTCCAAACGGTTCATTTCTGTAGGTTTGGCTAAACACAGGTAACAGGATGCGTTAGACCTAGCTTCAGAGAGGTACGTGCAGATTTTTCCGTCAATCATCGTCATCTTCAGTTGATGATGCACCTTATTACTTTTGTACTCAGTGGGAATGAGAGCTTTGATTTCGTCATCCATTTGCCTCTTGTGACTTATTACTACTTCTTCGCTCTCTTTCACAAATGTGAACTGCACTGGACGACAATATAAAACTGAACATGGCTTTGGATTTGTCCATAAACTGTCGTCTCCAGCAGTCAGCTGCAATGGCACCAAGGACGTCATAAATATACTAGAATCTTCTTGCTGCCCCTGCATTTTCTGTTTATACCGGCTTTGGTTCGAAGCACCATCGAATCCCCACTTGGAAATTAAATTCAAATTTTTATTTTGCACCTGTTCAGGAAGACTTTCAAGTATCCTCTTCACTGTGACATCAAGTAATGCTTGAAGTGCAATTCTTGCTGAAGAATCTGTTACAGTCACTGATTCCTTCGGAGGATAACATTGATATTTGGCTTTTTGCACTTTATAGTAAGACGGGTAAATATCTTTTGCACCTTCTCGAATAGTGGTTTCTCGTAGGGTGATGTATTGCCACTTTGTCAGTTTTAATGAAAGGAGTAACCCGAGCGCTTTTTCTGCTGTAAATATTATTGTTTTAACTGGTTTAGTAAGCATTTCCTTAATTTTTGTAGCTGCTTCTGGATTTTTCAGCATGTGTTCGATTACAGATGCGATATCCTCACGTCCTTCTTCTTTTAAAAGTAATGCGGCTGAATAGGCCAATTGACTTGAATCTTCTCCTTTATATTCGTCAGATCTTCTCTTCTTTTGTTTGCTTCCTAAATCTTCAAAGGCTTTTCTAGGTCTTTTTGTCATTGTGCCAGTAGATGATGTCGACGGACCTGGACAGATTAAATGGGCACTGGGTCCTTGGTCTTCTTCATTTGATTGTGGCATGCCAAAACTGGTTGGCACGCAACTTGGCCAATCAATATTAGCCTGAAGCCAATTTTCATACTGCTTTCTGAATACATCGAGGATACGGTGAGATTTTTGCCACCTCTGTGAAGCAGCTCGCGTAAATCTTCTACAAAACTCCTTGACCGTTACACGATCTTCATCAGAAATACGATCACCTAAGCGGTCTGTCACTGCACTGAACAATACTTCATGATTAAATGAAGTACCTTCTCTTCTTAGAACAACAAATAAGTCTAAGTTCGTAGTTAGACTCTCCATTATAAATATTTTACGGTTGCAGAGTAAAGATTGTGACAGATCAAAAGTTTGGAATAAACTGAATTATGAAGTGACAAATTAGTTTATTTATAGTAGTTTATTTATTGTTGTTAGTTGTTATGTACAATGACTATTAACAATATAAGAGATTTGCAAATTAACTTCTGAATTACCCTCATTAACAAATCATTCTTCTTCTAACTAATCATTACAAAAATTAAGCTGCTTGCCACTTATGATTGATTGTCATTAGTCATTCAACATTTTCCTTTGTGAACTAGGTAGGTATGCTCATTAAAATGTGGAATGCTGCTAAATGATAGAAAGTATTTACCGGAAATCCTAATCCGAATAATAATTAAGTCACTTCCCGGAATAAAATAATAGTTTATTTGTGTTGTTGCATGCTAAGTAACTGAAAATATCGCTATCGCTTACGCATACTAGAGAGGTAATAAATAACTAATTGGTTGCTAGTATTTTGATTTGAAGAATTAAAAAAAATATTGATTAAATAAAAAAAAATACGTTATATTTCTCCATTTTTTACAAAAATCCTGCAGCAGTATCCGTTAAATGTGGTATGTCAAAAAATCTTAAATAATCAGTACTAAGATCTCCTGTAAGGATATTACGGTTTGACTTGCAGTTTCAAAGATAATCGGATTTTTCATGCAAGCTCCATACAAATATTTTGCAAAATAATTATAAGTCAGCCGTTTATACACTGTAATAACTTTTTCGGCATAGTTGAGCATAAAGATTGTAAACAAAAGCCGAATACAACAAAAAAAACGACATTTATAAATTGATGTCCCTATGTCTTTGAGAGTCGGATTTCAGCCCACTGTGTGGCGGTCGGCTGAGTGTCGGGCGCGTAATTGGGACCTTGTGAATATTCAGGGTTTTTCTGAAATCACTGCTTTGGGATGATTTGTGGAATCGGAGACCTTTGATAATTTACTGAGTTGCATCAACTTAGATGAACGCCCATAGCGTAACCATTTTCAAGAAATGCTTAGCAAGCAAGTCATTTTTATATTTTAATTCGGTGACCGCGCTTGGCGTATTCATAGCTCTGCTTGGTGTTCGGCTGATATGATGATGATGATAATAACTGTTTACAATTTAAAATAAAAATATTAGGTGTTGGCATATTGGCATAGGGTGCTTTTTCACTCGCACAAAATTTTTAGTCATAATATGGTTTGGCATAACAGGAACGGCATAAAGTTTTTTTGCATAATGGCATTTTCACATAATGACATTTTTGCATAATGTTATATTTTTTGTTTGCTTGAACAATTTCGTACAGCGCCATCTAGCACCAAACTAAGCAAAGCTTATGGGTGCTAGAGGACTTATACTAGGTGTTACAAAAATACCCCTAATGCCGAATATGGTTTATAGGGACCATCAAACTGAACAACTTTTACTATGGGACCAACTCTGAAATCGCGAAAAAAATATCAGCTGTTTCATACATTTTGATATTTTCGATTTTAATTTTTGTATGAAACAGCTAATTTTTTTTTCGCGATTTCAGAGTTGGTCCCATAGTAAAAGTTGTTCAGTTTGATGGTCCCTATATACCATATTCGGCATTAGGGGTATTTTTGTAACACCTTGTATACTTTTTAAATATACAGGGTGTCCGAAAACTTAAACTTTGCCACACGGAGGGAAAGTACCTTAAATATTGATGACAGAAAATTTTACATAAAGAAGACTCCATTTTATTCTTAAAAATAATTGGAACTGCATTCAAAAATATTTTGAAAAATCGCATACGATACCATATAATAAGTAATAATTAAAATTTAAATGTCAAATTTCATGGTCTTCCTTTTGTTTAAGATGCTTTGTTATTCAAGAAAAAATAATTGACCGAGCGAGCGCGAAGCATCTCTGCTTCAGCTTGAAAAAATACTTTCGTCTTTCTGTTCCGCTGTCCGTTTGTTCTCCTCTACAGGTCGCATTTCTCAACCGATTCTCGTGAAATTATGTAAGCAGGTTCTACAATTATATAGTTTTTTTGTCATTTAAGCTTTTCGAAATTAAAAAAAAGGCGGTTAAATGGGGAAAATAATATTTCAGCCATTTCGAAAAATGTTCGAAAATATCACTAAAAGGTGTGGTCTACGGCTCTCCTTATGAGTAACCATTTCGATCGGTATCGTTAAAATAAAATATTGATTTTTTCATACTTGGTGCGTTCGATTCTTTGTTAAGGCAGGCGATTTTTCAAAAATCTTTGAATGCAGTTACAATTAGTTTTAGTATCAAAATGTAGTCTTATTATACATAGTTACACCCAGACTCATCACAGAAACTAATATTCATCATTTTAATTTCTGCCCGGCCGGGAATTGAACCCGGCACCTCTTGCGTAATAGACGCGGCATGTTGACCACTGCACCACTCAGGTCCTTTGGTTTTTATTTGTATGGAAAACTGATGGTTAAAAAAAGATAAGGTTTAATATTATTTTAACATAATTTTGTTTTTTTTTATACAACAATGTGAAACTAAAAGAATTCTAAAAATATGTTTCCAGTCTTTCTAAAATAAGGTTTCCTTAAAGGTGCTTCTTTAATGGCTTCATAAACATTAACTACGTCATTCAGATAAAAATTAAGGATATTGCAGCAATAATGTTGAATGTCTCTCCGTTGTTATGATTAAAAAACTGAAAGGACGCCTTTTTAGGACAGTTCCGGAAACGGAGTTTGTTCTGGCATTTACTCCTTTTTATAAGATTTCATTGTAGTACGTTCTTGTGCCTGTAGTTCATAAATGTAGATGTACAAGTATACAAATCAAACGAATAGGGGATATTTCATAATTTTGGGTCCTTTAACTTGTCGCTAAGTCACGAAGGTTCATTGTAGAGATGAATTAGACATACAGTGTTTCATAATAATCCGTAAAATTTTGAAATATTGAGATTTTAGCATTCACAATGCTATTTTTATATAATACCAAATAATATACTAGAAAAAATACGACTATGTTCTCGGACGGGAAAAAACGTCGCGGGTTCGATTCCCGTCCGAGAACACTATCTGGTGCGAGTCGTATTTTTTCTAGTATATTATTTGG
This sequence comes from Catoptria pinella, assembly GCA_963556745.1. Classification (NCBI taxonomy): domain Eukaryota; kingdom Metazoa; phylum Arthropoda; class Insecta; order Lepidoptera; family Crambidae; genus Catoptria; species Catoptria pinella. The sequence goes on from OY750762.1 coordinate 14,460,912, forward strand.
AATTAAACCGTAAAATGATGTTTTTATGGGTTTTTCTACTACTATCGAAGACTATTGTTTTCGATAGTCAATTTCATTAATGGACAAAAGCAAAACACAATTTAGGTCTAGGTTTGCCACTATGCAGATTATCATGAAAATGATTGACATGATTTTTTTGTCTGAGTTTGGAGTCTGGTAGTTGTCACTTAGTCGCGGCGGCGGTCATAGTTAGATTTTAAATTGCTATTCCCATGGACGACATAACTCATAATATATTTGTAAAATTTTTGGAACACTTCACTTTCAATATAACGTGAAACTACAGATTTTTTGGTTGTTTTAACCAATGAACCTAGTTAAATAAAAGCTATTCAATAAAACGAGCAAGTCGAAACTGTTTTATTAATCTGTCAAAGAACTCTATCACTGGCACTCAGTGATAAATAACGAAAATTCTCGAAATAGGTACGAAGTTCACTCACTTAAATGTTCAATTTAATTAATAACCAGACGCAACTGTAAGCCTTTTCCTTGAGACGGCAAGTTCCCGTAATTAATCACAATATAAACAATATTAACGACGGTAGGTCACACCAATGAAATACTAATTAATATACAGTTAACTGATTGTGAACTCTAAAACAAATAAATCAAAACTCCGTTTGCAATAACCGATGCGACCTCCTTTGAGGGTGCGGTTTGATTTATTTTCTGGTGAAATAAATATTCATAAAAAGGTACATAAATTAGTGTCGTGAAAATTGTGTGGTAGGGGGAATACAGAAAATGTTAATGACAAGTATGTTTACTCGAAAATGCTTGTAATATGGTCATTATTTTGATAACCTTCTTTTAGCAAAGTCAACCTTTCTGCTCTACTCGGATGGTGGCGAAGCAAAGTTGTATGTGATTTCATTATTGTTGAGTTTAGCCACAAGCAATTTCCTTTGAAAATCCATTATTGTCAAGTTTTGTTTCGACAATAGCTAGGTGAAAAATAGTACATTGTACATTGAGGGGATTTAATTATCACACAACAAATGAAGTTCGCCTTCACCTTTTGAGACAAGGTTGAGTTGTGAAAAAATCAGATATTTCGATAGGTTGAATGTTCAAATCATATCAACGCTGACTATATAATAAAAAATAAATATATGACGACCAAAATATTATATTTTAACAATCTGAACAAAATAGCATCAGTCCAAAAATGATTTCGTTAAAGACGCCTATGATCATTTTAAAACAGCCACAAGCATTTCCGCATACCTTTTGTTCATCTTTCAAAAAAACCAATCTAGCGTGGTCTCTGAACTCCATATGATAGACGAATTTTACTCAAAGATAGGGTGGCAGAGGGGTCAATTGATTTTGGCTGGATTCAAGATTCTGATAAGGCGCCCTTGTTGGATGTTATTACCGCCTTAGATAATAGACAGGCTGGTATATGAACCATATTGGTGCAGGCTTCTATCGATTAAAGAGCACTCGATGTTAGATTGTGAATCAAAATGGCGGATCTTTTGTAAGTACTTTTGAAAGAAAATAAATTTTCTTTAAAACGGTTGACAGGTTTTAAGTTGCTACACGCTTAACTATAGACTAAGTAGGTATCTAAATATGACAAATAACTTTATTGCATTCAAACTGTGCAGCTGGTTTTCACAAATAATACATTTTGTGGTACCTACTTTTATAATATTATTTTACATTTTTTAAATTAAATACTTAGCTTCTAACTTATGTTCATAGAAGTTATTATAAAGTTTTCATAAGTCTTCTTGATACGATTACGTCAATTTCTTACGCCCCGGACTGTGTATCTACGAAGCATCTAGGAATAAATAATTCAAACAGTGAAAATTATATTATTATAAATACGGATGTTACTGGTTAGAATTTTGTCTCAGTTTAATTATAAAATAGAACAGTATTTTACTAAATTATCTGTCAAGTGTTTTTGTTGGACCTTAACTGGAACCTGTGAGACAGGCCCTTACCATAATATGAAATTGATTTTATGCTTGTAAATACTAAACAGCATCTTAAAGACAGTAAAACTAATGTTAACTTAAAATGAACATATATGTCGATTATTCTCTCATAAGAACGTGAGAGAAATGATGCATCCATATCGCCTTTACTTTTTGTTGCGCAACGTTTCTAAATGTTAGCGGGCAACAATGAGTAAAAATTAAAAAGAAAAACCTCCTTCAAAAAAACCTTAATAAATTGCTATAATAAAACAGCTTCAAAAAGCAACAGCTCTAAAAAGCAAGAAATAATATTCAAATCTGCATAATTACTATTAAAGTACCTACGCATATCTGATATTAAAAAACGTCTTTTGAAGTCGGGTGGGGCTAAAAGATATTTTCCTTTTAAATTTATATAAACATTTATCGTAGTTTCTCTTTCTCAATTCGATTTTTTAATTCTTAAAGCCCACCCGACTTCATAAGACGTTTTTTTCCTCCTTTTTTTGAAGTCGGTTAAAAATAGGTCATATTATATTACCGAGTTTCCGCCAAAGCAATTGAATATTACTTAAAGTTACCGTGTTGCAAAAAGTTAGAGAATGTTGCATAGCATTTGCTATATAACGTTTTGTAACAGCTGTGTGGGAATCAACAGCATCCTTAAACAATTAAAAAAAAAGTTTTCTGTTTAAATTATTTCGTTCATTTGTACCTATGTAGGTGAACCACATACAACAGCATAAAGTTTGTCAAATGAATCGAGTTCGATTGAATAGTCTGCTGTTTACCTTGTTCAGCAGTAATCCTATTTTTATCGGTATTTTTTTATTATTATAGGTACTAGTTAAGCGAATTCATATTGCAGTGATTTACTAGATCAGATTAAAAGTTTAAAATTTATTGAATTTTTAGTATTTCATCGTGTTTGATGAAAATGATTTTATAACATTTTTAAAAGCTCACTGTTCACTGAGTCTTTTTGAGGCGTGAAACCGTGTCTGGGACGAAGTTCTGGTGGAAACTAGATTAAAAAAATGGCTTCATTCGTCATTTATTCTCGTACAAAGGGTTCTGATGAGGCATGTTCAGTAAGTTGTCAATCAACTAACGCAGTATTTAGCTGACTTTGACCGTAACCGCATAACCCGAAATGTTTCACGATAGCTGTCTATAAATAGCTATTTTTCACACGTTAGGTCTTTGGACACGAATTTGCATCGTACGTAAACTTATGATCCTGGTCGTACGAATTGAGTGCTGCGCATACTGAATACATTTTTCTCCTCCAAAAAAGTACATATATCGCATTCGTGAAGTCGTCTTTGGTTGGAGCGCGATGAATAATCTAAATCTGTATCTTCAAGATAATATATATATGATAGTATATATATTATATTATATCTATATATATAAAAGGGAAAATCACTCACTCACTCACTGATCACGAAATCTCAGAAACTACAAGTGCTAGGAGTCTCAAATTTTGCATGGGGGCTCCTTTTAGGGCGTAGGTGCTCACTAAGACGGGATTTTGCAAAATTCAACCCCTAAAGGGGTGAAACAGGGTGGCAAAGTTTGTATGGGAGGTCGCGATTCCTTGGCCCGATTGACTTGAAATTTGGCATAGACATTCCTTTACAAAATTAATTGAACACGTGTTTCGTATTTTTTTAATATTTATCATCTAACAGGGTTAAAAAGTGATATAAAGCTAATTTTGCTGTGATTGACTTCGACGTCGGAATTGAAACTTTTTTGTGCATTTGATTGATTAATTAAGAAAAATAAATATCATTTGTCACCTCAACGTAGTATTACATTCTCTTTGGTCATTTCCCCTGAGAGTAGGTAGAATGCATTTTATTGAATAGTACCTATGGCGTTATGTTGACAGTGCTGTCATTTTTTCCTTAGTTGCGTTGTAATACGGTGCAAAATTATTCCATCTAATTATCAGTTGATTTTTAAAAGAATACAATATTCGGTCAAGTCGCCTATGCTATGACAATTAGTAAAGCACAGGGACAAAGTTTAAGAGCGGCTGGTGTAGATCTGCAGTGATTGTTTCTCCCATGGCCAGCTCTAATGTCGCCTGCTCGAGAGTCAGCTCGCCGAATAGCCTTTTTATTTTGCAACCGGATAACATGACAAGAAATGTGGTAGGTATAGAACATGTTACAAAAATACCCCTAATGCCGAATATGGTATATCGGGACCATCAAACTGAACAACTTTTACTATTGGGACCAAATAACTACTTTTGGGATCAAATCGCGAATTTACTATTGGGATCAAATCGCGAAAAAATAATCAGCAAAAATTCAAATCGAAAATATCAAAACGTATGAAACACATTTTGAATATTTTCGATTTGAATTTTTGTATGAAACAGCTGTTTTTTATTATAGAGAAGTGTTGGATGATCGAGATTGAGAATCCTGTTAATGCACAACATACTTTATTTAGAACTAGCTGCACCCGGCATGCGTATATTGCAATGCTCCGTTTTTTTAGCCAGGGACTTTCTCGGTCGTAAGCAGAACAACTCGCCAAAGTTTCATCATAATCGGATCAATGGTTTAGGAGTCCCGCCATCTGTACACTTAGATCTTTTAAACTATGCATAAAAAACCGCATCAAAATCGGTCCATAAGTTTGGGAACTAGGTTGCCTCAGACAGACAGACACACACAAGACAAACTTACAACACCCCTTGCGTATGTTGTGTACGTCGTATATACATATACATAAAAGTGGAGGCCACATAATTAAGGACACAAGTCGATTTTCACACAAACGAGGTAATTTTGAAGTCTTGGTTTTCCGCTAGGGATTGAACTAGCTGTGATCTGATGATGGCCATCCAGGGAGTGAATGGAGAAGATTCAGATAGCAATACACACCCAACTGATCTGGTCAGCATTCTAAGAGATGTAAGCATAAGAATTTACAGTTGCAAGTTTTCATACATTTCTATACTATATATTCGCGGTTTTTTTAAACATATCCTTACATCTCTTGAAATGCTGGTCAGATCACTTGGGTGTGTATAGAAATCTGGATCTCCTCCATTCACTCCCTGGATGGCCATCACCAGATCACCGCTCGGTCAATCCCTGGCGGAGAAGCAATGCTTAAAAGTTACTTCGTTTGTATGAAAATCGACTGGCGTCCTTAATTTTGTGGCCACTACTATACCTATATAGACAGTCTAATAACTTCACACTCACCACATTAGTAACTTCATTGTACCCGTGCGAAGCCGGGGCGGGCCACTAGTACATTATATATCTGTTATAACTCGGATACTAAATTTCAAAAGACATGATTTCGGTGAATTTTGTCATATTATGGAAGACTAATCACTCTGATCCCCCAAACATTTATGTTTGTAATCTAAGTAAATAAACTTTTCTTCATCTATTTTTAACTTTTTAACACAAAAAAAGGTTTCAACCTATAAAGGCCCGGAATATGGGACTCAATAGACATTCCATTGTTGGCCGCATTTGGCTGCTCAGGCATTGATGAGTTAAAATCCCAACAAGTTCGGATTGTATTCGGACGACATCCAGTGTGCGTGCGCGCTCCCATAGTACTTGGAAGGTTGGGATCGTTTGTATGTGTTTGCACGAGTAAAATTCGTACGAAAACGCGTCCAAAGTGCTCACGGCCTTACGTTCTAAACTTTCCACTTAGTTCAGTGTGTCAGCTGAGTCACATTTTGTTTACAATAAACAAAGGTCATGATTAAAATATCATAACTATTACCGAAATGTCTACCATAACGTTGAATATGAGATTAAAATTATCCTCATCCAGTTACCACACCAAACTGGAATGTCTCGCAATAATTTATATTCGTAGTCCACGTTTCCTCATCACTGTTCGTATTATTCAGCTTTTTTTCAACAAGGGCTGATTCAGAAAGGAGTCTAAAGGAAATAGGATTGTTCTAATCGCCGTAAAGCTTAAGCAAGGCGAAAGGTGGCGTATCCGATTAGAGGCACGACTAAGCGACAGTTAAAATAGCTTTTAAAATTGAGATTTTTCTTAATGTTGACACTTTTTAACTCATAATTTACTCGTAGTGTATTTAAATGACACAGTAATTACATTTAATGGGTAATTCATGGGCTATGTTTATAGCTTTAAGGGCCGTCTATAGCAATCAAACGTGTGTCTCTAGAAAGTTAAAATGTTGAATTAACTAAACTTTTTCTTTCGTATAGTATAAATTCAGATGTTATTTTAAAATTATTTAGTTTGGATTTATTGGTTTTTTGAATTCCCGACTTTCGACTAAAGCTTTTTCTAAGTTAATTAATGATTTAATAATCTTAAAAATCACCCAAATATTAAATTACCTACGTAAAAGTTTAACTGTGCTTGTTTTTTTTTGAGTATATCAACTTTACGCTCGATCAAATCTAAATCCTATAAAGAAAGTTGACTTCATAATTGTGTAAACTATTTATGCAAAATAACTTCAGTCCAAGAATTGCCCAAGATGCTGTAAAATATTTTTCAGAGGAGCTTTTATTAAACTTCGCATTGTAAACTTGGCGATTTTAAATAAATCTCTTGACGTGTACTGAAGTTTGCATTGGAAATAACTTGCATCTTTGTTGTATCGAGTAACTGTCGAGAAAATATTTCCATAACGAACGGGGAGCCGACTTGAAGTTTATGTTAATTTTTATAAAGATATTCTGATTAAGAAACAAGTACTTTAATTTTAATTTGCAAGGAGAAATATTAATGAAGCTTGGTGTGGTAACTCGACCTTTCCCAATCTGAGTAAGTGCTTAATAACTTGGCTATAGGCAAGGAGTTGGTAATTTTTTTGTTATTAAAGTTGTCTTTGACGAGGCTGGCATGTAGGTACAATGTACAAAAGCCTCTTTCAATAAATAAAAAGAAAAACAGTTGTCCTTCGCACCACTTGTCGGGCTTTTAATAGATTGTTTTATAAGAGCCTTAAATATTATGTTTATGTTGTGACAGAGAGTCATAATTATATTTAACATAACACGGAGAGCAGAATACAATTCTTTGTGAGCAGAGCAGAGTTATTTGCTGTCACTATTAACCGACAATTTGTTGAACTTGTTGTTAAATAAATTATAACAAACAAGTGCCAAATCACGAATACATTATAGTTACGGTAAATGCGTTTAACAACATTGTCTTGTAAGTAATTGGTCAAAAATATAATTACGTAAATAATAGTTTAAAAGTAACTAAGCAGCCTCACCTGCACTTTATTTTCAGAAATATATTTAACTTCTTTTAAACTTCACACTCTAAAATTTATGTATTCAAAGATTTTCAAAATAAAGTCTTTAGCAGAAAATTCTTTCATAGCTAATTATTGTAAGCAAGGCCTAACTGAAACCTGCCTCCCTACTCAAATAGCCGAAATTCTATTCGTTCGCTAACTTAAAGCTTAAAAATAAGCAATTAGACGATCAAGTCTCATGTCGCAAGCTTACGTAAATCACAGATATTGTTATATTGTATGGAATTGATGAGCCTACGACACGTAATTGTGGAATTTATGGCTTAGTTTTAATTTATAAGTTAGCGAACGAATAGAAAGTTGGCCATTTGAGTAGAGGGCCTGACCATACATTGAAACCCGTACCTAAATGCATTTAGTTATTCAGGTTTATTGAAAGCTTATTCGATCGTTCGTCGGATCCGCGGAGTAATAAACTTTTACGATAACGGTTATCGACATTCAAAACTAAAACGCGTGCTTGCCAATTTGTATAACTTTACATATTATAAAGTCGCATAACACGTGTACAAATATAGTTTTGTAAAATATCCTAATTCACGCTATTTCGTTTTTAACTAATTTCAATATAATACCAAATAATATACTAGAAAAAATACGACTCGCACCAGATCATGTTCTCGGACGGGAATCGAACCCGCTGAGCTACCGAGTCTCAGCGGTCAGAGCATTGGACCGGATATCCAAAGGTCGCGGGTTCGATTCCCGTCCGAGAACATGATCTGGTGCGAGTCGTATTTTTTCTAGTATATTATTTGGTATTGTATAAAAATAGCATTGTGAATGCTAAAATCTCAAAATTTAATAATTACAATATACTAATTTATAGACTTGTGCTGTCATCGTCTAATCTCAGTTAGTTCGTAGATTACGTATACCTAACTTTAGACGATTTCATTTAACATAAATCAGAAATAAATGACACATACCATGTAAACAACACATGTGAAAACAGAACAGTCTATAATGTTTTACAGAAAGAATAAAAAACCTGAAAGCAAAAACAAAAACAACCTCAAAATCAAATACCTCTAAAAAGCAAGAAATAATATTCAAATCATTAATTACATATCAATATTAATAAACCACGTCTATTGAAGTCGTGTGGGGCGGGAGGACATTTTTTTTTAATTCTAAAAGCCTTTCCCGACTTCATTAGACTTGTTTTATTAATATTGATATGCTTAACTAATGACTAATGATTTGAATATTATTTCTTACTTTTTAGAGGTATTTAATTTTGAGGCTGTTTTTGTTTTTGTTTTCAGGTTTTTAGTTTTATTTAAAAAGCTTTTTTTTCGACTTTTTAGTGCGGGTATGAGTGTAGTATTTTAAAGTTATGCCTGAAAATCCGTAAAAACTCGTGCGAGGGTAAACAGTTTATATTTTTCAGGATTATGAAAAAGTACTAGCCAGATCTCTGTAAAATGTTTATGGGACCACACCTGAAAAATGATCATCAGATAAAAAAAGCATTATTTAAATCGGTTAACAACTGGTGAAGTTATGGTAAAACATACATAAAAAAATATACCGTCGACTTTATAACCTCCTCCTTTTTGTTTGAAGTCGGTTAAAAACGGAGTTATGTCTCTTTTCAGTTGTTTTATTGATACCTATCGCTTCTTTTATTACGCAAGTCAGCCAAGCAGCCAAGCATTATTAATGCAAAAACTGTAACTTTATATATATTTTTTAATATTAAGGCACTAACGAAAACTAGTTCAGAAGTGCGTACCTACGCTGTACCACACGATACAAATATTTACCCTAATAAAAAGCACCTCCATCCTGCTGAATAGTGCACATCCATTACTGATGTAGACGAATAATAAATATGCAATGCGTTTGCTTTCGCCGATACATAATTAATTTGGCTTTGGAACAGGGATCACTGGTGAAATGTGTGAACCCCAATAGAACGCTTGTCTACGATAATATGGCACGTGTGGGACAGTCCACAGCAATATTACTTACAGTCTATCTTTTTCTCACAGACCGTCAAACATCAAGCAGGAAAAGAAGCCAATAAAATATGGGTATGATGTAAGACTTGAAACCTATTTAACAGCTGTGTTGATGTTGATGTTTGACGTTTCGTGAGAATAAAAGAAAAAGTTGGATCGAAAAAACATAATTGTAGGTATCTACAATTATGATTTTTAATGGAATCCCAAGAGCGACAGCTATCGTTTGGCCTAATAACAGCAGCCAAAGTCCGTAAATACATACAGATCTCGAATTATTTTTAAGCTTTATATTTTGAAACCTGATAAATCATCAGTTACTACGACCTCTATTGCTAGGGAAGTTAGAGTGGGCGATTCTTGCGTCTCCTTCCGATATTTTTAGTTAAATTTTTGTATTACTATATTTCATTTTGACACTAACAAGTCTCAAATTCACGTAAATCACCTTTATGTATGTCGCCCACAGTCTAGTGCCATTGGATCGTAGAAAATCACTAACAAGGAATGTTTGCACAAACATTTGACTAACCTGACAAGGCGTTAAGTGGCTTACGGTAACAGAATAAAGTTGACTTTCGGTAGTCGGCAGGTGGGAGGTATATTGATGTTGAATTAAGGGATGAACCAATCAATCGTCAGGGCTTCTGAGGATTGATAGTATGCAGATGCGTGGAGCTAAGGTTTGGGCGACTTATCTTGATTTTTGAACTATATGAAAGTCTATAATGATCTTAATGATTATTGCAACATTTGATTTACAACAAACAAAAAAGATTATGTGGAACTGACTAAAGGCTGATTTTTCGCACTAAGCGTTTTGGTTCAAATTTTATCATCCGTACCGCTAGAGAGTATAAGGTCTGGGGGCCTCTAAGTCGCGATTGAATAGGTAAGTACCTATCCTGGTGGCGAAGAAGCGATGATGCGATCTGCGATGAAACTCGCTTGTCTAAGCGCGTTTCATCGCAGACAAGCGAGTTTCATCGCAGATTGCATCATCGTTTACCACCAGGCATGATAGCGGTCATACGCTTGCCAATCTAACATAAAAAAATTTGGACTAAGAAAAAAAATCGGAGTTATTTTAATGCAGGCTACGCCTTAAAAAAAGTACTTTGCGTCTATTATATTCATACCGAACTTACATCCTCTACATTGTCAAGAGCTTGAAGAGCTTGCCCCTCCTAGAGACGTTATAATATTATATATTTCGCAATTTCTGAGCGGAGAGCTCTTTTCTCCTGTTCAATAACCCTCAATTTGAGAAGGCTTTTGTCTCATGCGTTATTATGTAGCAGGAGGTGACTTCAAATATGCAGGAACTTATAAAGTTGTATGACAGGTGAGGCACGCGTGAGAGCCTTCGAGTTTCCCGTGAGAACTGGCTAAGTGACTGTGGAACATATTTTTTGTTGCCAAAAATATAACCTCTATTGGGAAAAGTTGGTATGGGTTAATAGCAACGATATTGTAAACTATTAGCATTCATAAATATTATGTTTTCATATGTGAAAATTAACATAAACATACGACTTAATCGAAACTGTTATTAAATTTTAGATTTTCGCATTCACAATGCTTATGCTACAAAAAATTGACTCACCTGTAGCATCTCAGACGGGTCAGTGCGTTTGGCCGAAACCGTTATTTTATCTATTTAATTATAATAATACGATTATTAATGCAATTCAATTCAAATTTACAATTAGTTGACTTAGAATGCAGCCTCCTATCCATGTAATTTTATCTTAATAATGTTGAGGGTATTTAACATCCAACACGATAAAGGTTCAAAATTTATTAGAGTTAGTCAATTTTGAATAACCTTATGTTCTGTTCTGCTGGCTAATTAACCGAAAGTAATTATACTAATTATTAACTCGGAGGTTCGTGAACCTAAGTGGAAGCTCACCCTAAGGTTCGCGAACCTCCACCGAATCTTAAATTCTATCTCACTTTGGATATATCTATATACAAGGTGTTACAAAAATACCCCTAATGCCGAATATGGTATATAGGGACCATCAAACTGATCAACTTTTATTATGGGACCAACTCTGAAATCGCGAAAAAAAAATCAGCTGTTTCATACAAAAATTAAAATCGAAAATATCAAAATGTATGAAACAGCTGTATTTTTTTTCGCGATTTCGGAGTTGGTCCCATAGTAAAAGTTGTTTCGTTTGATGGTCCCTATAAACCATATTCGGCATTAGGGGTACTTTTGTAACACCTTGTATATATTTGGATTTTGGATAAATCATCGCGAGTAAAAAAAAATATGTAGCAGGTTCGTGGAGCGCGGAGGTTCGTGAACCTTAGTGGGTACCCACCTTTACAGTAACTTACCTCAATTACTAATGTGGCGTGATTGAAGGTAATTTTCTCGCGTATCATTTGTCTATTCACCGCGACTATTATTAATTCAGAATTGTACATGGAAAAAGGTAATTCGTCATAGGGTACTTCCTGAAATCTTGGCGTCAACTTGGTCCCTAAGGTGAATGGGTGAAAAAATAGGAATAAGTTCTACTTTGATTCTGGCATAGAATAGAGGTGGTTAAGTTAGTGTTTTGTTTTGTGAAATATAGAGAGGGACTACCTTGTTAATGGGCTATTTTACATGGGTCGATTTAAGTCACCTGTGGGCTGTGGTTGTGACGGTCAACTTTAGTCACCTAAACAAGTCACTTGTAAAATTGAATTGCAGGTGTAGTTTCAGGCCATCGGATCAGATAAGTTTGTTCAGACACCTTGCGGCAATTTACATAGTCGATTTTCGCCGTGCGGCTTTAGTCACCCGTGGAAATCTCACATAACGAACCGTGCTTTTCGTTAATAGATATTTTATTCTTTATTTAAAAGTTTGTACTTAGTTAAAAATTAACCGATTCCGTATATTTCAGTAAAGACTCTAAACACAAAATGGAGTCCCGTGTCGGTGTGATTTGTCGCTTCGAGACGAATCCCCTCCCCAGAAAGGATGCGATTTCACCAAGGAATTGATTCAATTTGCGTATCCTCCGAAACTATTTTGGTTTCGTCGTTCGATGAGTACATTTCTACCAAGATGGGTTCTCTATAAACTCTTAGGGTTATGTAAGGAAATCGGAATGTTTTTTTTTTGCTTTTTTATTAGTCTTGCTTAATTTAGCAGCATATAAGTTAGTCATTTTATGCTTATGTGTACACATAATATGGTTTATGAGACCTATTTTTTTTATCTTGCAACCCAATTAGTTTGTCCCCAATTATGACTTAAAAGAGTTTATATTGACGTAATTAATACCTAACCTACGTAGTCATATCTCTACAAGAGTTACTTAATACTTTCCAACATTTGCATGGATAAGCCCGGCTTTTCCTTGTTGCGACCACTTTTATCATTTTTGCTCCAACTCTTCGACTTTTAAAGCAGAGATAATAAATTTTCCTCTTATCTTTTACATATTAATGCGAACGTTTTTTCTTTGCAGCCGGAGCAAATCAAAGAGTTATTTTAAATCATAATAATAAAAGAATTAAAATAAGAAATACAAGTAACAAATAATTACTTTTGACACTTACCACGTTTCATTAAGAGTAATTAACCATAGTGAGTTTTTTTTTTTCAAAATTTTAAATTATTCTTTATATTTTATCTTTTTTAACGAATTCATACGTTATCTACTCTAAAAACTGCATCTAAATCGGTCAAACTTTATTACTGCAGCGCCCCCTAGTGGCTAAACACCATAAAACCCATCTAAGAACCATTGCCAATAACCTACAAACCCATTAGAGAAAAATAGTGCCGACTCATTTGCTTGCTGCAGCGCCCCCTGGTGGTCTATATCTATATTCTATATACCACTATAAAACATGTCTAAGAACCTGCTCTGTAATGAAACTTTTTAAATGCTCTGCTCTGTAATGAAACCAACAAAAAACGAAAGCAAAACAGAAGCATCGAAATCAACCCAGTAGTTTCTGAGGAAAATGGTTACAGACGTACAAACGCATATACCACCTATTTTCTGTTCCGTCCGTCGTGGGTAAAAATAATAAATAAATAGCTCAATGTCCACCGGGCATAGGGTTACCAAAAAACAGTCGCGAAGAGCGATTTTTGGTCATTTTCATCCACTAATCTTGTTATCTGTGGTTTTATCCTTAAGCCCGCCGGGCGCCGCGGGCTTGCATGATTGGAGCATGTATGCGAGTTTACAAACAACGAGACCCGCGAAATTCAAAAAATGCCTGTTTCAGCTTAGCGCTGGCCGCACGCCTGTCTAAAATGTCTGTCAAATCAGGCAAATGCCTGTGAGGTGGTAACCCTAACCAGGCACACAGTGCAGTTGGGTGTCTCCCATTTTGTTGTCGGCGCCGGCGTTCAACTCCATACAAAGAGCTTAAACTTTTTCTCGAAGAACGATTAGTTCAGGGCCTTTTGTCTTACAAACGGATCGACTGAGGAATTGTGCTGCACTGCTGGAATCTTCAAGTTGTTGTGCAAACTTAAACAAGACCTTATTATTGCAGTAAAAACTAAAAAACTCGCCTGCATTAAAAGACAAATCAACTGAAAAGATGGAAACAAGAGCAAATATTAAAGGCGACATAATAAATGCAGTCGGAGGTATATACTCGTAGTGACTTTATGAATGATTTGACTTATCATTAAATTCTATGCTTCTGACCGAATGTTATTGATCTTCTTTCCATCTTTTAAGTTGACTTGTCTTTTGATGCAGGCGGATTTTTTATTTTTTTAAATGTTTTTTTTTATGTTTTTAGTTATTATATAATTTACGGCCATGATATACCTTACCTTATGATAATATTTTTTTACCTTATGATAAGCCCTTTAATTTGATACCCATGTTGCAGTATTCTAAAAAAAACATTTTTTTTTCACTTCAAATAATAGCACCGCACTGCCGCCATGTTGGTTTTTTTAATGTCACTTATTTAATGACACTTGGGCTGTCCAGACAAATCTAACGATATATTAATGATAGATGCGTTCAGCTGTCTAAAAGATAATTAATGCGATACAAGATACGCGCGAAAAACATAACCCGTTCCTTGCAGTCGGGTAGAAAGGAATCTTAGTTCCTTTTACGGAAGTGTGGCGCTGTATATTGCAAAAAACCGGCAAAGTGCGAGTCGGACTCACGCACGCAGGATTCCGTAAAAATCTCGTTTGCTGTATGGAAACCCCTCTTAAATATTTGTTTATTTTAATTTAATAATTTATTTAAAGTGAATATATAACTAAATATTCTGTGAATATTTCAAGCGTCTACCTGTTGCTGTTATCAATATCGAGCAAAAACGAGTAATAAAATTACGTTTGTTGTGTAGCGGCAATAGAAATACATCATCTGTGAAAATTTCAACTGTCTTACTATCACGGATCATGAGATACAGCCTGGTGACAGACGGAAAGACAGACAGATAGACGGACATTGGAGTCTTAGTAATAGGGTTACCGTTTTACACTTTGGGTACGGAACCCTAAAATCATAAATTTAGAGCTCGATACGTATTCGATGCGAACTCGATGGTTAATCGTGCTAAGGGCATAATAAACCGCCAGAGTTCACCAAAACGGAGTAACGAAAAATTGTAGCAGTTATTTGTAAGTGTTGTTAACGAGCATCGGTTTAATTGACGCCGGTTAGTTTGAAAGCCATTCGGATTATAACTGTTTGCTTTGGCTGTATGTATACCTCCAACGGTTACACAAACATGGGTATGCCGAGGAGATATTATACATTCTTAAAAAGTTTGGATGTGGCACAAATTGACCTTAAAAAAATATATTTGAAAACATCTTTTTTAATACAAATAAGAATTTATAGTTCTCGGACGGGAATATGATCTGGTGTGAGTCGTATTGTTTCAAGTACGTATATTATTTAGTATGGTATAAAAATTGTATTGTGAATTCTAAAATCCCCCCTATGGTAATTGTATAAGGAAACTGCGCGGGGCCCGAAACGCACTTGGCCAGTTTTTTCGAGTTATTCCCATCCGATCCACTGTAACTGATCCACCAAGAATTAAAAATCCCAACCGATCCCCTTATAGTTTTCAATTCCCAACGGATCCCCTCATTGTATTTCTAATCAAGAAAGGTAGGTGAAAACAGTCAGTAGAAAAATAAGTATTAAATCAAATATTCATTTATTGAGTAATTATTTTTAATGTAATAAATATCACAGATAAATCAGATTTAATAATTAACATTTTCAAATGATGAAGTATCCTTTCATTAGGCTAAACTCAAAAATAATAAAAAAGTGTTTTTCTCGAATATTGTAATGAAACGTAACAATTCCATATCAATGGATGAATTGGAAGAATTGTTACGTTAAATTACAATATTTCTTGTTACATATGGTTCAAAAGCTTTTTTATTTATTTTTTATTTTGAAAAGATGTGCAAATTAAACATTTTAAATAATCAATATTATTGTCTCTATTATTATCGAATTGACTTTCTTATATCTAATGCAAAACTAAATTAAATAATTCTTTATAATCACAAGTAACAAACAATCAGTCTTAAGTATAAGTAGCTTTCAAAGAATGTTATAACTTAAAACGTAGTAAAATCAAGCAATAATAAAAAAAAAATACATTAAAGATTAAAAATTTCACAGTCATTATGATCTTGATCTATTGTTATACAACATGTTACAAAAATACCCCTAATGCCGAATATGGTAGATAGGGACCATCAAACTCAAAAACTTTTACTAAGGGACCAAATTCTGAAATCGCGAAAAAAAATCAGCTGTTTCATACAAAAATTAATAACGAAAAAATCAATATTTGTATGAAACAGCTGTTCTTTTTTCACGATTTGAGAGTTGGTCCCATAGTAAAAGTTGTTCAGTTTGATGGTCCCTATCTACCATATTCGGAATCACTATAGGGTATCAGATGGGAATAAAATATTAATATTTATTCTTGATCCCCTACACAGGGGATCCGATGGGAATAAAAAATAAGTAAAAATAAAACCGATCCACCAGGGGATCGGTTGCAGGGGATCAGATGGGAATAACTCGTTTTTTCATTTGTCATACTTCTTCTCGACGCGTGTTTTATGTAGCTTATATTTATACTGTAACTGTATCTTATTAGAAACTCTTATACATTGCATAGGACGAAGTTCTGCATAACTATTCGAACATCTTAGATATTTATTAGAGAGTTCGCAATTAATTTGGCGCATCCTTGATTCGCGTTGCGGTGGCAAGGAAGCGCGTCTGTCGCGCCGTGCGGCGGAAGCGATCAATCAAACTGTGTGCCGCGGCTGAAAACAATATAGCGGCTCCATTGTTCCGCTATGTATATACAGCTTATGTATGGTAAGACTTATATTCTTATTTTCGGCTTCTATAACGCGAAAACTCAGTTAACGTCAGCTTGATATTCGTTGCTGATATGTCAAAATTTGACTGCACACTTGGCATCGCGAGGTGAAATAAAGATGGGCGTGAAACGTAAAAAGTAGGTCACTATGTGAGAGAAATCATAGAAGCTAACACAGATATCATAGAATATTCGAATACTGAGAAAAAGTATGAAAAGTAACCACTGATTAGATGGTTTTCTTCGACAGATATAAATAAAGTATTGTTAATTTAACCGGATCCAACTTGATATTCAAGTAAACCTATACCTCAGTTTAACAACTTTCGTATCGGTATTTGGTACACTTTGTAGATAACTGTGATAATAAATAATCGTATAGAAGACTTAATATTGTAGCACAATAACACGAAAACTGTAAAGAAATAATCACACCTAATAATACATGGTTGTGTTCGGCATACAATCAGTGGCCTTTTTTTTGCTCTTAATTAAACCATTCATGAGTAGGTAATCACAATTCATTATACAAATAAAAAAAGAACACCTCTTAATGTAAACTACATCGGCATTAAAATGAGTGTTGTTTGCATTATCCGCGCGACGGGCGGGGCGCTGTGAACGCATCGTAAAGCCGGGGATGCACCGGCCATTTCATTGCAGTCGTAAAATTACCCCGGATCAACTCGAGCACTTTGGGATTCAATGACACTTCACGATTGTGGAAGTGCGGTGCAGGTTTTGTCTAACATAGCACTATATTTTTTATTAAATTTGAGATTTTACCATCTTCAATACTATTTTTATACAATACTGATCATATTCTCAGGCGGGAATCGAACCCGCGATCTTTGGAAGTCCGGTCCAATGCTCTTCCAACTGAGCTACCGTGGCACTAATAAAGTCACTATAAAATGACAAAAAAACCGGACAAGTGCGAGTCAAACTCGTCCACCGAGGGTTCCGTACAAATTTGCAATATTTTATTGTATTTGTTTTGTATTATATTTTTTATGATTTAACTACAAATGTATAGTTTTCAGACTTTTCCCTGTACTTGTAGTGTAAGACGATTTACAGTACTAAGTCAACGGCAAGTACCCTATGAATTTTGATTCCCTTGAGAGTGTCAAACGGCCGTATCTTTTTTGTCGTTAACATAGATGTTTGACTTTTTCATAATTGCAGGCTATAGACCTGGGGCTGTATATGATTTTAAATCCAACTTGACGCGTTCCCGAGATAAGGCTCTTGACAGACAGACGGTCAACAAAGTGATCCTATAAGGGTTCAGTTTTTTCCTTTTGAGGTACGGAACCCTAAAAAACAATTAAGTTACTAATTAATTTCAAACCTACAAATATCCGGTGCTATTCTATTATGTTGATGACACCTTCATTCATATCAAATCCATTATACGCAAAAGCTCTAAGTTACATATTTACATTAACTTTATTTAACACTTCAACCGCCAAGTACACCTTTATTTTAATACGCTGAAGCGCCAAAATCGTCCATCAGTCGCCAAAGACAGCTAACCCATAAAACTAAATTTTTACGTGTACTAAAATGAGCAATGAAATATGTTTAGTGCCGTTAGCAAGTTTTATTAAGTACATCGTAAAGGTGTGTGGAGGTAATTGCACTTGACCCGCCACATGCTAAATTAAACCGTTGCCAACTTATTAGAAGGTTAATAATCGTAGTAACGAGCTTTATTAGTTAACCCGGCGTTATGGGGGTTGGGTCATTACATTGCCGTTCTTCTCAATAGCTGGATTTGTTCATTTTTTAATACATTTTTGACAAGAAATGAGTTGGGCGGTAACTGCGCTAGGTGCTACAGCTTATAAAAGTTAGTTAGTTTTTGAACTTAGGTGCATATATTTCTAAGTCAATTAGGTGTTCAATTATTTTTTTAATTCGTTACTAAGTAGAACGTGAAGATCGCGTAGTCTGCACACTAGCGCCGCCATTGAAAAAAAATAATAGTGCTTAAAAAAGACGAAATTGTGAATTATCTGCTTGTCGTTTAGTTTAGTGGAGTTTTTCGCAAACTTTTCGCAAAAAAACTCCATTAGACTAAAAGACAGGCTAGAAAATATTGTTTAAGCGATAAAAAGTACCACTAAGCTTCTTCGGAGTGCACTACAGTGAGATAATTCACAATTTCGTTTTTCTCTAAGCACTATGATTTTTTCCAATGGCGGCGCTAGTGTGCAGACTATGCGCCCTTAAGTGATCGGCAAATCAAATTATTTTTCAAAGACATTTCTAAAAGGTCTTAAAGAGGTATTCGGGTAATAATGACCCATCCTCGACATCCGTGTACCCATTTTAAACCCCCATAACGTTGGGTTAACCATCAGTGGCTCTACCATGACTTGATGCAAACTGTTTACGCTTTCGTAAACTATCGTATATACTGATCACAGTCAATGCGAGTAAAATAGAGAAAACGATAGTTCACGGTAAAGTAAACAGTTTGCATCAACTCATGGTAGGGCCACAGGAATACGAGTTGATGTGATGTTGTTTACAAAATCTTGTCGATAAGTTAAATGTTTAGTTTTATTTATGGGGATTTTAACACCACATTAATTTTGTAATACTACGCATAAATAATTTAAAAAGCAGGCCTTTTCTCGTTAACCCCCACCGGGGGATATTTGAGCAAAAAAGGTAGAAAGACGCCTTTTTTTTCCGATATAACCCAGTGGGGGCCAAAAGTTAATATAATGTAATGCTAGATTATTTTAAAATAATTAATATTATTTTTTTGTTGCAGGATTTTTTTTACAATAATGCGGCAGTCTTATGGAGTCTAGCTTAGGCGTAAAGGAAGCCGGTAAGTTTTTAATGTACTTTATTCTAATTCGCACAATTACTATGGTGATAACTGTAATAACAGTTTATTTATTTATCTAACAACAAAGATAAATGAACAAGTTGATAAGGTATACCTTACCTATACATTTAAGATGGATCACACACCCTTCTCAGTAAAATCAAGCGTGTAGATGCGTTATAATAATATTATTAAACAAAAGTATAAATATATATCATCTAAACATGCATGAAGTAAGAAATTCTACGGTTGTCTGGTTAAAATCGTTATCCTATGACGATACTGAATTGCTTTTGAAATCCGTAATTTAATTCCATCTTAGTGTAATTCTTCATAAAACTCACCCTCTCTACACACACTCACTCACATTCACTTTACACACCGCGAGAGGATTCACTTTTGAAATATTATTAAGTATTAAGTTTTTGGCAATGTTAACACATTCTTGCGTTGAATTATTTTCATCTATGGAATTTGAGTCCTAATAAGAGCGCTGTGCCCGAGATACAGTTTTAACTAGTTCGGGTGCAGATGTCAATTGTTTGTTTCAAAGATGTTTAGTTCATTTAAGTATGAGACGTTTAAGAAACTTTGTATTTTTATGTCAATAAATGTTATTATTATTATTATTATTATTATATTATATAGCCATGTTACACCATGCGTTAGAGTCACGCATAGTACAGCGTGATGCCTGGCAGTGCAACGTGGTGTAACATTCATCTATGTTATTTGCACCTTAGTTGTAAGTTTTATGATGCTAAAGTGCCAAAACAGCTGAACCCGTAGAACAATTCAGATTTACATGTGTTTCTTTATTTTTAACCGACTTCAAAAAAAGGAGGAGGTTCTCAAGTCGACGGTTTTTTTGAGCAGATAAGTTACTTACTCTAGGACCTGTTAGTTTGTTTATTAAGTTTAAAATATAATTCTGATTTCCAGTTTTCTTCGTGTATAGTTTATTAAGTTCTTTGGGGGCCTAAGATTTGCGTGTTTACCAGTTGTATGTAATACGAAAAAAATCTCAGCCTCAAGTGCGACCGAGGTTTTCAGGTTTCGCTTCCGTGTTTTTTCGAGGCGTGAGCGAATCTCGGCCGATACAAAGGAAGACGTTGATCGATGGGTTGTGTTCGGGGCCTGCATATGTATGGGTGCTACTCAGCTAATGCGCTGTTTTGTGGCCCCGTGTATGAATATATGAACCTGATAAGGTATTGTGGGGCGGGGGAAACAGTTACAGCTGAAAGTGTTAGGAAGAAGCTGATGTATGTGTTTGATTAGGCGTAGGTACCTTATAATCGAGGAGCTCAATGGCGTAGTGGTTTAGCGTTTGGCCCAGCGATTGTGGAGGTTAAGCAATTTTTGCAAAGGTTGGTCATGGGATGGGTGACCAAAAATTTATTATCTCGAGCTCTTCCGTACTTCGGAAAGCACGTTAAGCCGTTGGTCCCTGTTGCATTTGCAGTCGTTAACACCCACCAGTCCGCATTGGGCCCGCGTGGTGGGTTATGGTCCATCCTCCTTATCCACCCATAAGGTTGGGCTGTGTCCCAGCAGTGGGGACATTAAATATGGCTGGTAGTTATACCTTATATAAATTGTTATTTTTTGTTTCTGACGTCATAACAGGATCTGTAACCATTGTTAAAGCTTGTTTTGCTGACGTTTTACAGAGCCAATCATAAGTAAAAGTACCTACATAATTATTTTTATTGTCTGTCATTGTAAAGTATTTACAAATAAGTATAATAATTTTCTTAAGTTTTAATTAAGAGATAAAAACCGATTCTAGGAAAAAAATAGTTGTATATTGAAGTTTAGTATGTACCCACCGACTTGTCTTTGCACTAACAACTTTCTCGGCACGCAATTTAAAAGCCTCAGAAAAGTTTGTTAGCAATTCTATAACAAAGATCTTGAGTGAATTTAGCAATAAAGTCTTTTGTATTGGATTGTCAACTTTATTGGCAGTAAATCAGTTGATGCCTTTTCCTGGTAGTTAATGTTCACAATCTGGAAAACATAAAATGAATGAATCAGTGCCTGTTGTTGGTTCTCAACATCAATTTTTAAATTGTGTCTGATGGCACCCGTCCGGAATTTACGGAATTTGTCCTATTTTTGGAGTGTGGGCGAGACAACAGAATAAAAATCCTACAATAACTAAGTTGATCGTATATTTGGCGTATTTCAAGTAGGTAAGTTCATTAAGCCAACGCTTCGCTTTAAAAAAATACTGTAAGAAGTTTTCCTAAAAAAAGCAAAAAGAAACAGCATGGCTGCCGACACATTTGATGTTGTACAAAAGATCCCAAAGGTCGAATTGCGCCTCGGGTACAAACCTGCGGCTCCTTGCAAGAAAATATATTAATATTTAAATAATAGCTACAAGCTTGAGTATATGGTATCCTCTTGCATTTTAAAATCAAATATTTATTGTTTTTCATAGTCACTCCATAATATAAAATAATAAAAAAATGCTTGGACAATTTCACTCAGCGTCATCTAGCCCCTAGCAAAGCTTGTAATATGGGTGCTAGACAACTGATATACTTACTACTTATAAACTTTTTAAATACATACTTATTATAAATAGTAACACCCAGACCCGTCACTGAAATTAAAATTCATCATTTCAAGTTCTGCTCGGCCGGGAATCGAACCCGGGACCTCTTGGATGGTAGACCAGTATGTTGACCGCTGCACCACTCAGGACGTCAAATGTACAGTTCTTATGTAGTTGTTCAAGAGGATTAACTCGTCCCATGTGCAATTAAGAAAACGAATGTACTTCAGTAACTGTGAGTAACACAGAACAGAGCTAAAGAGTTGAGTGAGAGACCATAATTAACCCGAAATCTTCATTGTTCATAATAAGTCCCCGTTCGGGGATTCGATCTGTTTTTGAATGAATCGACCTAAAATTGAAAGCGGAGCGGTCTGACGACGACGACGGTTCGGAAGCTAAACGCGCGTATGATTGATTGTCCCGATGATCAGATCCCGCAAGCATCCCGCGGGAATCCCGCGATTGTCTGGGGATCCGCCGCGCCGCTGCGTGCGGATTTACTTGGAGTGTACAAATTGTGCGTTAATGCCTTTAAGGCAGTGCTTGTACCACATAAAAGAGTTCTTTAAAAAGCTGTGTTATAAAGAACGCGAATTAGGGATTTCAAAGGCGGTAGATTAAATATCACGTTAAACAAAACGACCACGAGGCCGATCATAGCCGAGATGGACAGAAAAGTCATAGTTTTAGTTTAGTAGAGACGTACTTTGTACAAAACAAAAAAAAATGTAACTTCCTGATTTAGATTTTAACGTTTAGGTCTTACATGAAGCAGAGCCTAGAAATCAGTATGTTCATACAAACCGTTGGTTATTAAAAATAAAAAAACAAAAAGGATGTGCACGATTCCTTTTTCGTCTTTTTAATCTGTCACATCACATCACATCACACCACACCACACCGTTCAGAAGTCGAGCGGCGACAATGCATCAAATTGTTAACCTGATTCCTGATAGCGCACTTTTTTAAAAGTCGTCGCGTGGAGTGAGCCGAATGGCCAATCAATCACTAACTGACATAATGACGTCATCCATTATCAATTATTGACAGTACACGGATCGGATGTCGGCGATTTTCCAAGTTTTATGCCTTACCCCCCACTAACCCCCCATCCTCAGGCCGGCGATTGATCATGCTAGTTTAGATGGAGTGGATCCATGGTAATCTAAGTTTAGGGGAGGCTAAATATTGAACTTTTTATTGACGAATATGCCTACTCGTATATAGATTATAGATTTGCTAAAGTGGTAAATTACGTGTACACTGGAAATAAAGAAGATATTACCTACCAGTTCTACTTTTACAGCAAAAAACACTTGATTTCTTATACCTCTATAAGTTCTATAAATAGAACTAGGTAATAGCGTTGGCACTAATCCGTTTTCAAGTGGATTTAAAAAAGGTTTAATGGCGATTCCCAATTTTAAAGTTTAAAAGTGCTTGCCTTAAGCCGGGGCCAGTCACAAATCCATGTTTACAGCAGTTTACGCCGACGTCTGGTTTTATCCGGTCTCATCCGGACCTGTCCGGCCCGGGGCGGCGTTTAACACCTCATTCCGGCGGTTAAAACAAGTTAACACACGCCCGCCGAGTTACGTGCGCCCGTTATTTGTTTGAAATTTAAATCATTCGAACTTTGCGCTTTGCCGCCTTCTGTTCAAAAGGGCAACAGTTTCAATTTTGTTCCCCGGTAGAGGCGGCTTTAACTTCTTCCAGTGTTTGCGACTTTCCTGTTATTGTGTAGGTAACGCAGCTAAATAGGCCAAACGGAATTACGATTTGCAGGAACGATCGTTGTGGAAATATCTGGAAAAGGAATATGCGTCGTGTGGCTGATATGACGATGACAGAAGAGCCATGCTGAATGTTATTTGACTCTATGTCACTATCAGAGTAGTTTCTGCTGATTTCATTCCACACGGTTTCGTTATGGGCAGGATTCCTTTTTCGAAGCATCGCATTATTACATCATTCGTTGTTTTCGATTTTCTTATTAGTTTAACAATTATTAGTAACAGGATCTACAAGTATTGTAGATCCGTTTTCGAAGTGGTTGCGGTCTGTGTTGTGGGTATTTTTCGAGTTTGTAATTCTCTATCTATTTTTGAAATGACTTCAATTCTATCTGGAGGGAAAGAAAAGTCGAGTGAGATCGCTAACCCTACAGTTCGACTCCCTTAGTATTTCTGTTCTAATCGTTTATGTACTTAATATCCTTATATCTAGTTCTTAGCATCGATTGCGACTTGAATATCTGTAGGTGGCGGGTTTGTCTGGGGCCAGCGTGTCTCTGGTGGCTGCGTCTGCGGGGGGCGGGGCCTTTGTCTCTGTGATTAATGCTACTTTCACAGCAATGCTACGACCTTAAGACACATTCTAGTTACTTTGACACAATACAATTACTATTACACAATAAAGATTTTCTCTATAAATGTGAAATGCGGTGGAAGATTAGAAATGAAACCATGATTGCAAGAGACATAAAGTATGAGGGTGGTCGACGTGTTGCATACAAAATAAGGGTGCATCCAGACATAGGGAATGCGTTGCTCGAATTGTTGGTTCAACGTTTGGTGCGCTTCTTTAGCGAAACTCATGCAAATGTTGCAAAATGCGTGCGTTCTGCTTGCACATAACTCTTTCGTACAGCATGTTGCGACTGGACAGCGATAATCACGAAATCTCTAGTAACTTTGTTTGTTTTTTTTCTACATTACAAGTCAATGTACGATTTACAATTCACGATAGCCCTTGAAAATTATAGAGTTGCGTTTTCGTAGTGTTATTTCAGTGCCTCGGAAAGCAACAATGCTGAGCTAACCCTTTGTCTCTTTGTGTGGGTGATTAATGCCCTTCTGGATCCGGCGACCACTTTTGCCTCCGACTTGAGATATATCATGTCGCTCCAAGACCGTGGTGTTGCCACTCGGTGGACAAGACTTATCATTAGTGGTATGTTTACTTGGCTACCCAGCCAGATGGTTATTGCTTTGTTAAAAATACACTGTAACTTTTATCAACTGTTGGTAACAATTCTGTATCAAGTACGTTGTACTTTGTAAAAAAATCATATTATATCTGTACTGAAACAAGGAGGTGCCAGATAAAGAGACATCTTAAAGATTTATGTTTTGGCAACAAATTTTGTGAGTTTATAAATTTTGAGATTTAAGCATTCACAATGCTATTTTATATAATACCAAATAATATACTAGAAAAAATACGACTCGCACCAGATCATGTTCTCGGACGGGAATCGAACCCGCGACCTTTGGATATCCGGTCCAATGCTCTGACCGCTGAGCCGCTGACCAGTGACTCGGTAGCTCAGCGGTCAGAGCATTGGACCGGATATCCAAAGGGGTTCGATTCCCGTCCGAGAACATGATCTGGTGCGAGTCGTATTTTTTCTAGCATATTATTTGGTATTATATAAATTTTGTGAGATTATCAGCTACGTACGATCCTTACTAACTTTTTAATTTCTTTAGCAATTTTCTTTTTATACAATTACGTGATTGCTCGACTTTTAATTATTAAATTGAAAATTGCTTTCTGCTAAGCTGTTACAAGCACTTGTAAAAGTTAAGGGCAAAGCTTGCTGAAATATTTTTTTATTTTAGGTACAGTAAATTGATGTGACACGAAAATATGTTATGATTCCTTTAAATATTTTGCACACTACAACTAAAACAACATCCGAACAGCAATTGAGTTATATGCGTGGAAGTTTTTAAATGCAGCGGGGGCAAACTGAGTTGAGTCGCAAAGGTTTGCGGTAAACATGTTGTGTTGCGACTTGTGGTGCATAGTGAAAAATGTCGATATTGCACCAATACATCAATTACATCGTAGCCGTATCCAAACTCTAGAAAGTTTGGAATACATCAACAAAATAATTTATGGAATTATCAATATTGATATTGTTTGATATTTTTAATAAATTCCAAAGACTCACTTAAGCTGTTTAAATTGTAAGAGAACAGAAAGAGCATTTAGAATAAGAAAATAGTAACAACTATGATTTGAGAATTTGCAATTTGTGATAAAGTAGAGATCATTTGAGAACGATAACAAATTGAAGATTTATTTATTCATCTCCATTTGTTGGGACCAATCATTCTACTACTATAAAATCGAAGACTATAAAGCATAGAAAGTAAAGGAAGTGTAAATTAGTTGCTCCGTGAGCTGAAGACCTGATGTTTGTGCGTTAAAAATTAGCTCAAATTGTATGTTGTTTAAAAATTAATCTAATAGATGTTGCCACGAGGTCATAACAGTACTATGTGCGGGTATATTATTTGATATAATTGAAGATAGATGGCGCTTTTAATTTTTTTCTTTAAGTTAATTTCGAAAAACTGGCTCGACAAAAAAAATATAAATAATTATCGAACCTGCTCACAACATTTCACGATAATCGGTTGAGAAATGCGACCTGTAGAGGAGAACAGACGGACAGCCGGACGGAAGGACATTCGAAAGAATTTTTGCTCAAGCTGACGCAGAGACGATTCGCTTGCGCTTCGCGCATGCTCGGTCGAAAAGGAACATAGATTTATAGCACTTTATAGCATCGATATTTCGGCATCACTATTTGCGGTTTTGTGTGCCGATGATATGTGGGTGCATCGGTATTTATAGCTTGATGTTTGTTATACAGCTCGTATGATCCGATGGAATACGATGCAGAGATAAACGACTAATGAATGCAGTGCGCTCTATCGCGCTTATTAAAACGGTATTTGAGCAAATATTTTATCTTTAGCTAGTGCACCTTTGCACTTACGTTATTTTAAAATCCTTTATCTTTACACAGTGATGGCCAGATAATTAAGGACACCTGTCGATTTTCGTACAAACGAGGTAACTTTGAAGCCTTGGTTTTCCGCCAAGGGTTGAACTAATTGTGATCTGATGGTTGCCATCCAGGGAGTGAATAGAGGAGATTCAGATCGCTATACACAACCAACTGATTTGATCAGCATTCTAAGAGATAATAGGATCAGAGTTTTCAGTTTCAGGATTTCCATATATTTTTATGCTAATATCGCGTTTTTTTTAAACATATCCTTATATCTCTTAGAATGTTGATCAGACCAGTTGGTACAGCGATCTAAATTTTCTCCATTCCCTCCCTGGATGGCCATCATCAGATCACAGCTGTCCTGATCATCAGCCACGACTGACTGATATATCAACGCACAGCCCAAACCACTGGACCTAGAGACTTGAAATTTTGCACATAGATACATTATAGGCATCCACTAAGGAAGGATTTTTGGAAACTCCACCCCCAAGTTACCCTCTTAGGGATGGAGTTTCCAAAAATCCTTCCTAATAAGTTAGACCCCTTTTGATCGGTATCGCAAAAATCTTTGAATGCGCCGCAGTTCCGATTATTTTTACAAATAAAATGAAGTCTTATTTTAGTAAAATTTCCTTCCTTCAATATTTAAGGTACTTTTCATCCGTGTGGCAAAGTTTTGGGACTCCCTGTATATAGATCATAAATGCATTACACTCAAATCTAAGAACACAAATTGTGGTGTTACTCAAAATATGTCACAAACGTAGTCTGATAGCAGTAATAATTTTTATAGTTTTAAAAATAATTCACAGTAGAATAACAATGAAATTATTGAATTTTGATTTTTCGCATTCACAATGCTATTTTTATATTAAGATAAATAATATTAGAAAAAATACTAGAAAAAATCGACTCACCCGTAGCACCTCAGACGGGACTCGAACCCGCACCCTTGGGATTCCGGCCCAATGCACTGACCAATTATGCTACCGAGTCGCTAGTGGGAGCGGCGAAATTTTCTAGTACTTTTAACTTCTTCGCTGCAAGCCAGCGCAATTTCATCAATGTGAGGAAATACCCCCATTCGAAAGAAACATCTTTCCAGATGTTTTGACAATCGATAAAGATGAAACAGCTATATGATTATTGAATTTTGATTTTTCGCATTCACAATGCTATTTTTATATTAAGATAAATAATATTAGAAAAAATACTAGAAAAAATCGACTCACCCGTAGCACCTCAGACGGGACTCGAACCCGCACCCTTGGGATTCCGGCCCAATGCACTGACCAATTATGCTACCGAGTCGCTAGTGGGAGCGGCGAAATTTTCTAGTACTTTTAACTTCTTCGCTGCAAGCCAGCGCAATTTCATCAATGTGAGGAAATACCCCCATTCGAAAGAAACATCTTTCCAGATGTTTTGACAATCGATAAAGATGAAACAGCTATATGATTATTGAATTTTGATTTTTCGCATTCACAATGCTATTTTTATATTAAGATAAATAATATTAGAAAAAATACTAGAAAAAATCGACTCACCCGTAGCACCTCAGACGGGACTCGAACCCGCACCCTTGGGATTCCGGCCCAATGCACTGACCAATTATGCTACCGAGTCGCTAGTGGGAGCGGCGAAATTTTCTAGTACTTTTAACTTCTTCGCTGCAAGCCAGCGCAATTTCATCAATGTGAGGAAATACCCCCATTCGAAAGAAACATCTTTCCAGATGTTTTGACAATCGATAAAGATGAAACAGCTATATGATTATTGAATTTTGATTTTTCGCATTCACAATGCTATTTTTATATTAAGATAAATAATATTAGAAAAAATACTAGAAAAAAATCGACTCACCCGTAGCACCTCAGACGGGACTCGAACCCGCACCCTTGGGATTCCGGCCCAATGCACTGACCAATTATGCTACCGAGTCGCTAGTGGGAGCGGCGAAATTTTCTAGTACTTTTAACTTCTTCGCTGCAAGCCAGCGCAATTTCATCAATGTGAGGAAATACCCCCATTCGAAAGAAACATCTTTCCAGATGTTTTGACAATCGATAAAGATGAAACAGCTATATGATTATTGAATTTTGATTTTTCGCATTCACAATGCTATTTTTATATTAAGATAAATAATATTAGAAAAAATATACTAGAAAAAATCGACTCACCCGTAGCACCTCAGACGGGACTCGAACCCGCACCCTTGGGATTCCGGCCCAATGCACTGACCAATTATGCTACCGAGTCGCTAGTGGGAGCGGCGAAATTTTCTAGTACTTTTAACTTCTTCGCTGCAAGCCAGCGCAATTTCATCAATGTGAGGAAATACCCCCATTCGAAAGAAACATCTTTCCAGATGTTTTGACAATCGATAAAGATGAAACAGCTATATGATTATTGAATTTTGATTTTTCGCATTCACAATGCTATTTTTATATTAAGATAAATAATATTAGAAAAAATACTAGAAAAAATCGACTCACCCGTAGCACCTCAGACGGGACTCGAACGATCGAGCGATAATTACATACACAATCGATGAAACTTTAAACCTACTAGATTGAGTGCTTCATCACACTATGCTCTAAAATTGGGTGCTCTCATACACCAGCGGGTATGAAAGGGGCTGTACCTTACGGCTAATTCATTCAGTTTTATCGTCCCGCTACATGTCCGCGCTAATCCAAGCTATTGTCTTTGGCCACCGGTATAAATTACGGCCAGTGCTGGACTCGAGTGTTTTACAGTCGACACTGGACCAATCGATAGTGTATTGTTCAATTTACGATGCCGAAATGTGAAGCTGGTTAGTTAGGTTAGGTTAGGTTACAGTGCTTTATTTAAGATTGGTTTCTAGGTCATTGGATGTACAGTTGCTACTACTCTATTTCATAACTAAAGTGATCATATTTCAACTAGTTGTTGCTACAATAAAATTATTTCAATATGGTACTTAAAAAAAAAACAGAACTGTGGACTATTGGTCTTACTTGTGACAGACACGTTACATGTTCTATTACCGGCAAAAAAAGGCAGAGGGGTATGGTATGGTAGAGCATCCGCCTGGCAAAAGGTAAGAAAGCTTGTTTTTCCTAGTCAAGTGTACTTCATCGATTTTTTAATCACTTTACATTACAGATGATATAATGACGAAGGCAACCCTTTTGCGGTTAGAAATACAATAAAATGTTAATCGAGTAAACTGTAAAATAACATCACTAGCCCGGATTCCACAGCAACGTCAAATACTGAAACGTTCGCAGGCGGGCTTAGCACACATTGTCGCCACGGACAACATTAGCGCGTGAATAATTATCTGTCACTGTGCACAATTAGAAATGCCCCTGCGTATCGCCGAGCGTCTGTCACGAGCTTTATTAATCTTCACAAACGCTGCGGGTATCAAACTATAAGCAACTTCCTTTTTATAATGCTATGCAAAGACTTTCTGCTCAAGATAACATAGGAATGATCGCATTTGGCATTTTGTTGGCATTCCAGCGCCCGTACCATGATCGCTGTATCATGCGATCATGCTACGGGCGCTGGATATACAAAACCAACATGATCGCTGTATTATGACAATGTCATTAGATCATAGCATTAGATGGTATTTACACGGGTCGATTTGGCAGGTGACTTGCTGGTTGATTATAGTCAACTCGCGCTTTTTATCGACAATCGTTTCACGTCAGTCGTCACCCGTGTAAATACCACATTAGCAAATTCCATTGTAAGTATTTTGACAGTCAGGTGGCTAGGACCACAAAATAAAGGATGTTTTTTTTAGAGGTATAGAACTTTAAATTGCAATAAAACAACGATGGGTTATTCGATTGACATGATTTTTTTTTATTCGAAAGATAATCTTGCGGCATTACATTTTAAATATGATTTCTGGCATATGACTGCCACGGCTGGCTCGGATGTAGTCCAATCTGGACGTCCAATTTTCGATGACTTTTCCAACATTTGTGGCCGTATATCGGCAATAACACGGCGAATGTTGTTTTCCAAATGGTCAAGCGTTTGTGGCTTATCCGCATAGACCAATGACTTTACATAGCCCCACAGAAAATAGTCTAGCGGTGTCAAATCACAAGATCTTGGAGGCCAATTCACAGGTCCAAAACGTAAAATTAGGCAGTCGCCAAACGTGTCTTTCAATAAATCGAAATAAAACTGCACAATTTGCAGGCGTTGTTCAGGCGTGAGTCTATTCATGATGAATTGCCAAACCAAACTGAGAATAAATCACTTGACAGCTGTCAAATCGGTCGCCATCTTGAAGTAATGCCAAATTAAGGTTCTATACCTCTAAAAAAAACACACTTTTTAGATTTAGTCTGTGTTTATTTTGTTCTACGGGGCAGACAGATGGCAACCAAATAAATGTGCGTGTGTGTATGTGTGACTAGCCCATTATGTGTATAACACCGAGCGCGGCGACTGCAAGCGATTCCGTCGTTCTTGACGTTCGTGCGCCTTGCACACACGACACGACATGACGGCACGGCACGATGTAACAGCAGTACTGCAAAAAAGAACTATTTTGACGTAGAGCATAAACGCGGTCCCAAGGTCAACATGTGACGTCTGTTGTGCCGTCGTGTGTACCAAATATATGAAAGTACAGATGGTTCTAGGTACCTAGGCTAAATTTATTGAATCTTTCTCGCAAAATGACACAAATAACAAGCATCCACGTAGAAAGCTCTGTAAAAAGGTAGTGTAACCCGTGTTGATGGTTACACTAAAGTTTTTACAGAAAAAAAAACCGGACAAGTGCGAGTCGGACTCGCCCACCGAGGATTCCGTACAAATTTATAGGTACCTATTTACGTACTTTAAACAAAGACTATATTTTTAGGATATAATTACAAATGACGTCTAGGTCAACGGGAAGTAACCTATGAATTTTGATTCCCTTTAAAGTGTCGAAATATGCATTTTTTTGCGGCATTAACTGCCGTATCTATTTTACGTTAACTTAAAAGTTTATTTTTTCACAGCTTCAAGGGACTATAGACCTGAGTATATGGTTTTAATTATTAATTTTAACTCGATACCTTTACGTGTTCTCGAAATAAATGGTCTTGACAGATAGACAGACAGACGGACAACAATGTGATCCTTAAAGGGTTCCGTTTTTTGTCCTTTTGGGGTACGGAACCTTAAAAGCAGTTGTAAAAGCTTCGTTATTTTCAATGAGGTTCGAGTGTGGAATAATTAATGTCTGTTTCACATATAACTCTGAAACATTCAGCTTAGTTACCCTTTGTTTCCCGTGGGGCAAAGAGTTCCGAAGCAATTTGCTTTACATTTTCTATTGAATGTATTTCGTGTGTTAGTTTAGTTTGGGGCTTTTGTTTTTAAAACGTTAATGGATTGTATTGGCAATATCTAAAACAACAATAAGTCTTTGTGCATATTTACTAATAATAACGGAACGAGATTTCTCCAATATTTGTAGTAGCATGTGCTTTGGCCTTAGTTCTACCGCTGTCTATTAACAATGACTCTTTGTCCTCCGCGCATTTTAACTACCCTGTGGAAAATGGCTAAAGTAATTCCAATCTTTAAGTCGAAAGACAAAGTCATGATTTCGAACTATAGGGCTATCTCTATATTTTAATATAATATTAATAATATTTGACAACATCACATACATATATTGCCTCGATTCCAAAGTAAGTAGCCAAAGCACTTGTGTTATGGAAATCAGAGACAACGGTGGTATCACAAACACCCAGACCTGAGCCAATATAGAAAAGTTCGTTTTTCTAAATTGACCCAACCGGAGATCGAACCCGGGACCTCAGTAGTGTAGATGGCGACACCTTGAAAACCGGTGTACAAAGCTACTAGCTCCTAGTGACATTCACAGAGTCTTTGGTGAGGGCTGTTGATGCTGGAAAACAATTTCATACTCATTCATATTTGTTCCCTCGTACTATTCACTCACATTCAGGCGCATACACATACACGAACATTCCAACACACAAACTCACACACAAAGTTACACACTATTAATTTAATTACGCGCTAAACTTAAACTATAGAATAGTGCAAGCTGTGTTCACCTATAAGTAGTTATACATTAAGTTTAGTTCTTGTTGTAATTTATAATAGGTGTGTTTGCAAAGTATCAATGTTGGTATTAACTGTTGGTGATCCAAATAAATACTAGGTCGACGGGAAGTACCCTATGAATTTTGATTCCCTTGAGAGTGTAGAAATATGCGTTTTTTGCGGCATAAACGGCCGTATCTTCTTTTAAGGTTAACTTAGAAGTTTGATTTTTTTCACAGTTGCAAGAGACCGTAGATTTGAGTATATGGTTTTAATTTCAACTCGATTCCTCCACGCGTTCCCGAGATAAAGGGTTTTGACAGACGGACAGACAGACAGACAGACAGACGGACAACAAAGTGATCCTATAAGTGTTCCGTTTTTTTCCTTTTGAGGTACGGAACCCTAAAAATATGTATATATTTATAACGCCCTAAATATCGACTGACGTTTTGCAATGAAACCATAGACAAATTTTGCGTTTTATCTTAACTAGTATATTCATCTGTGGTGTTTTCTAAGCAATCGGAGCAATTGGATTGCTAACGCCTAAGCGTATTATTTTGTAGAAAGACAAGCGTTTTGTAACGTTTGCCATTTGAGTAGGCCCTCTGATCAACTACTTCCTTTTGAGACTTTATTTAGATACCTACTTTTATTAAATGGGTGACATTGTATGACCTAAAATCAAATATTTTCATGTAAGATACACATGAAAACATTTGATTGTGTGTATGTACATTTTGTTGTATGTGACATTTGATTGTACACAGTTGATTGTATGTGAAAACATTTTGATGATGTAAGATACACATGAAAACATTTGATTTTAGGTCATACAATTCATTCATAAAAACCCAGTAATATAAATTATAAAGTACTGTTGAAGTTTATTTATTTATTTATTTCAAATTGACACACCATCAACAATAACACAATTGATACAAAAAATAATAATACAGATATAAATATAGGACCGCGTGCATTATCTTTACAGGTGTATACAACACACAAACAATTATAAATGGCACAAATAGTCTGCCCCCACATACCTAAATACTTATTTTAAAAAGGGGTTACTAAGCAGGGAATATACAAAAATTACAAAAAGGAATCGAAGCAATGTAAAAAATTAAAATTAAAAATAATGAATTAAAATTAAGATTTTACGCTTTAATAATAATTATAATCGTACTTATTAAAATAATTGTATTAATATTTAAAAAAATACTATACAGCAACAAATAATAAAAAAATTACAGCACGCACAAGTTATTCATTCATATTAAGAAAAAACCATGGAAATAATAATAAATAAATAACAGTTATTTCTGGAACTTATTGAATGATACTTTGAAAGCTTATCAAATCACCCGCATCAGTAGCATGTTATAGTTTCGACATCACAACTAGTTTTATATTCCCTTTAATAAAGGCACTTCTGCGCTTGACTTTGAGCCGAGAGTAAATGGAAACCTTTTGTGAATAAACTTTGGAATTCTCTGTTTTTATCGCTTTCGAAACTGAGTTTACAAGAGGAAATGAGTGCTGCTTCGATAATTTACATCTTTGAAAAACACTTAAAAAGCCGTGACTTTTTGCGATTAAGAAAAAACATAGTCATTTAAAAACTTAAATAAAAACAAATTAAAATCCCACGACGAAAATACAAGTAATAATGATAAAAATGTATTTGTGTTCGAGCTATGATGTTAAATGTGTGAGTCGCATGGCATAGGGTAGATTTATTATGAATAAAAGTTGATACCGATCTCTAAGCAGTGGTCGTAATTAATAATCCTGTTTGTTTAAACCAGCCCACTAGTGGGACGTGGTCTATTCATCCAAACTAATATTACTTATAAATACGAAAGTGAGTTTGTTTGTTACGCTTTCACGTTATAACCACTCAACCGATTATCATTAAACAAACATAAATAACTGTCCACGCAAACGAAGTCGCGGGTAGCCGCTAGTAAACCAATAAGCCAAAGTGTCGGCAACGACAACCACGGCTTTCAATAATGATGATTTTCACTTTTAATACACCGATACGACGCGTCCATTAAAACTTTAGAGCGGAAAAAATCTAGGGTAGATAAGTTCGGAAAACTTGCCGCTGTTGCGACCTCGTTCTCCGGCGTTTTTAGATGCAGCTTAGCTCATGTGCGCACAGATTAAGGCGATAAGTGGCCTCACAGTGGCGCTCTCATTAAATTAAATTTATTACTCGCTAAGTACATAATATATCGAAAATTCACACGTACAGATGGAAGTTAAGGTTCTATAGTTTATTTGCAAACAATAACTTCTGTATAATTTAGTTCGTTGTAGTAGTAGTTGGCAAATGTGCCAAGAGTGGCCACTTCTTGCTCTTTTGCAACGAGCAAAAAGTGAACAAACTATATTTTACAGAGGTTATTGTTTGTAAATAAACTATAGTACCTTAGCTTCAATCGGTACGTGTGAATTTTCGATACATTATGTACTTACCGAGCAATAAATTTAATTATGATGAGGGCATCACTGTGAGCGCACTAATCGCCTTAAATAACTCAGCCCTGCATTTAAAGGGGAAACATGGAGACGTAACAAAGCGGTAGTAGTAATTATATTTATACACTAGTCTCCGTCCGCGACTTCGTCCGCGTGAACAGTAGAAAAATATGACTACCAGTTTAAATGACCTCCTTAGTGAGTGGAAGCTAGTACTAGGGTAGTTTATTTTAAGCTGTTTCCCTGGTTCCACCCACCCGAATTAGATGAAACACAGCTTAAGTGAAAACACAGCTAAACTGAAAAGCCCATCAAAATCCGTTAAGCGGTTTTTGCGTGATGCGCGCACAAACATTTGGAATTTACAGTTTTATTTTATGTTTATAGAGGACACAATAACTATTTTATGTGTAACGCTGAAAAAGGAAAAAGAAAGTTGATATTTGCTGCCATGAAATCTTCTGTGCTTTATAAAAGTTTTGAATTTTTATCTTCATATCAAAATAAAGCAGGTCCAGAAGATAGATCGTTCGTGGAGATTCTTGAGTGTGTTCAATGACTAACAGTACCCACTGTTGCGTATCGTACGGCTAATATGACGATGTTGATCAAAATGTAAGTATAAGAATAGAATTTAAAAAAGGATATTTTCAAATTTCTCTTTTGCTTTTAAGGTTTTACTTTATTTTTGGTTTCCTTTTATTTTTACGGATAACATTACACTGTGTTTTTTGGTCACTGGTAGTCAGTTGAGAAATTGGAGCACCAACCAAACACTGATGATGGGATTTAGTGGTCAGATGCTCCGGAGAGGTGATAACTCCTCCTACCTTAACTTTTTTTGTTCAATTATTGCGCTTATTATAAGTTATTATCTATTTATAGGATGTTTTTCCAAGCATAGAGAAGCTTTTATCTTACATCACTATTAAAACGAAAAGTAATCTTAAACAATTTTTTTTTTAAATAGTGGTCGAAACTATATTTATTGTACAACACCTAACATGTTTTCCGCCACAAGCGCATGAACAAGTCAATTTTACAACAGAATTACTTGAATATTAACCTCTGGCATTCAGAACATACCTGTATGTTCCAATTGATAACGCTATCTCTTAAAACGTTCAAAATGTTACCAGAACTTTATGAAGTTCTTGAAAATTCCGTATTGATATTTTGGCGACGACGTCTTCAGAGACACTTTGAATTTATTAACAGTTTACAAGGCTCTTTCGTGTTATACTGAATTGCGCATAAACATGCGACGTTTGTGGCTTCATATCTTATACATGAGTCGCTAAAATGTAGCCTTATAGTTTAAGAGTAGCAACTTAAATTTCCTTTACGACATTGCTTCGTGGCAGGGAATTTTTGGAGAATTTTATAACGAGTTAATATTGAAGTAACAATCGTTTGCATTTTGTAGGAAGACGTTAAAATTTCTTTATAAAGAAGGTAAATAGCTCCTTCGTGCCAGAGCGTCTAGAATGCCGGGTCTTTTGACGTCTCTCCGTAGTTTCAGGATTTCCTTCCCGGTCAGGTTAATTTAGATTTGGTTGGTTAGGGTTGCCCTAAACTAACCCAACGAGATGCGAACAACAGAGAGAAATTTATTAGAAGAAATCTCTTCTAATAAAAGAAGAAGCCTATGTCAGGTCAATACCTGGCCCTGGTCTCCTATTTTATGCTATGTCGACGTTTGACGTCAGCGTAAACATTCCTATACATTTAATACGCCGACGTCAGCGTTAGAAAGAGACCACAGAGACCAGAGAACAGTGGATTTCTATAGTAAGCATTGTGACGCTGACGCTGTAAGCTGCCGAAGGCATACTCACGAGTCACGACACTATACCGACCTTCGTGGTCGAGTGGCTTTGTACACCGATTTTCAAGGTGTCGCCATCTCTGAGGTCCCCAGTTCGATCTCCGCGGTTGGGTCAATTTAAAAAACGAACTTTTCTATATTGACCCAGGCCTGGGTGTTTGTGATACCATCTTTGTCTCTGATTTCCATAACACACGTGCTTTAGCTACTTACTTTGGAATAGGAGCAATGTATGTGATGTTGTCAAATATTTATTTATTTATTATACGAACATGTAATCACAAGACTTTTTTAAACGGAAGGAACGCTGACGCTGCTTATGCGACCATCTAAAGGCGATAATTATTCAAAAAGTTCAAAAATGAAGAGTTAAAATCGAAAACAGAACAGGCATACAAAGTGCTAGGTATACGTGGCAATACTAACCGTCAGGTCTCTCAGAGTCTGCATGGCGTGCATTATTAAGGGGTGCACACACGGCGCAACGGGCGGTGTCGTAAACAAATTTTTATTTCCCCTTCTCGCCTGAAAACTGTTTTATTCAACGTGCACACCAGTTTACTCGTGTTATGTTCGGCATAAATAACACCGCCACTTAATGTTAGTGTTCAACGAATTTGTTTTGAACGAGGATCAGCTCCGATGAGGCTTGTTTGCTTGCAGTTTGATTTTGAATTCAAATAATTTAAAACAGAATCTGAATTGGGCTGGCATAATGTTTAGAGTTCGATTATGGACTTACAGTAAATAATTCGGCTGGTTAAGTTACATTATGTTAGTATAATGCAGGTATAGGTTGTTCTATCTCATGAAGGCTATGAATGTGGTTAGGCGTGCACATGCACATTGTTTTAGTGTGCGTAATACGAGTGCGTGCAGACGCACACTAAAACAATGCGCATGTGCACGCCTAACAACATTCATAACCGAACCGCCTTCGTGAAATAGAACAACTGTACAGTTTTGTAAATAAGAAAATGAATAATCAAATATTTGAAAAATGTGACTTAATACTACTTACTATGTGACTTACTTGCTATTAATAATTAATAGGTCATTATGATGACGAATGGTTACAATATTTAAAGATGGATTACAGGATTTAAGGCTCGGTTCTGTTTTCTTTTTCATTTAGGGCGCAATGAGGAATAATCGATCAAAGTCGACCCCGATGACTCGCGTATTCTTGCTGAAATTACTTATGTGATTGTTGGTTTCTATGACAAAAACAACGGAGCAGCTGAAACAGAAAGCAAGAAATATATTTTGTAGTAAGTTAGCAGCTACACATTTTGATCAGTCTTTTCATTAATACGTTTTTCTATTGTTTTTTATTCAAATTTAGGATCGACAACTCACGTGCTTTATCACTTTCCATTTTTCAAATTCGTGTGCGCGCCTGACGAACGAACTGTGGCTCTACCATGAGTTGATGCAAACTGTTTTCGCTACCGTAAACTATCGAATATACTGCTCACAGTCAATGTGAGTGAAAGAGAGAAAACGATAGTTTACGGTAACGTAAATAGTTTGCATCAAGTCATGGTAGGGCCACAGATCGTATGTTAGAGACGGCGCGTCGTGCAAGCGATTTTAACTTTAGGAGCGGTAAATCAAGCGGAAGTGTGGTCGATAGTACACTAGCCATGCTAAATATAATATATACCGTCCAAATAAAAAAAAACATAGTTTTTTTATAGTTAGTTAGTTAGATCATTTTCATGTAAACTAACTTATAGAGTTCATAAAAACCCAGTGACTCGTTTTAAGTTCGATAAAGTTTGTAAAAAAATAATTGAAAGAATGAATAAATATCATTCATTCCTCATTATAAAGAAAACTCTGTAATGGAATTTACGTGACTTTCAGTAAAATACATTTTCACATAGTTTATCCAGAAAATGTGAAATTGTCAAATTGGGTCATAGTTAAGGTGCCACCTCCATGAGCCAGTGAATTGCAATGACATTAACGTCGTGCCATTTGAAAAGTTTGCACATGGCGATAGTATTTATCACCACGGCATACGATATTAACACCCGTATTAAAGAACAATACTCAAACGACCCTTGACTGCGCGAACGCACTGCTTGAAATAGAGCTCCGTGATTGGTTCGTTTGTTTTACGTATTACGTTTGATTGGTAGTTGGGACGCTGTACGTCCGCGGGCACTGTAAGACCTCGTAGTAATGTTTGTGAATACGGGTGTTAGGTGTCTTATCTATGAATGTAAAATTCTTGTCTATGGCTATGACGAGCAAAACGTGATGCTCTTGCCAGCTGTCACCGAACTAACCTCCTTTCAATAATGGCATTACAATGCGATTAAATTAACGATGTACAACAGAAGTGACCAAATTCAGTGCGCCTGCGGTACAAAACAATGTATTTTAATCTGTAAAATTTACTCTTTGCCATATATTCTCGAGTGAAGTTGCAGCGGATCACTGTCTATTGTCAATTTAATCGCATTGTACCTCTTTAAAAAGTATATGATAGCATCGCGCTGTAGCGTCGAGTGGAAATGCCAAAGTCAACTTGAGATCGAGACCGAAGGACTAGGCGAGCAGTGATTTGATGCGATCATGCACTGATAGAATGGTCTCGTGGAGATTATCTGACGATAGAAGTGTGGTGTCATCGCAATTCTCTCGCCCATTGAGGTGATGACTAAAACAGCTATAGCGAATCTCCACAAGCACATAATGATCCAATGCGAGTCTCGACGATACGCAGATAGAATAGGTGGAGATTACCCATCGATGGAGCGGAATCGTGGTGATTCCCTCGCTCGTGGAGGTGACTGCAGGCGTCGCGTAGGTTAACAAATGCAAGTCGGATGCGCAGCAAGTTTTATAACAAGCTTCTTTGTCAACTTCGGTCGATTGTTACGGAAACTCCGTTCATAACTATGTTGATGTGCTGAATTGAACGCCCATAGTTTGAGCCTTGAGCTTCGTGGAATGCGAGTATTAGAGCTGTGACTAAAGTTAAAGAATTGGTAATAACGTGTTAAGGCTTGAATATGATATTCAACCTATCATTGATGTTTTTCAATAAGAATATTTTTATTGTCATAGTAGAATTTTGTTCAAAAAAAAGCAAAGTTCATTCATTAGCTATTTGCGACTTCGTTCAAAAGTCTACATTTCCAAGAGGTACAGTTAGTATAATTACTTCCAAGTACTTTAATAATTCACTTCAATTATGAATTTAGTAGAAACGTTTGTAATAAGAGGAACGTAACAATAGCACTCTGCGTACGGAAACTCTAATAAATAAGGAGTTTAAATGAAACTGGTAGAATTAACTTTTCTTTTGAAATTTTGAGTGACGGCGACAATGGAATTCTTAGTGATGTGTAATTGCAATTTTTATACAATAATATATAATGTACTGGAAAAAATACGACGGAAATCGAACCCGCGACCTTTGGATGTCCGGTCCAATGCTCCGGTCCGGACATCTAAAGGTTGCGGGTTCGATTCCAGTCAGAAAATATGATCTGGTGCGAGCCGTATTTTTTCTAGTCTATTATTTAGTATTGTATAAAAATAGCATTGTGAATGCTAATTGAAAACGTTTGTACTAATTATTATGTTAGTAATACAATAATTAATAAACGTAATTTTAATAATTAACGTTTAATTAACGTCACTACTGCTAAACTAATAGATTAATTTTATTGTTAATTAATAGTTTCAACTAGGCATATAAATTTTCCTATTATGTACAAGGAAAATAGCATCGGTGGTGTGATGAATATATTTCGCCGAGTCAAATTGTCGGCTGTTTACAAGTCATAAAATGTTGAAAACGCGCAACAAGTAAGGATCGCGCACACGGTGCATATTTGATGCGTCATACTTTGTATAGTTACTTTTTTCATGACATTTGTAATCTTACTGATAAATAGCTTAACACTTTACAAAAAAAATCATCATAAGAAAGTACCACGACAGCACGTCAGGTTATACAGTTAAACTGCGAAAACAGTTTTTATTACGTAGGGCATAAAGGCGGTCTCAAGGTCAACATGTATAGTCTGAGGTGCCGTCGTGTGTACTAACCAACTTTATTCTTAAACCATTGATAACATTTTGGAAAATTATTGAACTTTTGGGGTAGGTAATAAGAGAAACAAACAACGAAGTAGGTTAGTCTGTCAAAATCTCATTATTCTCTTTCAAGAGTCATTTCAGTTCTTCAGATACGTCAGAATTTATACATTTTTCGTTGTGCTATATTTTAAACAAAACAAACAGGGACTAAATGCACATGTGTGCTAAGGCCTTAATACATGATGATGAATGAACCTTAAAATAGAATAATTGCATTTGACAGCTGTTAACTCGGTGACCGCATTCGATTTTCGAATTTAAAGTGTGTCCTCTGTGGTACGAGTTGCACACTAGCGCCGCCATAGGAAAAAAAATCATAGTGCTTAAATAAAGACGAAATTGTGAATTATTTCTCTGTAGTGCACTCCGTAGAAGCTTTGTGGTTCTTTTTATCGCTTAAACAATATTTTCTATCCTGTCGTTTAGTTTGATGGAGATTTTTTGCGATAAGTGGCCACTTTTAACAATAAAACTCCATTTAACTAGAAAGACAGGCTAGAAAATCTTCTACGGAGCTTCTACGGAGTGCACTACAGAGAGATAATTCACAATTTCGACTTTATTTAAGCACTATGATTTTTTTAAATGGCGGCGGCGCAAGTGTGCAGACTATGCAGCCTTAACGAGTGCGTTTTAATGTACGATTTCTCAATGGTCCATTTCTCAATTTTCGCGCGTCGTGACCAATCACAGAGCTGGCGTATAGACAGTTGTCAACAGTTGTCAGTCAGTCGCGAAAGGTAAAAAATATAGGGAAGTAAACAGTGAAGTTTTTGTTATTTATTGTGATAATATTAAGTGAATGTGTGATTAACACGGAAGTGAATAGCATCGGCCTGAAAAATGTGAGTACCTCCTACCTATATACCAATCTACGCAATGTTTAGTAGCGGCCAAAGTTTTTGTACTTTGCTCAAATTAGAGCGTGGATATCCTAAATATTTTCATCTTCACTTTCACTTTCATTATCGTTTTTATATTGATCGTTACTCTAAAATTGACGAGTAATTAGATAATTAAATTTTTCGAAGCTGCAACTAGGATCTTGATATACAAAAACAATGGCAATAGTCTAGATTAAAATTAGTACGGAACAGAGAAAAATGATTATATTTTTTAGTACTTTGTAAAATGTAGTTTAAAATTTTATAGTAGACTGATTTTAATTAGTAATATAATATAATATTTGACAACATCACATACATTGCTCCGATTCCAAAGTAAGTAGCTAAAGCACTTGTGTTATGGAAATCAGAGACAACGGTGGTATCACAAACACCCACCTGAGACAATATTGAAAAGTTCGTTTTTCTAAATTGACCTAACCGGGGATCGAACCCGGGACCTCAGAGATGGCGACACCTTGAAAACCGGTGTACAAAGCCACTCGATCAAGGGGGTCGTCAAAATTGAGAATTTAAGTAGTAACAAATAAGCCAGGATCGTTGGTATCTCAAGTTTCGCATTAAATGTGGGTACTTGAATCAGTATAAATGTTTGCCGTGAAGCCGATATCGAGCCATAAAAGCGATGCGATTTGCGACGACAAACCATATAACTTAACTGAATTTAACTCGATGTACTTACAACGTGGTACTTATGTGAATTAAGTGAACGTTATTTAACACGGAATTTATAGTTCCGTTTCTGTTGAGTGGAATTGACATTTGTTGACTTCTTCGATTAACAAATAAGTTCCGGGAAACGTAATTTCTTTGGGGGTAGTAACTTGGGAGAACTTTCACTATCTCTGTGAATATGGTTGATTATTGCATGGCCTTAATTGTCGCTTCGCCAGAAATTTGACAAAATTTAAGTAGTACATCTTGGTTATTGTGTTAGATCAATAAAAAAGATCATATATCACTGTCGTTGAAAATTACGAAATCGGACGATTGGAAGTTTATTTTTATAAGTTTTTATGGTGTTGTTCAGGATTTTTTTTATAGAGTTACTAAACAATTTTTCAATATTCTGTTCGGTGTGTTTCTTTGTTTCTTTTTCAGTCTACAGTAATTTTTGTGAAGTAGAATTCTACATCAGTTCTTCACACTGGAAGCTCAAAAATCAATCTCTTCATCAGATCGTGAACTGGCCTCGCCTTAAGATAAAATTTATTTAGCGACAATTAAACCAGCATTACAGCCATGAACGTACATCATCGAAAACGACTGCATTGTGTTTCTCAAAAGATTACCAAGATTAAGCAGATTGCTCTGAGCGGCTATTTACTAATTAAAATACGTAAATTCAGAGCCAATCCGCTTAAGACTTAAAGCGGTATTGTCTTTTACTACACTGGCTGTTGAGTCATGGAAATTAGGAGAATTCCTAACTAGTAGGTTATTACTTTTTTACTACACGTCATGAAATCAAAGACGATGTTCTGTGATTCTGGTAACCCAATCTTAGACTAGCAAAAACTAGGGGCTCATTTATGGGGAAAGGAATTGCCTTTTTGAATAAAGTTCCACAAAATGTAATTGAACTGCCTTTGCATGAATTCAAAATACATGTTAAAAAGACGCTCATGAGCAAAGGTTATTGCAAAGTAGAAGATTATTTAAAAGACAGCATGGATGTAACGTTATAAGTAACTATCCTAATTTTCAGTTTTTAATAACTTTATTGTTTTTTTAATTATGTTGTTTTAAATGAAGGTATTTGGTAACGATATAATTTCTTTGTAAATATCGTTACTCTGATTTCTGACAAAGCTGATAAGTTTCTTGCGCCCATTCTTCTTGTCAGCTAAGAAAGTCTCGAATGGGTGGTAGGAAAATATAGACCATTCAAAAGCACTTAATATATCTAAGTTTATTTGAATAAAGAATATTTCATTTCATTCATTTCATTACATTCCAATTCGAAATAAATACCAATTACATATTTTCATACAAAACCGTAAATAGCATTATGTGATGTTGTCTGTAGTAATCCACACAAATAAAGTTGGTAGCTCATTATATTGGAATGAAATAATAATGTTATTATATTTAGATTTTTTGCATTCACAATGCTATTTTTATATTAAGATAAATAATATTAGATTCAAGTATTTTTTCTAATATTATTTATGTTAAAATAATAATGTGTTTAAAATACCTAGGTAAGCTTTATATGTATTTGTCTTTGATTAGTGTGAATTATTTATAATACGAGTTTAATGATGGAATTAGTTACAAACGTGATTTACTTGAAATTATGAAATGTAAAGAATTGTCGCCAATCTTTTGACAAATATACTTACTTTATTATAATCTGAT
Organism: Catoptria pinella; assembly: GCA_963556745.1. Classification (NCBI taxonomy): domain Eukaryota; kingdom Metazoa; phylum Arthropoda; class Insecta; order Lepidoptera; family Crambidae; genus Catoptria; species Catoptria pinella. The sequence continues at coordinate 14,505,539 of OY750762.1, forward strand.
TGAAAAATATCAGATATGCGACAAAATCTTGAGCAGCAATAAATATTTATTGGACCCTTTGACACAGCTAGCGAACTTGGGAGCGCGCCGCCAGTATCATGGGTTCTAAAAATAGCCTCGAATTTGTACGGATTTGATTATGGTAAGATTTTTTCAAGAAGAGGAGCTCGATGGCGCCGTGGTTTAACGCCTGGCTCGGTGATTGTGGAGGTTAAGTAACTTTCGCAAGGGTCGGTCATGGGATGGGTGAGCGAAAATTTATTATCTTGAGCTCCTCCATAGGAAGGCACGTTAAGCCGTTGGTCCCGGCTGCATTTGCAGTCGTTAGCACCCACCAATCCGCATTGGGCCCGCGTGGTGGGTTATGGCCCATCCTCCTTATCCACCCATAAGGAAGGCCTGTGCCCCAGCAGTGGGGACAATAAAAATGGCTGATGGTCAAGATTTTTAGGTTTAAAACATGGGAGGTTAAATAGAACGCATAGTAAATAAATGAAAATTAAAATAAAATAAAAGGGTTTTCTCTTCAAAAAAATATTATTACAATAAATATTTTATTGAAATATATTTTATGTTGACATCTAATATCTCTCTCATTACTACTATCATATTATATTATCTATGATTATATCTATGAAAATATCTCACTCAACAACAACTTCGTTGTTTTCAAAATATTTTATTCAAAATACACATTTCTCTCAAAATTTTAAATGACATTATTTTTAGACACAGACTAGATTCCATTTATAACGTTACAAAACCAGTTACACAACTAAAAAATGTGCCAAATCAAATCCCAATAAAATATCTGTAGTGAAATCAGATTAAAATAACACTAATTGAGATAACATTATTAACAGTTAGCGTTTTTAGTAGAAATATTTCCCTGATTACGAGATTAATTATTACGATAAGACGCCATGCGTAAAAATTCTTGTTTACGTCTATTTATTATCTTTAATTATAATTTATGAATCGTATGCTATAGTTCAGCATTGGGTTTATTATCGTTCCAAAATGTTAGTATAACCTTACTTACTTACCTTACCTTAACCCAAGCAGTATGTTTATAGTAAACTTTGGTAAACTTTAAGGTACACTTGCAGCAACATTTACTAAATCTTGATTTTAAATCTAGACTTTACTCATACGAATATGTCAAATTTTTAAATCGACATTTAAAATTTTGACATTTTTATAAGGGCTACATCTAGGTTTAACAAAATCTAGATTTAGTAAAAGTTACTGCAAGTAAGCCTAAGTTACTATGCAACAAGCTCATTGTATTTCTGAAGAGAAATTAAAAATAAACCTTTGGGACTTGTGAGAAATGAAGTCCTAATGTGTCTAAAAATGAAACACATTTCCAAACAAACTGTGCGAATTCCTCGCAGCATCTCAAATCATTTATCGTGCGTCGTGTTATCTGGAATTTTATCTTATTTGTTAGCAGCACGCTAGCGATAACAAGGCTGGATTGATGGCCTGATAGTGGCGATAACCTAGTATTACAGCGACCATGACCAGCGTAGCTCTCGTTGTTGGCGCCGCCAGCAATCTAGGCTACCAAGTATTAAAAAAACTCACCGAAGTCTACCACAGAAAGATATACTTTACAACAGAAGAAGAATCTCTGGGATACAACGTGCAAAAAGCGTTACATACAAGCAGAAATGATTTGCAACATATACAGATGGATATAACTTACACCAAGAGTATCATAAAATTGAGACACTACATCCAAGATTTGGATGAGAGAATAGATCTGCTGATTAATTGCACAGATTATGTGCCGAAGAAGAATGTGTCACATGTGGAGAAAGTTAGGAAGACATTGAGTGTTAACTTTTACGGGTTTATCAATTTTGGGAAGCTGGTGTATCCTATTTTGGATCAAGATGCGAGAGTTGTTAACGTATCAGGACCTGCTGGGTTATTAGCTACTATAGAGAATGAAAGTGTCCGGCAAAGGATTGGTGATCCATCGCTCACTGAAGATGAACTGGTTGGTCTGCTACAGGAGTATGAAGAGGCTGCCAGAAGAGGCGAAGAAAGAACATTAGGGTGGGGCATGAATGTCAATGCTGTTAGTAAGGTCGCTTTAAATGCTGTGACATTCCTGCAGCATAGGCAGTGGAGTGAAAAAGGGGTAGTGATAAATTGCGTGAACCCTGGCAACTTGTCGACGAGGGAAGATAGGAGGACGTCGAAGGTTTTCGAAGATGGTGCCAAGGCTATTTTGTATCTGGCGTTGGAAGCGCCCTTGTCAATGAAAGGAAATTTTGTTTGGAGCAACTATTCGGTGATCGAGTGGAACTGTGATCCTTATGTAGAAGTGTCGACGGTTTGATCTTGTGTTACGTGACTTTTTTACTAAAATATGGATAGTCAAGCGCTTGACCGCTATCAGGTCTGGTGGTAACCGATGTTGCTATCTACGATGAAACGCGCAAGTTCACAGAGCCACTATTATTATTAGACTAGGTCTTGAGCGTAGCGGATTCTATGTCTATGGACTAGATATTTTCTTTCTATCCCTTAGGTATCTCCGGTAATCCACAATACTTCTGATAGATAGCAGAACTCCTAGCGATGTTTCATGATGTAAATTAAAAATATACAAATTATAAAGACACGACATTTTTACAGAATAGTATTGAAAATTATAGTGAATGTCGCTTTTTAATTTAATATTAACATTTTATGTTTTATATTCGGAAGTTGGCCAACCAATTGTTTCAGTCCATTTTCGGCAGACGAATGTGCTTATTATAAAATTTTATTTAATAAAGCTATATTTTGAATCATGTTCCACAAGTTTATTGTTGGATACGTTTTAAATTGTATTAAGCTCTGCGAATAATTGAAGAGTATCTGTTCATGTCAGTGTTGATTAAATTAACTTTTCAGTATTACGATTTGTTAAGTAATTTTATCTCGGAAGGTTTTATAGTTAAATTAAATTCTGTTTCGCTAGGTCCATAGAAATTACAGTTTACTCCTGAAGTAACTATTATATTGACTGGAGCGTCTCTGCTTCAGCTTGGGCAAAAATGCTTTCGTATGTCTGTCTGTCTATTCTCAACCGATTCTCGTGAAATTTTGAGAGCAGGTTCGATAATATTATCGTTTTTTTTGGCCTTTTAGAATTAAAAAAAAAAAAGTTGTCCTCCCACCCGACTTCAATACACGTATTTTATTAAATTGTTTTGCGTAACTATCATTAGATTTTAATATTATTTCTTGCTTTTCAGAGGTATTTAATTTTGAAGCTGTTTTTAGTTTTTTTAAGTCGGTTTTTTCTTTTTTTTTTTCTTCTTTTAAGTGTAAGTGCCTTCTGTATTAGGTACATAATTAGTGTAGTATATCTACTAATACACAGATGTGTTCAAACAAACTCTACAGCTAGAACAAAAAGTTAACGTTTACATATATAATATGATTTTACTTATTATTTTCTTCTAATTATTCATGACTCGCATGCCATTAGGCCCCACATCTCCTTAGATTATCATCGGATCTCAACGAAACTTATATGGGACCAAATTGAAAGTATACCCAATCGAACAACAAAACAACTATTAAAATCGGCACACCAACGCCAGAGTAATCGGTGTACATACAAAAAATACGGGTCGGATTGAGAACCTCCCTCCTTTTGAAGTAGGTTATTTAACGCCCGCCCGAGTGGTGTCGTTGTGGTTGTATTGTAATTGTAGTATCTACCATGTGTGATTTCACCATAAATTGACACATAAAGTGACGTGTGGAAAACAAAAATATTCAAAAACAAACAGAGTTTCAAGTTGGCACAGCTCTTTCAGGGTTATATTTATTTTAAGCGTTTTCCAAATGGGTTTTACCTATTCTGTACGCTTCAAAAAGTTTATACATCATGTTACAAAATACCCCTAATTTCGAATATGGTTTAGTTAGGTGATACCTATTTAAAGTCTATGGGAGATAAATTATAGTAGATTATGCAATAAGGGCTTAAAGTAGTGTATTCTGTCCCGGGCGCTATATTGAACCCCGAGCACGAGGGATTCTATGGTTAACTCCCGAGCGGAGCGAGGGAGTTAAGGCTAGAAGCCTGAGTACGAGGTGTTCAAGATCGTCCAAGACAAATACACATTTAAGCCTGCGATGCATACTCTACTTTTTATACTTTCTGCGAGGCAACTGAAACCAATGACTGTTATAAAGAAAGTACTTAAATATTTTTTTTTCATCTATTCTGTAGTGGTCAGTTCGATATTCGAATAAATCCTTCTTGATGCGCTGGTAAAAATAAATTTCGTAAAAAGTTTACGTTTTTCTTTTTTTAAATTTGTATAGGCAGTGCAAAGAAAATGATAACATGCAGCCTAACTCAGAATAAAATCTCATTATTTTTATAAAATAATAAATATTTGACAATATCACATACATTGCTCCAATTCCAAAGTAAGCAGCTAAAGCACTTGTGTTTTGGAAATCAGAGACAACGGTGGTATCACAAACACCCAGACCTGAGCCAATATAGAAAAGTTCGTTTTCTAAATTGACCCAGCCTGGGATCGAACCCGGGACCTCAGAGATGGCGACACCTTGAAAACCGGTGTACAAAGCCACTCGACCACGGAGGTCGTCAACATACAGCCTAACTCTGAATAAAATCTCATTGCACCTTAACATTTTTGAAACCAACCTCGATCAAGCACGACAACATAGGTTGCATTCCAAATTCAAATCACATTATTGCCATGGGAAAAATGACTTACTTTAGGAAAGGTTTGCATGACACATAATGTGCCATTGACGAGCAGGTAGTATAAAAAAGAGTTTATGCGATTCACTGTATCTATTGAACGCAACACGATACATGAAATATTACATAAGTCAATAAAATATTCTGCACAATAATTAATATTCAAGTGACCTAGAGGCAGGCTGTGAACGAGGCAGTGTTCCGTACACGACTGGCGGGTCGGTCCCCTCGCCAGCCGCGTTAGGGTTTTGCTGCATCGACATTAGCAACATTGTATGCCGCTACAATGGTATAAAGGGACCATAAAACTGATTAACTTTTACATTGGTATCTATAATTTAGAAATTGCAAAAAAAAATTTGCTGTTTCATACATTTTGATATTTTCAATTTTAATTTTTGCGCGATTTTTTTCGCGATTTCAGAGTTAGTCCATAGTAAAAGTTGATCGGTTTGATGGTCCCTATATACAATATTCGGCATTAGGGCTATTTTTGTAACACGTTGTCTATTTGTTTGGAATACACAACAAAATGTTGAAGTAAACTCCTGTATTCTGTACGTCCGTTGCATCTGTCAGGTATATCTGACGTCGGATCCAAAACACATGCCGAGCCGTCTGTCAGAATTTGCAGCTGAACAATACTTGAAATGCACTTCGATTTGGAAACTAAAAGTGCGTTGCTATTTCTATGCATCAGTGACTAAAATAAATTTTCACTTCGTATTCTTCGACTTCGATACAATATCTGCATGTATTTTACTGTTTTTGTTTTGTAGGTGTTGATAAATATACTAGTAGCTCCGTCCGAGCTGTAGACCTCGCGTTCGTAGGTGCTTAAATTGTATGTTGTTTAAAAATCAATCTAATAGATGTCGCCACGAGGTTTTCAAAGCAGTACTATGTGCTGTTTGGTATATTATTTGATATAATTGAAGCTAGATGCCGCTTCTATATTTTTTTCGAAATTGGTGAAATTATTTGGTTTTCGTATTAGTGTGCTTTTTTAATTTTGAGATTTAAGCATTCACAATGCTATTTTTATACAATACTAAATAATATACTAGAAAAAATAGGACTCGCACCAGATCATGTTCTCGGACGGGAATCGAACCCGCGACCTTTGGATAACCGGTCCAATGCTCTGACCGCTGAGCTACCGAGTCACTGGTGGGAACGTCGAATTTCTTCTAGTATATCAACTCTTACGCTGCAAGCCAGCGCCATCTCACCAATGTAGAAGGAATTAACTTCGACATTCAACTGAACATCTTTCCAGATATTTTTAAACAGTTGATTAAGATGAGAAAGTTATATAACTTTTTTAATTTTGAGATTTAAGCATTCACAATGCTATTTTTATACAATACTATCTGTTTGGTATTTGTTTCTTAATTCAAAAACTAGAGCACGGAAGCGTATAATAATATAATAATATTTCAAAGCAACAATCTTCACCTACGCTGAATATCTCAAATACCGTTTTATCTGTAGAATTTCATATCCTGTAGATATTGACATGCAATGACATATCTACCATTGAGCTACTTATATACGAGTAGATGACTTCACATCGCATTCGGCACAGACGTCGACGCCGTAAAATAGCCTTTAGTATCGACAAAGACACATAACATATGCGACCGGCCGATATTACTCACTAGAAGTGGCGATCGCACCTTTATTTTATGGCGCATAAAGGTGAATATTGCATGCGTGGGACATGCTAAATTTCATCCCATTACTCCATTTGTGAGGGTCTGGCCACATGCCTTTTGAGGTGAAATGATGTAGAGTGTTAATATGCGATATTATACAATGAAAATATTATAGACATACCTCCATATAGATAGAGTGAACATAATTATTGTCTATTTGAAATTTTGAGATTTAAGCATTCACAATGCTATTTTTATATAATACTAAATAATATACTAGAGTCGAGGTTAATTCCTTCTACATTGGTGAGATGGCGCTGGCTTGCAGCGTAAGAGTTGATATACTAGAAGAAATTCGACGTTCTCACCAGTGACTCGGTAGCTCAGCGGTCAGAGCATTGGACCGGGTATCCAAAGGTCGCGGGTTCGATTCCCGTCCGAGAACATGATCTGGTGCGAGTCCTATTTTTTCTAGTATATTATTTAGTATTATATAATTATTGTCTGTCTGAGCAAGATTATAACAGAAAGTCAATTTCTCAATGGCAAAAAATCTATACTTAAAAAATAAAATGTCTTGAAAAACCTCTGGGCTGATCGAGCTGATAGTGACGTAAACAGCGAAAATGGCATTAAAATGGTATGAAAAACTTGAAACTGAGGACTCTGATCCTTACAGCTCTGAGTGCTGATCAGATTATGTGTATAGCGATCAGGATCTCCACTATTTACTTCCTGGATAGCCATCATCAGATCACTGCTCCATCAATCCAATGCGGAGAACTAAAGGCTTCAAAGTTACGTCGGTCGTTTGTATGAGAATCTACTGGTGTTTTTAATTATCCGTTAAATACTGTATTTGAAATTACTTTCCATAGTTTATCTTACACTATTATCATACTGTCAAAAATGCAATATAAAATATAAGTTTTGTTAGCTTTCATTTACATTAATGTTCCACCTAAGACCAAATTAGGAATGTAAAACATTACGAAGCACGGTTTTCAAACCGCAGGTGATTTTTTCCTTAATTGAGCCGAAGCGGACTGATGGTTGTAATGTCGCTGCCGGCGCGGCGCGGAGGCTCGTAGGCGACGTAATAACGCCGCTACAACCACGCGACAACACGCGTCTGCTATATAGCTCTACCATACTAAGGTAATACTCTACCATACACAGTGTGTGTTACCTTAGTATGGTAGAGCATTATCATGGTAGAGGTATTGTGTCAGTTGTGTGTGGCCTTAGAGCATTAAGAAACTGCTCTAAGTGTGTAGCCATCAGGGTGGTCGATACTGGTGAGATTTTTTTACAAGTATAATTACCACAGTGTCGTAATATAGGTACGTACTGTAGTACTAATTCTGTGATACTGTATAAAGTGCTACTCGTGGTCGTGACAAACAAGAATAGTACATTACAGGCGAGCGCGGAAAGTTAGCATTTACATTGTCGATGATGGCTTTAATCATTCGAGGCAATGTGAATTGCTTGCATAGTGCTTTTCTCAAGAAATGCGAGGAAATATTTTTTTTAGTTGGTTCGTCCTGTGGCCATGTGAAACGACCAGTCATGCAGCCATAAAAAAATATAGTAAAAATAACGCTAGCTAATGAGTTTTACCGTTTTGAGTTTGGAAGTATTGAAATTAATTTCCGCACTGAATTTTAATGAAAACCAGACCACAACGTAAATGGGGAACCTCCCGTATTCTTGTTTCAAATGTAATGATAATATTTCAGCATAAAAATATTAAATTGAGGTAATGGCGAGATTTCTATACTTGTACGTAGTTACAACAGTGTCTATATCTATCTACATGTAAAGTGCTACTCGCGACGAACAAGTAAAAATAGATAATTATAAAAGTGTATAAAAGTAAAAAGTAGGTATTAATCGTGTCAATGCTATCTAGTCTACCTCGGTGCTATTTCAATTCTAAGCAAACTTAAAACTTTCTTGCTATTTATTTATTTTTAAATGACTTGAAGAATTTTGGATCCACGCCAGAAAACTTATAAAAAACTTGTCCAGCTTCCTATTTTGCACGTTATTTTATTTATTTTAACTACCTTCCTATCTGTGTTGTTAGCGTAAAGTTTAAAACTGGTCTTCATTGAACTTTTCAAACGCCAAATAGACGTATTCAAACAATATCGCGCCATCGTTCGCGTTTATTCGAGTTTGAGGCGCATCCAAAGCAGGCGGTTTATTCCCAACGGCCGCGTCCGCCACAGCTGCATACTACATGAGGGAGCTGCCATGCCCGTCGGAATTTTGTATTTCCCAAATGATAGTGCCGGACGGGAAAATAGGTAATGCTTCGATTTGTAAGAAAATTAAGCAATAAAGAGGCGTGATTGTCATTAATTAAAAAGGGCAGACTTATTCATTAATGACAATCACACGTCTTTATTTCTTTAGCATGACCACTGGTACACGATATTAGCTATTTATTTGTAAATAAATCATGACAGCTAAGTGTACTTAAAAGGACGCATCGGACATTTTGGTGACAGGGATCTCGATTTTTCTCATCAATTACAAAACTTATGAAAGTGATATTTAATAACCTGATTATTTATTTCAGTGACTTCATTTTGTCAGTTGCAGAAACACGATTCGTCAACTTTTATAACTGAGAAAAATATATCAAAAAAACCTCTTTTAAAACAGAGATTTGCATTTTATAGACAAACCTGACCGATTTTAGCATTTTTTCTTAGTAGATTAGTCTAAACACACACTTTAAAATGCCAATTGGATTTTTAAAATATACTATAGATTTTTATTTCAACGAAAAAAACGGTGCGGCGTCGCAAAACTGCTTGCCATGAGTGATATAGTTAAGTATAATTTACGAGAGTTTGAACGAAACAGTCAATACGAAAATACTTTAACGATGCGTCGCCTTAACTCTCAGAAGACAAAGGATTTACGTGTTTCGGTGGTCATGCTACGAGTGCTGGATCCTAACAAGGCTTATTCGTTAAAGTTGAAGAGAACAAAATCAAATAATAATCTGTTGAATAAACAAAACTAGAAACTTTTTTCAAGCTTTTATTTAGTTTCACCTGGCCAGTGTTTGTTTGTATGTAATCAAATCTTGTCCGTCCGCGGCCTAGCTCAGGTAAGTTGTAATTTGACATAAATGTGTATATTAATCACGCCGAAAAAGTAGAAGAATATTTTTTTATTTATTTATATTTTTTAGTGTAGGTACCCCCTACATGTAAAGTGGGGATGATTTTTTTTTTGCTCGTCCTTATCATAATGTGGGGTGTCGTTGGATAGGTCTTTTTAAAACCTTATTGGCTTATCAAGACCACTTTTTGATTCAGAGATCCGTTCGCGGAATATTAAGCTTGAGAGTGCCAAAAAAAAAAAATTTTTGTTAGAGTCAAGTGTCCCCCACTACTATGTAAACGGTTGCTTTTTAATACGTGAAAAAATTCAGGATAGACATTAGAAATAAGCCGTTGTATACTTATCAACTTATACGAGACATATATTATCATACCAGTACTAAATCTTTGGGTTATGTCTCGGAATCGGTATTAAATTATTTTTAACTTTTTAGTTCTTTTTTTACTAACGTGTTTAACTTTTTAGTTCTTTTTTTACTAACGTGTTTAACTTTTTAGTTCTTTTTTACCAACGTGTAAGTAATAAGAGCTTGTTTTTCCATCATCACTGACACATTGAGACCTAACCTTTAACATACATTTCCATGTTCGTGTTCCAAATAATTCTTTCACGTACTTCAAAAGAAAAAGGCTGGCAGTAAGAAATAGTTGATAAAATGGCACCCAACAAATCATGGCGCGTATAAAGAGGCGGAATCCTTTAAGTACATATGCGTGCGTGCTGACGCGCAATTACTGCCCGCCCCCGTACCACGGAACGCGATAAATTACGCAATACCGCTGTCTCGGGATATGATTTTAGGAAGGTCGCGGGAGCTCTCCCTATGGCCACAACCCTTGAAAAGAAGCAGGCGGAAGATCATGAACATGAGACTGTTTTGTGTATTATCATTGTTTTGAGCTGATATTTTTGTTATAAGACGTTGACTGATGAAATGATTCAGATATAGATATAGACGACCTCCGTGGTCTAGTGGCTTTGTACACTGGTTTTCAAGGTGTCGCCATCTCTGAGGTCCCGGGTTCGATCCCCGGTTGGGTCAATTTAGAAAAACAAACTTTTCTATATTGGCACAGGTCTGGGTGTTTGTGATACCACCGTTGTCTCTGATTTCCATAACACAAGTGCTTTAGCTACTTACTTTGGAATCGGAGCAATGTATGTGATGTTGTCAAAAAAAAAAAAAAAAGGAAGAAAGAAAAGATAATTTACTATAAATGATGGCTTAGCTTAGTTCTTGACTAGGAATAGTAAAATATTTTCTGATTGACGTGTATTTTATTTACAAATTAATTTTCATCACTTCAAAGTGAAGCCTGAAGTGACTGAAAGTGAGTTTTCTAAATCTTTCAAATAGACAACTGATCCAGCAAACTCGCCTCGGGTGAATGCTCCATAAGAAAAGTATGTTGACAAATGGTGTAATAATAATTTTGCTGAATTCTTGATGAAGACGAGTGCAAATATATATTATTGTCAAAAGTATTAGATTTGTTAATCTGAAAAGTACGTACCTATACAACATGTTACAAAAATTCCCCTATATAATGCCGAATGATTTTTTTTTCGCGATTTGACAGTTGGTCCCATAGTAAAAGTTGTTCAGTTTGATGGTCCCTATATACAATATTCGGCATCAGGGATATTTTTGTAACATGTTGTATAATAATATAAAATAAATAAAACACATTGCTATGTTTAATGCACTGTAAAATTTTGATTTTAAGCTGTATTAAGTTCTATGCTTCCAGACTTTCAGTATGTTTGAATCAAATGACGCTCCCGGAAACGTAATAGCGTACATTAAACATTTGTTATGTTTTTTGATGAAATGTTCCATTTGCCGTGCATGCGAACAGTGCGAACTCTTCAGGTTTTCAGAAGTATTTTTGTAATTACTACACTTTTTATTATTTTCCGTTTGCGTTTATTACTGTTTTTAGGGTCCCGTACCTCAAAAGGAAAAAAAAACAAATAAACAGACGAACATGGAACCTCCTCCTTTTTTGAAGTCGGTTAAAAAACGGAACCCTTATAGGATCGCTTTGTTGTCCGCCGGTCTGTCTATCAAGACCCTTTATTTCGGGAACGCGTGGAGGTACCGAGCTAAAACTATATACTTAGGTCTACAGTCTATTGAAACTGTGAAAAAAAAATTTTTCTAAGTTACCGTAAAAAAAGATACGGTCGTTGAACTATGAAATTTGGCAAGTAATATAGTCTTATACTACAAGTACGGGGAAAAATTGAAAACTATACATTTGTAATTTAAACATAAAAATATAACCTTTATTTAAGTACCTACATACTTTGTACGGAACCCTCGGTGGGCGACTACGACTCGTCCTTGTCCGGATTTCTTGTGCAATACTCACATCGCAGTATAATTTCGGAAATAAAAACAAACTGATTCAGAAGTAATCTTCTTGCATTGTTACCACAGTAGTATTATTAATTCTGTGCCACAATATCACACTTAATGACCACGAAATTTAAAATGTATTTGATATAGTTTAAACATCACTAATTAGGTTTTGAAATCAATTGAAAAAATAAAAAAATTATAATATGCTATTTTTTCATACCAGCGATGAATTTTCTTTCAAGAAATTTAAGGTGCAACGCAGTTTATTATAAACGATGATATTTAACGAAGTGACAAAGATTCGAAGATAAATGAAGTTTTAATACTATCTCGCCAGAATAAATAATAGCGTTATCGCTATTATATTATTTTCATAGGTACTTATTTGAGTTTTTCACTGACATCCATGAGGTGATTAACTAAACTCATCCATTATATAAAAATTCCATCTATTGCTACTAAAATGTCTTTCCATTTATCATGTCAAACCTGTAATTTATCTTGATTATGGCTTTTTTCATTTATTTTAAATGTGACCTGAGTATTATCTTAGAAACATAATTTATTCTAGGACATTGCTCCGGAATAACCATTAGATAAACATGGCGCACAAGATTAAGAGATTAAAAATCAATCATATTTTCATAATGTGGCAATTCGTATACATAGAGGGACGGTCGCACGCACAACACATACATGAGTTAGGTTAGGGGTGTCAATTCTTCGTAATTAAATTAATTACTAAAATTAAAAAAGTCAGGGTTATCGGTGCCTATATTAGGAGTTTGCACAGTTACGTTTACTATACTCGATAGTGACTATAGTAAGCAATTTTGTATGTAATTTGGCACAGCGCCTCTGGCGGTAACTATTACACTAAACTAAATGTTTGTGGGAAACAAATGTTAACAACAGCCGCTATCGAGATCGAGAGTAAGCGTAAGCTCATACATACGCTTACACAGGCTGTCGAACGAAACTGAAATGAAGTACAGTTTTTTTAACAACAGTAACGTTAAATGTTTTCTTTTTTATGTAATAGGTTGATAACGAAAACATTAATTATTTTTTTCTCAAGGCGCCCTTCATTAAGGCTGTTATACACGAGGTCGTGTGCACATTTTTACGCAAACACCTGCTCCGACTGATGTATTTATTGATTTATGTAAATACGGCTTGTGTTTGTTTTCATCGCCGTGGCGGCGGCGGCGGCGGCGGTGGCGGCGTGCGAGCGCGAGAGGTGTTGCTTATTAAGTGGGACGATTGCTAGCGGTAGGGTTCGGAGGAGCCTTTATATTCGCAAGGGATTATCAGCTGAATCGCTATGTAGGTTAAATCCTTCATATTGGAAGCATTTTTTGTGGTATTTTCGGTAGTAACTTATTTTTGACATGAATTTCCACGAATGTCTTTAATTTCGGGTTGGCTGTCACTTCGTCTGAGATTTCGACACCACCTAAAACTAGGTAAACTATAAAAGTTACAGTGTTGAAGTAAATAGATCTAAGTAGAACAGCCTTTCTTCTTCTGCGTTACATATGACTCAACCGGTTAACATTTGCAGTAGTGATGTAATTAACGTTGGTGGGGAGCGCCTAGTAAGAGCTGTAACTCAGAAGTAATAGACCGATTTGTGTGATTTAAACTTTAACTTACTCGTGAGTGAGCACTGAGTGTACTAGTTGAGTGTAATAACTATAAATTTACTAACTTTAGTTTTGTAGCCATTAATCGCAAAATGCATAAGCAAAAACGGGTTATGTTAGAAAATAGAAGGAAAACAAGCAAAATCACCCGAGCAAAAGCAATTTAAAACGCAGAGATGTATCGAATGAGGCAAAATGTAGCCAAGGAAAATGAGCCAGTGGAACAAACGAGTGGCGTAGGGGTTTGTATGAAAGGCAATCCGCATTAACTAAGCGCAGTCGGATACAAGTTCTTTCCGATCAAATTTCTGTGCGTTTTCTAACTAATTTAAAACTAGCCTCCGCCCGCGACTTCGTCCGCGTGGTCAGTAGAAAAAATTAGATGATCTTCTTAGTGTAGGGAAGTTAGTACAGAGAGTTCAAGCCGTTTCCCTGGTTCCATCCACCCGAATTAGATGAGCCATGGCTTAATTAGGGTTGCCAGACGCCCGGGATTCCCGGGATTGTCCCAGAATTACGTGCCTTGTCTCGAGACCAGGAATTACACTTTACTGTCCCGGATTTCAAATACCTACCGGGCAACCACTACTTTTTTTTATGTTACAAGTAGGTGTACGAGTACGATGCGCTTCGTGCGTACCGTTTATGACAAAATGACAATGACATCGTAAATGACAAAAAGTTGGCCTTCCTATATCCTAATATGAATCAAAGCTTTACTAATGCCATGCTTGATAGGCTAGGAGTAATAATAAGCTACAGTGATAACTTGAATTGCGGTATGAGATGGCTAATAGGCCCGCCACATGCACAGGCCCGGCCTGCAGATAGTACGGAGAGAGCCAAATCTCTACGTGCGTGGAGAGGGGCGGCCTCCTCGGGACTGAAGAGGCCGCGCCTCTCCCTACACACGTAGAGATTTGACCGGAAGGTCGAAGGAGGCCGCGCCTCCCCGTACGATTCTGCAGGCCGGGCCTGTGCATTATGTAAATTATGTATGATTAATTAAAATATCGGCATTCTGCGTTATGTCATACGAAATATTTAAAAAAAAAAATCCTGAATTTATGTACCAAATCTATGTCCAGCATCTGAGATGGTTGAGCGTTTAAAAAAAAACAATGTTCCGTTAAAATTCGATCAATCAATGATGCGTCGAAGCAAATTGTTCCGACTTTATTCTCGGTTCATTGACACGGTGTTGGCGATGAAATCATATTCGTTCGGCCGTGCGTCGAATTTTTCGGCGACTTTTTATTATATTCAATTAAGAGTACCTATTTAACCCTTAAACGGGGAGTGTGATGGGGTTATTGTGGTTGGCCAGATGATGAATTAGCCGTTTCAAAGTATTAGTTTTAAATCTTTGTGTATTTCCTTTTTCCCTCTAGGCACTACCGGTTGGCACTACCAGAGTTCCGTGGATGAATTTTCTACCGGTATACTATCAGTATTGATCAATAGTGTAATGGGTAAAATAACGACCCCCGTGTCACTACTCAAATGATAGTAATGTTACGGGAAACGATCTTCCCGTTTTTATTTTTTCAATCACAAACTTGGTGAAATTGACAGTTTTGCAAGTTTTCTCCTTGGCCACAGAAAAATTATAGATAGAGATAAACTGTAACCCATATTGAAGATGAATAATAAAATGACAGTTTAAAACCTTGTAACTCATGCGATAGATCGGATGAGCAAAGTCAACAAACACCAAAAAAACCTCCTTCAAAAACTTAACAAAAACGTCTTCAAAAATAAACGGCTCTTAAAAGCAAGAAATAATAATACTCAAATCTGCAGAATTACTAACTCGAAAGTTTGTACGCATATCTAATATTACACAACACCTTTGAAGTCGGGTGGGGCATTAATGATAATTTTTTATCTAAACTTTAATGATGGTTGTAAAACCCCACCAGACTTCATAAGACAATTGGTACGGATATAGACTGGACCTTGGGGAAACACATATAGGTTTTTTTTGCTTACTTTCACATATGTCACTCTTTCCCGCTGCTCGGCACGAGTCTCCGCCCGCACGCATAACCTAGTACACGCGGGTGAAGCTGCGGGCGGAAAGCTAGTAATTGTATTTGAATTTGTTGTTCGCGGTCACGATTTTTGAGTAGATTTTAATTTGTTCGGTACGGTTGCCGTTTGTAGCAAAGAGGTTGGACGAGGTCAGTATCCGATTTTCTAGTTTGGAATATGAATACAAACCATTTGTGACTGAAATAGGATTTATCGAATATCGGACGCTTGCATACGCAGTGGTGTTGTGATTCAAACGAACATTCTTTATTGTATTGATCACTGAATTTAGTATTGGCAATAGAAAATAGGTCAGCAATTTGATTTCAAAGTGATATATAGTATGGGCACCATTATTATCTTGACGGCGCCACATATTACGAGTTGCACGACATCCACTGCTGGGCAAAGCCCCCCCCCCAAGGATGTCCATGATCATCGGTCCTGCACTGCCCGCATCCAGCGGCTTCCCGCATACTAGATCATCGGCCCACCTTGTCGGGAGTTAACCCACAGAGTATGGATTGCTAACTCTGATAAATAGTTCGTTGACGGCATCTTGGTACATTTTTCTTTAAACTTAATTTATTTCGGAGCTTTTGTCAGCGATTCTGCCTCTTGCACCAAAGGTTCAATGTTTGAATCCTTGAATTGCATGTTTATATGATGAGTTAAAGCATTTCTTCCCGACGAGTCATGGAAGTTTATGGGTGGTAGGAAAACATAGACAATTCAAAAGCACTTTATTTTTAAGTTTATTTGAATAAAGAATTTTAAAATTTATCATTTTATATGCATATTTCTATTTGTTATTTAGTCAGCTGTGTTTAGTTTGGAACTCAATGATATGTGGTGAATTTTCCAGGAAAATTTACTGTTTCCAATAGCAAAAAAAACAATTTTGCTGTCTACAATTAAACATGGCGATTGCGTAGGACGGGCTTTACCAAAACACAACTTGTTTTCAAAAGTACAGATGCATAATTCATTCAGGTGGGGAGGCAGTTCCGAACAATGTTCCTGAAGGAATAGCTTATCTTTGAAGTAGCATTAATTTTAAGGGACTGCTTTCGGAGATAAGTGTTTGCGACTTCGGCTGCGCTTTTGTTGTTGGCTACGAATAATTGAAACGCTGGCAACTTACCGATTGTAAGATAATGTGAATCACACAAACTAGTTGAACGTTCTGTTTATTTCCAAGAGACTGATATAATTTATTTTATTTATTTATTTATAAATCTTTGTTGTACATATACACCGAGTAATGTACAAATGGCGGACTTAATGCTAAAAGCATTCTCTACCAGTCAACCAACAGTAAACAGATAGACACGAATGCGGCACAAACAAAGAAAACTAATTTATTAAATTAATTTGTTGAAATCATTAAGCTGTGGCATACGTTGCATAGAATTTGTTCTAATTAGGACTTTATGTACTAAATTTTCATGTTTTTGTTTTTAGGGTTCCGTATCTCAAAAGGAAAAAACGGAACCCTTATAGGATCACTTTGTTGTCCGTCTGTCTGTCAAGACCCCTCATCTCGGGAACGCGTGGAAGTGTCGAGTTGAAATTAAAACCATATACTCAGATCTATAGGTCAGGTCCCGTTGAAGCTGTGAAAAAAATCAAACTTCTAAGTTAGCGTAAAAAAAGATACGGCTGTTTTTGCCGCATAAATACATATTTTAACACTGAAGGGAATCAAAAATAGGGTACTTTCCGTTGACCTAGAACTATGAAATTTGGCAAGTAATATCGTCTTATACTACAAGTACAGGGAAAAAACTGAAAACCATACATAAATTTGTAATAAAATAATAAAAAATATTGTCTATATTTAAATTACGTAATTAATCATCGAGTTTGTACGGAACCCTCGGTGGGCGAGTCCGACTCGCACTTGTCCGGTTTTTTATGGTGGAGAACTTTAATTACACTGCAAAATATGACAATAAAGGTGTGTGCGTGCAAATTAATTTCAAATTACCTTTGACAAACTCGATCGGCCGAATTGGGTACTCGTAATTGTTCACAATTAATACGGAATCCGTGCATCCTGTAACAAAGGCTGACATCGCGAGGAATTTACCGGTTTATCATGTATACTGCGTTTGTCCAAGCCCGAGTCACAGATTATATTAAATTTACTTATATATGAGACGGTTATTATAAGTGATACTTATAAATAATAATAAATATTTGACAATATCACATACATTGTTCCGATTCCAAAGTAAGAAGCTAAAGCACTTGTGTTATGGAAATCAGAGACAATGGTGGTGGACAAAAGTTCGTTTTCTAAATTGACCCAACCGGGGATCGAACCCGAGACCTCAGAGATGGCGACACCTTGAAAACGAACAAGCGTGCGATCCAGTTTACCACGGAGGTCATCGATACTTCTTCCCAGTTTAAGAAAAGCTTGCTTTTTGATGCCGCATGTCTTATTTATGTCACTTTATCTCGAGAACGCGTGGAGGTATCAAATTGAAATTAAAACCATATACTCAAGTCTACATTCCCTTGAAGCTGTGAAAAAAACAAACTCAGGTCTCTATAGACCACAGCAACACAAAGGAAAAAAAATCAAACTTCTAAGTTAACGTAAAAAAAGATATACGGCTGTTTATGCCGCAAAAAACGCATTCACGTAAAACGAACTAACTATATCTTTAGATCCTGCAGTGTGTGACTTGGGATTTTAGTTGATGAATTATGGGGTCCCAAGCTGGTGGTACTCTCCAACCATCTTCTCTATTGAAATTTAGATATTTGTTGATTTCAATAGCCTCGCGTAGCATTCTGAGAATGAATCTTTGTTCGTTGGCAAGGATTTGTGGTTTATCGAATCTAATTGTAATGGTTGGGTCCCTTGGAGGCGTGTTCAATCAACCAATAGATCCAAACTAAATAATTCTAAAATAACACCTGAATTAATAATATACGCGCTGTATTAAGATAAATAATATTAGAAAAAATACTAGAAAAAATCGACTCACCCGTAGCACCTCAGACGGTACTCGAACCCGCACCCTTGGGATTCCGGCCCAATGCACTGACCAATTATGCTACCGAGTCGCTACGCGCTGTAATCCGTAAAAAGTGTTTTATTACTAATGACCTTTACAAATACAAATACAATTATTTATTGCAAACTAAGTGTTTACAGGTGTTATAATCTAGAAGGAACTTAAAAACTTAGTCGCCCTTTACGGACACAGCAATATATGAACGGGCTGCCTATTACATTAAGTTACAAATAATAAAATAGAAACAGAATCAATAATAATAAGAAACAACGAGAGAACTTTACAATTTGGATTGATCGTCGTACTAATATTTAATTAAAAGAGGAAAACAAGTAGACTTTTAATTTAGATAATCATTAATGGAGTACACACATTTTTCAATTAAATAGTCTTTTAATTGGCACTGAAAAGCTTTTAGGGTTTTATTATTTTTTTGTTTGTGGTGGTAATTTGTTAAATATTTTGATAGCCATATAGTATGGACTGCGGTTTAACATTTTTATTCTGGACTGTGGTAGGTGAAGCCTGTTTTTGTGTCTGGTGTTAATAGAGTGTATTTCGCTAGATTATTGAAATTTATTATTATTTTTAAAAACAAATATTAAATTTACGAGCGTTTAATCGAAGTAATAGTAATCATTGAGTGTTAAGACTAAGTTGATTGGTATTTTATTTGAGTACTAAACTCAACTTAAGTTATAGTAAACCCTTGGCTTGTGGCTTGCTTTCCTTACTCAAAGTTTAATCTTATTTATAACTAGATAGCTAAAGTTCTCGCTGCATTGTTAATGAAACTTTCGACATTCATTTGTCGCAATTCAATAGTTTGTCGTGAACTGATGACTTACTAAAACATTGTTGGCTTGGAAAGATCGATTTATTTATTTTATTTATAAATCTTTATTGTACATATACACAAAGTAAGGTACAAATGGCGGACTTAATGCTAAAAGCATTATCTACCAGTCAACCAACAGTAAATAGATAGACACGAATGCGGCACAAACAAAGAAAACTAATATTTACATGCATACAATATAAATATTACATAAATACACACCATTAAATACATGTCTACATAATTTTATACAATAATAATATAATATATAGAAATTATGTACATACATATATACAAGGTGTCACAAAAGCACCCCTAACGCCGAATACGGTAGATAGGAACCATCAAACCGATCAACTTCCACTATGGTACCAACTCTGAAATCGCGAAAAAAAATCAGCTGTATTGCGATTTATTTTAGGGTTGGCAATAGATACGTATAGCCGTGTGTAGTCCTAGTAGAAAAGCAACATCCCTTCACACATAAAGGTGCCGCAAAAGGCGACTAGATGTAGTAAACCTAAAATGACATGGAACAGAACTAAGTAACAGCAGTTTCTAATGAAACTTATCCAATACCACAAACTTCCACCCGGCAGAATCATTTAGATTTTCTATTACGATTTTAAGAAACACTATTTAATTGCTTATATTCCTCGTAGAAATATCAATATGACATTACTAGATAAGTTGACAAACAGTAATGTTATTTGAAACCTATCGAATTGATCATTAGAATGAGTATTTTCTATTGATATATGGATGTTACGATTTCGTAATAGGTGAGTCGGAAATATTTTAGTCGGAATTTTA
The DNA here is from genome assembly GCA_963556745.1 of Catoptria pinella. Taxonomy (NCBI): domain Eukaryota; kingdom Metazoa; phylum Arthropoda; class Insecta; order Lepidoptera; family Crambidae; genus Catoptria; species Catoptria pinella. Next base: position 14,525,825 of record OY750762.1, read on the forward strand.
TTTGATTGAATCAGGCGTCACTTTGCGGAAGTCCTAAACCATTGTGAAAAAATAGAAATATAATATGTAGCTTACTTCCGCAAAAATAAAATGCGGATGTAAGCTACATAATATTATGTTTCTTTTTTCACAAGGGAATAAATGTAGTCCTTGAAAATCCTTGCAGGTCATTTTTATGTATTTTTGAATAATTATCAATAAAATTGGATTGTTAATAAAATGCGTCAATTTCTGCAATAAGAGTACTCATAATACTGGCTCTTCCGGGGATTTTTTTTATTTGTGCCAGCTTATGTATTTCTCCAGTCATAACTAATTCTGTTAAAATCGCGGAAAATCCGCGAAAAAAACCGGTAATGACATAAACAACCGGCTTTCGCGAATCAATTTAATCAGTGGTTTTGGATGTATAATATCAAAGGCAGATTGAAAAATATCAGTCTTTAAATAATAAAAGATTTTTATTTATTTATTTTAATAATTATGTCCCTTTGGCGCGGCCCAAATGAATATCAAATTAGATTCTGCGTTATAATCGAATGACCTTTCGCATAAATACTTTTGCATAATTTTGTCTAAACACATTAAAACTGTTAAAAAGCTAATTGAGTATGCAGAGCAAGCGAGTTTAATTGGAAAAATGATTATGTTGTTTCATTAATAATTTCTAGTATTTAGGGTTGAGCTACACTTGTATTTAATTGTTATATTTTGTTCTAGACATTTTGCGTTTTTAGTAGAAGATTTATCTTATCTTATCATAAAATTTCCTCAAATCTTCGTAGCAAAACGTGAGCAAAACTTTGAGAGGTGGAAATGCTGGTTTAGATGATTACATATTAGGTGTAGAACTTGAAAAACTACGAGTATATTGAATGCTTTACATTTCTGTTCACTTCCTCTCTTCTTAATATTAATAAAAACAAATTAAATAGATTGATCGGCTGCAAGGTAGAAAAAAAGCAGAAGCATTTTTTTCCCCTGCTGAAATATATTCTAACAGACAAGATAGATTGCAGGTGATGGGTGGACATGTGCACCGTATGCGTTTGTGGTAAGGTCTATTTTGGTACAGCATGTATTGCTGGGGACTTGAGGGTCAAACGTGACCCAACCCGCCTTTGTTCATGGTGATTTATTTGACCCCGGATTGATAAGGTTAAAAAAGGGACTAACGTACACATGTTGTTTGGCGCGTGGGTGCACAAGTACTTATTCGCTTATACGTATCAAGTTTTTAAAGGATGCAAAAAAATATGTAAAATAACAAGAACAAGGTTTCAAAGGTTTCTGATAACATCTACCTGAACAATAGAATAGAATTTGGATGAAATTATCTGACAGATTAGTTATCTGCAATCTATCCGAATCCTGTGATCCCTAAAACAACAGAATAATTGAATTGAGAACTGATATTATTGATAAATACATGCATTTTCTATTAATCTTTATAACTCGTAGTTCTAAAAGGAATTTTCATTTAGAATCAGAAAGGCTGTGAAATATAAACGTGAACATGAAATTTCTGTTAGACGACAAGTACTAATTATTTCATAAGTATGCTATTATAAGCGAGAGGTTTAATTTCACATCTGAAATTTACTGGTTCTTTCACAAAGAGTTACAAGTGGGTTTTAACGATTTTAAGGATAGGTATGTAGAGCCTGTATACCTCCAGTTATAAGAGGCACTCGTAAAAAAGTAAGTTTTAATCGGAAAGGAACGAAGGTGGCCCTTTTGAATTTTTATGGCGCAAAAAATTAAAATAACCCCGCAAGGGCGGGAAATGATCTTTTTCTTGAAAATGGCAAATGGTGAGTGGTCCAGAGTGGTTATAGTAACCAAGCTTCGAACAATTTGGACGTCAGGGGCATTTGAGGCAGCACATGCCCTTTCCTCAATCCCCAATCTTGAATAAAATTACCCTGTCAAACAGTAGTGTAATATGTGTATAACAATTATCACAAACCCTAGTTTAGGTATCCGCTATTTAAAAAATGTTGAATGCACGCGGTCATTCTGATAATTATTAATAATAATATTTCATTCTTCCCCACATTAATCAAAGACAATATCAAAGAATATAAATACACTGACGACGCAAAACCCTAATAATGTACAATTGTAACCATAGTAAAAATAATAAAAAAGTATACATATATTTATGACATAAAGTGTAAGGTATAAGGTAATAGAATAAAAGTATAAAGTACCCGAATCTTCATTTATTGGGATAACATTAACTGATAGGTTCACTTGACGACCTGAGTGGTGCAGTGGTCAACCACGCAAGAGGTCCCGGGTTCGATTCCCAGCCGGGCAGAAATTGAAAGATGAATTTCATTTTCTGTGACGGGTCTGGGTGTTACTATGTATAATAAGTATATAATTTAAAAATATATAAGTAGTATATCAGTTGTCTAGCACCCATATTACAAGCTTTGCTTAGTTTGGGGCTAGATGGGAAATTGCCCAAGCACTTATTTTATTTTTATTTTATAGGCGTAAAGGTTATATAATAACGTAAACGTACCACGGAAGTTAGTTACAAAGGCCATGACTATTGGCCTGCTCATGGCATCGTTTAGAGGTAGCCACAGGTGGCGGTATGCATTTAAATCGAATATTACAAACTAGATATCTGGGGTATGCCGTGTATGCTTGCACGAGGACACGGCACGGTGCGAAAGCATTTCAAGTAACGTGAAATACAAACTGTTAAACGGCAAGGAAATACAGCGGCCATCTTGGAAAATACACAAAGAATAATGGCGAGATTTTTACACAAAAAATATTAGAGAAAATTATATTGATATGTTTAAACAATGAACCATAAAAAAGAAGTTATACCTGAAAATCCGTAAAATCTCGTGCGATGGTAAGCTAAGTAATTGTTATTTTTCAGGATTATGAAAAAACTACTAGCCAGATCTCAGTAATTTTTTTATGGGACCACACACGAACTATGTTCTTTCAAATAAAAAAAGAATAATTGAAATCGGTTAACAACTGGTGAAGTTATGTTAAAACATTCATAAAAAAAAAAATCCAGTCGACTTGATAACCTCCTCCTTTTTTTAAGTCAGTTAAAAAGCAGGAGTTGCACCTGTCATGTCTTGTCTTTAGCGTGTTATTTAATCCGCGTGATTGGGCGTGCTGCGACCACAGAATAGATATTATACGACTACGACAGAAAATCTGTTTTTGATTGGATCTTGGCTCTTCTCCATTCTATTTTTCTTCGCATTATCGAGTTTTTATGTAGGCAATTATCAATATTTTATCAAGGGCCCCGTCTGTAGGTACAATTTTCAAGGATATTTTCTCATGATTTTGATATTGACGGTTTTAAAAATATTCTAAAGGAATATACGTATTCCCAGTAAGATTATCTTTTAATTGTATAAAATTTTAAGCTCTCTATATTTTCTGAGTTTTTATACAACATATTGTATGGGACTCCACAGACTGAAAAAGAAAGAATTTTTTCATTTACTTGAGTTTTCAGGCTCCGCAGGTGGCGTATTTTGTTACATTGAGTCTGCGCATGATCTTTATTACTTAGAGCGAAAAATTAAATTTATCCTCCTAAAAAAATCGCGCAGCAATGTAAATACCGAATTTGCGGGCTCGATTGGACAAAAGTTGTCACTTTACTGCGATTTATTTTATTATTATCTATGTTTTGCTTCTGCCTCTTGAGAGTAAAATTATTAAAAATAAAGTTTTTTATCCTAAAAATTCTAAAAATCATGAAATTGAAAATGAAATTAAAATTGAAACTGAAAAATTCTTTATTCAAATAAGCTCACATAATAAGCATTTTTAAATCGTCAATTCTTTTACCCTACTACCCATTATGACGTCTTTTAGCTGACAAGAAAAATGGGAGGAAAAAACTTATCAGCTTTATCAGAAGGAACGATATTTACAAATATGTATACCGTTTCCAGACATTACATGCCTAATAATACTAAAATAAATCGTGATAAAAATTACAACTGTCTTCACCATTCCGTTTCTAAGACGTGTTAGTTCATAAACTATTCAAACTAAATAACACATGTTGCTGACCACTACACGGCCATTTCGGTCTTGCTGCATAAAACATAGGGTTCATTTTAGTGCTGCTCTAAATGTTAAGTGGATGGAGACCGTAGGACCTTAGCAGGTTCTTATGGCACCTTGGGAGGCTTTGGGGAATGCCACATACTGTTTAAGAATAAATTTGAAATATATGATAGAAAATAAGTTTTGGTGTTACATTTTACTAAAATATGTTGGTTCTTTGAAATTATTGGCAAATTCGCATTTTGGCTTCGCATTTTGGCTTCGCATTTTGTTCTGTTGAAGGTATTTTCTTCGATGATATGTGATCGAAGGGTATTTTGCTCAATTCAAATTACGTCGTCGTGACCACCTATAAGATCAAAATTTTTATCCACCAGCGGATTCACATTTTTAGTAGATTTAAAATTGGCTTGATAGTAATATTGTCATGAAAATGGTGACAGAGGCTTAGGTACGCTATAGTTCTGGAAACAATGGCAGTGCATTGTGTGCGTCCATACTATGAATCACTTTATGTGGCTCTTTGTGCTACGATTACTATGATGCATGATTTACTTAAAGTTGGGAAAGCTAGTGCTTGCATCAATATGGCTTGTCTTTGAACCAATTGTAGTCACTAAAATACAGACTGCCATGCGAATAAATTGTAGTAAAATGTGTCTCAGAATAGTTATTCTGAAGGTACAGTCGAGTTCGATAATATGTTGACACTTTTGACAGTTCATCAACCTTTACGGCTTTGTAATAAAAGTCTACTGTAATATATAATGTAAAACATCTGAAATCGACACATGACATGACACATTTGACATCCTGTCAAAAGTGCCAATATTAATGAACTCGACTGTACTCAATACTGTGTAGTCTTTTTTGGTCGAAAATGTTCAAAATCTTCTTCATCTAAATCTTCTTGGCTCCACTCTCACACAGTGCTGCTTAGTGAGCGGCGGTGTTGACATCTCTGGCCGTCGCACCCCGCAGGTCTAGCTCAGTGCAGGAATACGGGCATGCAAGGCATTTTTTTTTAATAAGTATTTGACAACATCACTTACATTGCTCCGATTCTAAAGTAAGTAGCTAAAGCACTTGTGTTATGGAAATCAGAGACAACGGTGGTATCACAAACTCCCAGACCTGAGCCAATATAGAAAATTTCGTTTTCTAAATTGACCCAATCGGGTATCGAACCCAGGACCTCAGAGATGGCGACACCTTGAAAACCGGTGTACAAAGCCACTCGACCACGGAGGTCGTCGAAATATAATCGTTTGTTCGAACAAATATGTAAAATGATATTGAGTGACGTGATATTGTCAGCTAACTATTGAAAGCAAAAATTATATCCGATAAGTTAAGCTAATCTCTAATTATGTCAGATAATAGTCTGATTAGGTACTAATTTTCATAAAAAATATAATATTACCCTAAATAATTATTTTCATTTTTAAGAAAGTGCTTCTGACTGCTTAAGACTTCATGTTTATTTTTCGTTGCAGTTATATACTAAAGTGCAGCAATGGTTTAGTATAAAATTAAAAGCACTTTTTAGTTACTCTAATATATTTCAAACTAACTTCACCGCTTAATCTACAAAATGTAGAAACTACCCCGAAACCTGACCACAGAGCATATAAAGTTCACAAGATAGCTTTATGCTGCCTTTTTATGTGGGTTACATAAAGTTTCATCGAGTACACTGCTCACTGAGCAGAACAGTCATCTAAGATATGTTGTAATGCTATAAAGCAAGCGGTTTTATAACCAAATATCATATTTACAAGGGTCAGACTCCGGGGACCTCGCGATCTTTGGAAGTTGATAAACAAATTCGCCAAGCCGTAAAATCTATAAAGCTATCAAGGGTATGTTTATCCCGTGTCTCCCGGGATTGGCGGATCACATTATTTTAATATTGATGGTTTTTTCCGGATTCGAAAAACAAATGTTTGTAAGCAAGACACACAAAATCGTAATAATAATAAATACTTGGACAATTTCACACAGCGCCATCTAGCCCCAAACTAAGCAAAGTTTGGGTGCTAGACAACTGATATACTACTTTTATACTTTTTAAATATATACTTTATTACATAGTAACACGCAGACCCGTCTCAGAAATTAAAATTCATCATTTAAATTTCTGTCCGGCCGGGAACCCGAACCCGAAACCTCTTGCGTTGTAGACCGGCATGTTGACCACTGAACCACTCAAGTCGTCATATAATAGTATACTCTTAGGTTATCCACCACTACATAATAGAGGCAACTAATTTATGTACTGGTTAGGAATTTAATATAGTAACGTAGGGTTATCCTTGAAATTCAGATATGAGCAACCTTCGGAATATAATATACTTTTTATATTATGATAGATTATAAGCTATTTTCATTTTTTATGTGCAACAATACTTAATGATATCGCACAATCAAATTGCAACTTTATATCTTATAGTCATAACGTCGATTTTCAGAAGAATCAGTAACATTCGTCAAGTATTATCAGTCGGGTTCCGTCATCTCGTTTCCTTGTCACTTATCTTTAATGAACGCTCAGTTAATATCCAAATATGTCATAAAACAATCGTTCACTGATATTTATCTTCATGTCGATTTCAGACGTCGTCAATTCTTCAATCAGATTTCTTTCCATTTCACTTTTAGCGAGATTACTTCGTTTTTAGGAGAGTTAATTCATTTCGTTGTCATAAATACCGTTTAACCTTATTCGGCGCTATGTCGATGATAATCTTTTATGTTATAACGACTTCTTTTTTTGTAGTACCGTAAACTGGGGTGATTAGCAACTTGCGTGGTAAAAAACAACAGCGACATTTTCGATAGAAAAAATATTAAAAATTCAAAATTAACCGTTTTTCCATAAAACTAGCTAAATGCAGGTATTGTGCACTGATATTTTGTGAAGTGCATGTGCATCTTGCATATATTTTTTTGCAGAAGAAAGCTACATATATTTCTTTTTTCACAATACTCTAAAAATAACAAAAGATTTGAGTCCCGTCTGAGTTGCTACGGGTGAGTCGAATTTTTCTAGTATTTTTTCTAATATTATTTATCTTAATATAAAAGATTTGAAGTGATTTTGACTATTTCGTTTTTTTATCTAATTAGTATAAGGCTGAATGGTTTGAAGTTTTTCGCCTTTCTTTACACTGAAAACAAACTTTTTTCATGCGTACAAAAAGGCGCCATTTTCATAAAAACTTGTGGTTTATTACGCTGTAAAAATATTTTGATTTCAGTAGGTACCCAAAATGTTTTCCCGCAAATATATTGAAAAACGTCGTATGGTGCACGGTTGTTAGGGTTTTTTTAATTCGTGACGATTATAACTCGTTTTGAATACCTCCTTACCCACCTTGTATCATAAACTACTATACACATACAAAACCTCTAAGGTGTTGTTTTTATTGCAAGATGCAATATTAATAACCTCTATGGATGAGCCATTATTTGGTACACAAATGTAAAAAATATGTAAAATACAAATTATGTATTTGTATTTTACAAGTGAAAATAAACCACCCTCATCATGTCCTACTTTGGCATGTAACCTACTCACGTAAAAAACATACAAGGCTTACAGGGATCACTTCGCGTGGGCCCATTGCGGATTGATAAGTATTAGCGACTGCCTTATTTGACAGGTTGAGCACGGCCTAATGTGCTTTTTGAAATACGATTGACGAGAGTTAACATTTGTTTGTGTTAAAATGAAAAAAAATATTTGTAGAAAAATAATAATAATAATAGTAAATGTTTGGACAATTACACACAGCGCCATCTAGCCCCAAACTAAACAAAGCTTGTAATATGGGTGCTAGACAACGAATTAATAATATATTATATATTAATAATATATAGCATAATTGGTCAGTGGATTGGGCCGGAATCCCAAAGGTGCGGGTTCGAGTCCCGTCTGAGGTGCTACGGGTGAGTCGATTTTTTCTAGTATTTTTTCTAATAATATTATCTTAATATAAAAATAGCATTGTGAATGCGATAAATCTAAATTTAATACTTATATACTTTTTTAAATATATACTTATTATACATAGTAACACCTAGACCACACATAAATTAAAATTCATAATTTATATTTCTGCCCGGCCGGGAATCGAACCCGGTACCTCTTGCGTGGTAGATTGCAATGCATTTCATGATAATCGGTTAAGTAGTTAAGACGATTACCTTTATAATACTCGTATTAAGTTAGCATTTTGAATGTTTTTGATAGTACATTTTCAAAAGTCCATGCAGACGAAGTCGTAGGCGGAAGCTAGTTCAACATTCACTGTCTGAAAAACTCATTACTGTGTCGATACTTCAAACTGTATACGTTTTTGGGTTCAAAAGCGAACTGCTCGCAATCGGAATTTTCATACACGACTCCGAAGGTTTGCAAGTTGAAGTGACTTCGCCCTAATTTTACGCGTGAGCTCCCTTAGTTGGCTGAAGGCAACAGCGTAAACTTTGGGAAAAAATCTCATCCCAAACATAAGAACATTTTTTGTACATATTTTTACTAAACAGAAGTCAAAGTTAAAATTTCTTTATTCAAAAGAACTTAATAATAATTAAGTACTTTTGATTCTCCTTCCACCCGTTCCAGACTTTATTAACTGATAAGAAGAACGGGCGCAAGAAACTTATCAGCTTTAACAGAAATAAGTAACTATATTTACAAACTTAAATATATCGTTACCAAATACAGGATCAATAACAACAAAGTACTTCCTAGCAAGTTATGTGTTACATCATTTCCACGCATTTGAGTCTTTTAGATAATCGTCTACTTTATAATAACCTTTGCCCATGAGCGTCTTTTTAACATGGTTTCTAAATTCATTCATTCAGATATCTGAAAATAGGTCAAATAAGAATTCGTATTGATTTCCATTTTACCATTTTCATGAGCACTTAGAATATAAATAACTAACTAACAAGAAGTATAAAACTATTAAATAAAATTTGATCAAAATAACCACTCTTTATTTTTCCTTCTCGTGTTTACATCTTTACAGGTACTTACCTTTTACATCACCAACTATATACAAATAATCATCAAGTCGGGGCGCGGCAAAGTAAAAAATCAGTGCATTATTTGACGACCTCCGTGGTCGAGTGGCTTTGTACACCGGTTTTCAAGGTGTCGCCATCTCTGAGGTCCCGGGTTCGAGCCCCGGTTGGGTCAATTTAGAAAACGAACTTTTGTGTATTGGCTCAGGTCTGTGTGTGTTTGTGATACCACCGTTGTCTCTTGATTTCCATAACACAAGTGTTTTAGCTACTTACTTTGGAATCGGAGCAATGTATGTGATGTTGTCAAATATTTATTATTTATTGATATTTATTCCCCCAAATTTTACGGAAAATATACCTTCGCTTTGAAATAGAAATAGAAATATATTTATTTGCTTTTGAATGGTGTACATTTATAGGTCTTAAATTAATAATATTTCCTCTCACTCAGCCAACAATATTAGCATGCAAACATTAATAAAATGATTCTAAAATAATAATAATTACAAACAAACTAAGTATTTCAAATTACAATATGTCATACAAGGAAGAAAAAAAATTAAATTAAATAATAACAATAATAATAAAAGAAAAAAAAAAACAAAAAAGGTGTCACAACAATACACAATCATAGACCCCACGATTTCATTCCCTTCGCCATCCAAAAGGGATCACAAAAGTAAAAAAAAAATAATGTCTTTTCAATAAAGCTTGATTTTACTAATGTTTCAACGCCACTACATCACCTAACGTTTACCGCGTAAAACCGTTTTAGGTGAAAGCAAAATTCAGCTTGTTTGTTCAACAAGCTATCCTTTCAGTAGGTAACAGAAAGATTTCAGGGTGCACGTTACACTGAAATTCCCGATCCTGTAGAGTGCACACTAAACGGTGGAATTTCATTTTTTTACGCAGTTGCAAACTTTTTCGTGGGCTGTTCCAAAGGTAATTTACTATTGGCACTGAATGCTGGAAGCATGAGTAAACTATTTTATGGTTTTTGTTTAAAGTATAAAGAAAAAATTCTGTAGGTTAGTATGCTATTTTTTTATCGTAAATCTTTAATGATTAAATGTCGTCTAATGGTTATTTTGTAATTCACTCAACAAAAATTATCACTGTTCAGACGTTTCACGAATTTTTCTACTAAACATTTCGAGGTTCAATTTAGCGTAATTATTTAGTTATTATATTTAAATGCCAAGAATTTTGCTTATATTTTCTGTAACGACTCGTACATGTATGGTCTGAAGGTTATAACAAAGCTATCAACATTCCACTATTGTGTGAGCAACATATAAACAGAGCATATAATACAACGGATATTTGAATTGCTTATTGGTTATCTGTTTTGCATGCTTCGGTTAAAGGAAATGAGAATAGATATAATATATATGTCGAGCATTATGGAGAATTTGATGGCAAAGCATTATGTTTGTGGAGGGGAGAAGAATACGGTCTTATGTTTTATTAATGAAAGTACATATACATTTATGTAAGTTTTTATGGGATTGCAAAGGGATCTGAGCTTTGTCAAATGTTTTGGATTAAATAAGGCTTTAAAATAAAGAAATAAGGTGTTAGCTTAGAATAGTGACCTAACATAAAAACATCAAAACTCAAATTCGATTAAAGTACAGTGTATAAGACACTATGCTTCGATCGAAATTGAGTTTTTGAGTTACGCACTATCACACAAAAATAGAATAAGATCTCTTTTTTCCAAAGGTTTTCAATATCTACCTTAAAAATATTAATTTCAATTACTAGCACAATATTTGTGGTAATGATTCACCAACTTAAATGTGTTCAATTAATGAGTTTAGTAATACTTTACACTGCCGACAATCAATAATGAATTGTAATAATTTCATTCAATAAGATAAGGCTGTTTCACAATGGGGGTATTAAAGCATTATTTATGTTCAAACCAGCACAATAGTTGGGTTTCAATAATATCAAATTTATGATGCAGATAACACACACAGTTCTCTATGTGCTATATTTAGGCACTGTACCTTCTTAACAGTGGTACTTACACAATATTTAATTTATGGTGCAAGTCGCCCTTATAATAAAAAATAAAAATAAGCTCGTGCTCCAGTAGATTGGAGAAATCCAGAGAATCATTAAAACGGATTGTAGTTTGACTATATTTTTTACAACTTAACGACAATCTCAACTTTATCATGGCAACAGACTGATAGAGATTATTATGACAATGGAACTAGGTAGACCGATAATAATTGGCGAGACACAATAATAGGTAGGTACTGAGATAAATAAATTTAATTAATGAAAGTACATACAGGTGCTTAATTTGACGTTCTCCGCGGTCGAGTGGCTTAGTACACCGGTTTTCAAGGTGTCGCCATCTCTGAGGTCCCGGGTTCGATCACAGGTTGGGCCAATTTAGAAAACGAACTTTTCTATATTGGCTCAGATCTGGGTGTTTGTGATATTACCACCGTTGTCTCTTGATTTCCATAACACAAGTGCTTTAGCTACTTACTTTGGAATCGGAGCAATGTATGTGATGTTGTCAAATACTTATTTATTTAATAGTCAAGGCTGTTTGATCTTAGAAATCAATACTGACTAAAACAATTTTAAATATGAATGTTTGTTTGTTACAGATTCATGTCATGCGCTGATTTCATACGCTATGCTATCCGAGAAACGTGAGTTCAAACAACTTTAAGCTTCCCGCCCATGAGCGACTTTTTGTAGCTGCGATTATCGCGGCGTTAATCGCAGCGATAATCGCGGCGTTTTTTCGTCGCTGGCTAAGTAAACCCTTTGTCGCTCTTGTCAGTGTCATTTCGAGGGCGATTAGTCGCTGAGCTACTCTTTGTAGCTCGTGGGCGTTTACGTATTGAACTATGTATGTTCTATTTCCGGCGACAAAAAAAATTCGCTCGTGGAGCGGTGACGATTATACATATACCACAATTTTATAGCGCAGTATAAGCGAAGATAAAAAACAAAATCCATATTTTTTTATAAATAAATCATCCGAAGTAATTGACAAATAGATTAAAGAATTAGATATGAAATGTTATAATTTAGTTCTATTTTTATCCATAAATAGCTAGATTTTTTTCATCTTCCTTTAATATCTATTTCATCTAATTTTAAGTATTTTTAGCAGGAAAACTTAGAGGTTATTTGATTTAGAAATGGAATTTATACCACGGGTTTGTGTTTGTTTATTTACAAATTACGTCAAAAAATCAGTAGGTACTTATTATAATATATAAAATTAGTAGTTTATGTCGCCAAATAGAGATGCTATCCTCTGATTGGCGTCATAAACTAATCTAAAAATAAAAAAACACCACCTAAGCATCCAAAAACAAATGTTTTCACATGAAATTTCAACCAAAAACACACCGCACACTCAAACCGAGTTTCGTTTAATTTAACCACCGCCGAAACTTATGTCAACGAAACTTCAAAAAGAATGATTGATCACCCTTCGGGCAAAATAATAAACAATTTCAAGACACAGTTGGAGTAGCGTTCAACTGAGAATTCGGTCTTTCGTCGAAACGCCCGACCGGGGCCACCGGGCCGTGAATTGGCAAACAGTTTAAGGCTCATTAGCTGTTTGCTGAGTTCATAAAAATTTTCGCTCCCGTGTGCATGTTATTTTAAAGATAATATTTGAAGTCTCCAGCTGGCTGGTTGCCTGTGCACTGCTTAATTCACTACGTGATTTTGAAAATTTGGATCTTATTACATGTTTAGATAGAAAGCATATTTTAGTACTTTTGTATTTCAAACTTAGGTGACAACTGAGACCTAAGTTTGAAATACAATGCTTGTTACAGCCGCCATTTTGCTGGTCACAGTCCTGTTGAAATGTAATAGGTAGGTATACTAATTTAATGACGAGAACTTATTTGGTGATGCAAGCGGCTAAATAAACTTACCATTACCAATACGATCTATAATTAGGCCGTTAACAATTAAAGGCTAAATTCATAAGACTACGATAGATGTAAAAATACCCGGGTTTTAATCAAAATGTAATAAGACTTACAATAAAGGTTGTGTGTGAGGTTGAAACACACGTACGTACATGAGGTTGACACATCATTCAGTCATCTTTACTAGACATAATGACCAACTACATACACGTGTGGTCACCTGTACTACATAATTTATCTTTAAACAAGGCAAGGTTTAACGCTAGGGTACACTTGACCCGCCAGAATTGGCATTATGCATTTTGTAGCTCCATATAACTGCGGAACTTTGCTTGGTAGTTCGGTACCCATTGTTGGTGTCGCATAAATATCTTAAGAAGATGGGTGGTCAGGTCACCACGGCGAAGGAATTTATTACAATGCTCGGTAGTTCAGAAACTATTTTTGTGCAGTGAATTATATTCGTCGGTTTCAGAATAGGGATGGTGACATGAATCGCTAATATAAAAAAGTTATGTTTAAACTGTTGAAGCGAATATTAAAATACTGCAAAACATATTTTGTAACTGTAAATATGCGTAATAAATTTAATAAAATATATTAAAAATGATTTAAATAATGCTTAAAATCACGTGACTGCAAACGGCAATCGGAGAGCATTACGTAACGGTGTAAGATACCAGTCAAACTAGACAAGACAAGCTGTCAAACTACCTGTCACACACAGAATATTCTTTACTCTATAAGATGACACTGTAGTCAGTATTTTGGATTTTTTTTTAATAGAAACCTAGACAAAATACTGTATTAATCCGAATAACATCACAAGAAAGGAAATGTAATGTTGTCCAAGGGAAGTGGAATGTAATGTTCTTTTTTTTTCATATTTTATGTTGAAAGTTGAAACGATGTTATTATTGAATCATTGTTATACAAGTGCTAAAAAATGTAAGAAATAATTATAATAATGATAATCTTGTTGTAGAATCCTAACACATTATACAAACCATAGTGGTTTCCTTTGTGTTAGCTATAGTGAATAAGCCTCATTGTTAAAACATTTATGTGATAAATAAAAAAAAAGAAGAGCTAATAATTTTGGTATTACGTTTGTATGAGAAGCTCACTGTTCGCTGGAATCTTAAAGTTCTTGGTTGGTAATAATGTTTGACATTGGTTTAATTGTTTATCATATCGTTACGCAATCAAGATCACGTGACTGCTTGGAGCGTTTAGGCGGGAAAATTAAATATAATAACATTTACTTTGATTTTTTATTGAAATTGAGTGTTTTAACAGAGATAAAAGAAATACACAGTACAGTTTTCAAGTAAAAACGATTCACCAAAAAAGTGTTATTAATATGCATACAAAACACGTTACAAATCTGGTAGTAGCTAATGTTTAATTTCGGTATCAAATCATAAAGTCCGTATACCCGGGAAACTGCGACCCGGCTAATCACCCAGTTTAAGACTCACCCGGGGACAAATAATGCGTCTCATCGATGATGGATGTCGATGAATAAATTATATATCCATATCGATTTCTGAGGCTGGCATTATTTTGATTACACGTGCGTCTGTGAATAAATTTGTTTATATCACATCAAAATAGTATATTATATATAAAATATTATTTATAAAATATTATATCTTTTAAACATAGAAAATAACTATTTCTGACGTTTGATTGAGAAAGTAATATTAATATTGAATGTGTTTTGTAAAAGTTTTCATAGAAGCAAAATATTTACAATCAGATGTTACTTTATGTCTGTTATGTGGCATACTAAGTCTTTCCCTCGAGTGTTCTACAGATCTAGAAAATTTAAACTAATCTACAACCTAAACAGTTAAGATAGCACTTGTTCCCTAAATGTCTTTAGCAAGTCTAAGCTCATCCCTCGGGACAAATAACCGCCCTACGGATGATGGATGCCGATGAATAAATTAAAGGGCGGTTAATCGAAGTCTGGCAACTTCGCTAACTGTCTAAACCGTCCGTTTATCCGTGACATTAGTTTATAGTTTTACACACTTTATTCCTGTCACTATTGTAGATATGGCTCAGTTGTTTGACAATTGTGCTATTACAGTAAAAAAAATATGAATGATTCGTTGAGTGCTACTCAATTCCCATACGCGTCAAAAAACAATTTAGCTTAAATTTTATAATAGAAATCAGTCTAACAGTTCAAGTGGAAATTGGTGCAAGAAACTTGTACAATAAAAAGTTATTTCACTTACTAAACTATAAAAATCAGCTACTTAGGTTGTAAGAGATGAATGTAAGAACAGAGTAGACAATATTAATGGCCGCCTGTGTTACCAGCAAAAACAAAGAAAACATCGTACGAACATTGTGCGAGTGCAGAGACAAGAAGATAAATGAATTTTACTTTTATAATAATGATGACGTCTGGGAGAAAATCAATGTGTTTCATCTAATTTTGTAATAGCAAAGCATTTACTATAGAAAATCGAACAAATGAGGATGAAAGATGCTTAATAGAAGTTTCCATTGTTTCTACTTCGAACACTAGGTACCGTTATTTTAACAAAACGTTTGATAGTTTTTTTTACAAGATTCTTGCTTTTCCCGACTTTCAGCACCTTTGCAGTGGTTTTCTAAAACCTCAGACGTGAATAAAAGATAAATATACAAGGTTTTACAAAAGCCGAATATGGTATATAGGGACCATCAAACTGAACAACTTTTACTATGGGACCAACTCTGAAATCGCGAAAAAAAAAATCAGCTGTTTCATTTATTATTTTGATATTTTCGATTTTAATTTTTGTATGAAACAGCTGATTTTTTTTTCGCGATTTCAGAGTTGGTCCTTTAGTAAAAGTTGATCAGTTTGATGGTCCCTATATACCATATTCGGCATTAGGGGTATTTTTGTAACACCTTGTATATGCAGAAATTCAGAAAATACTCTTTTTTAAAATATGAGATTTTGGCATTCACAATGCTATTTTTATACAATACTAAATAATAAACTGGAAAAAAATCCACTCGCACCAGATCATATCTCGGATGGCAATTGGACTGACCAAAGCGACCAAAGCGTGCATTAATAAATAAATAAATAAATATTTGACAACATCAAATACATTGCTCCGATTCCAAAGTAAGTAGCTAAAGCACTTGTGTTATGGAAATCAGAGACAACGGTGGTATCACACACACTCAGACCTGAGCTAATATAGAAAAGTTAGGTTAGGTTAGATAATTATATATAATTTTTTAGTCAAGCCAGTTTTTTTTTAATTTATCTTAAAAAATAATAATTCACCCATTTCGAAAAATGTTCAAAATTAGATGCGCCATCTAGCTGCGAACAGACCAAATAGCAACGTACTATGTGCTTTGAAAACCTCGTGGCGGCATCTATTAGATTAATTTTTAAACAACGTACAATTTGAGCTACTTTTTAACGCGAGGTTTACAGCTCACGGAGCCACTAGTTAGTAATTAGATGGATATTAAATCACTTGGTTTGTTATATTGTCCGTAAAGTTAACTAACTTAAGAACTTTACTTTTTTAAAATTCAATTCAGAGATTTGAATATCCAGAACTGCACAAACCATGAATCAAAAGTCTGATAGGTATATAAACTTTTCGAAACAAAAGATGAAAAAAAAAAAACATTAAACGCTAGAAAAATGAAAGTACAAGCAAACGTGACGTTCTACCGCTCGTCTAGAATAATACATCTCCTTACCCGATGTGAGGTCATACGAGGTGGAATATTAACATACTCGTTTACTCATGGACTCAGCGACGTGGCCCTTTACAACCTTATGTTCACACAACAGGGTGCAATTTAGTTGAGCACGTGTGACCTGTTGAGAAGTATTCATTACAATATGTGCTGTAAATATAATTTGATAGGATGTAGTTTTGTACACATCGTGGATGGTGGTTGAAGTATTGAAGGCATTAAAAAAAACAACTTTTATTATGATTGTCATAAAGATTAACATCCCTTCATAATCACAGTGTATAAATAGGCCTTTTTACAACAATCAGATAATTTAGTGATTTGAATGTTATTTTTATTCCAATTACCTATATGTGTCAAAATGTTGCTCATCTCATACTCGTCAACTATTTCCAAGATATTTATTATACAAGAGTCAGCTGTTTTATTGGATGTATTTTAATTTGTTGTTGAACTTCTAACGCTGCTGATGATAATAATGATGTTCTATTAATTTTACAGTACTCCGTAGCTTATATAAAAGCCCATTTTTAGGTTCCTCCTCTCTCGCTCATTCATGTGGGTTTATCATATCTGCGTCTGAGTAGCATATCTCCGCGTCTCCGTGACGTCAGCCCCGTTTATTTATCGCCGTCACTCCAGGCATGTCCCGGCGTGGGTCTTGCTTGACGGGACAGGCTAAGATTTAGACTTGCTCAGCTTGTGTTTATTAGGTTATATACATAAAGGGGTTAGTAACTACTTTGAGTGAGAAATTTGGATCTTTTGTTAGAATTTGAATTATTATTTAGACTGTAACTGACCTAAAAAATTTCCGTTGAAAATAAAAAAAAAAAAAATTGTGCACAACTTAGAAATGTAAACCAATCTTCAATCCAGATTTCTCACTAAACGGTTTGTGGAAACATGTTTCATTGATTTCTAAATTAACATCTCGAGCGCCTACTCTATCCTAAAAAACATAGCACTAAACTGCTTCTGAAGGGATAGCATAACATATTAAATAGTAAATTAACTATACATTAGAGATAACGCCATAAAATTACACTAAACGCTTAGGTGACGATATATTTTTTGCACCTAAGACACTTTATCACCACCATGCAGGTTCATTATAAAATCTTTTTAAAACTTAAGTAGTTGAAAGGTTCGCTAAAATGACCGCTAAAGCCCGCTCGTCACGCGCCGGGCACGCCTGCAGCGGTGCAGGTGCGGTGGCCCGCAATCTATGTATATTTAAAACGGTCTCTTTAGGGGATATCACAGCCTTTGAGCCAACTTTTTAACGTCCGAAATTTTTCCTTTTAGTCCATTTAAATTAGTGCCGAAAAATATTCACTAAAGCAAATTGAGTCAAATTAGTCCTATACAGGTTGATTTTTGCAGATTATAGTTTTGTAGTTTTTATCTGCATTTTGTTTAATCCGTATCCGTATTTTGAAAGAAAATTAAATCGTACTATCTTTCGTCTGTTGAATCTTATTGTACTAGTTGGCATCGACGCTGGATGAGGATTTGCTTCCTGCAAGAAGAAAATATGTGGATAAACTTAAGCTTTTGGATCCTGGTCATGCTTGTATATTACTTATTTACGAATGGTATCTGTTATTTTGCATCTTACTTTTGCTTAGTTTGGAAAGGTTATTTCTTTAAAAGCCTTTTTTGATACTATTTAATGTTTCAATGTGGTTCTAAAATGTTCGTCATATGTGCGAGTCACGTTGCATGTAATGTTTGCGAGTGCAGTTGTTCGTCCCTAGGAACCGCCTCATCTATATTTTAACTACAAAGTTCCGTTGTGAAAATCTTAGGGAATCTCTAAAGCGGTGGCTTGGGAAAATTGTATTCGAGCAAATGGACTGTGTGAGAGGGTCTTCAAATAAAACGCTTTAATAAAAGTACTTTTGGTCTTATACTATTTTTTATATTATTTACATAAGATACGTATTTATTTAAATCATAGGTCATAGGTCATGTACTTACTTTAGCTACAAATAAAGAGTTTTAATTTTATTATTATTAACTATTTCGGTTAGCATTCCTAATTTAAACGTTTACCACTATTGAGAACTTTCGTTTATCTTCATATCATGGTATTTTTTTTTTGTAACTTAATTCGGTTACTAGGTTTCGCGCGAATATTACTATCCTAGTTTTTTCGACGTCTCGAATAGCTCGTTATTGTATAGTAGCCTTAACAGTTAGTTAACATTACAATCTTAATTGTTGTTTCTTTTTATTAATTTGTATTGATTCTCTCTTTAGTGTAATTTGTGTAACAAGCAGAAACCTTTCTTAACCCCACATTAAACTTAGCGTGAACTATCTCAACAAGTTTCAAAGAGAATGATCTCGACCCGTTGCTGCTAAAGCGGCCGTGTTTGATATTGTTTATTAAATTATTCCGACTCGTCGGTTCGATGACTGCGCCAGATGAGCTTGACAGACGACCCGAGATAAGTATAAAATGATTTCTTGTCAGAATTAGTGGGTTCGTTTGATTATTAGAAACTTGAAATTGGGGAAAGCTTAAGGCGCGTGCAGATATGACGGTTACGAGAGTGGTACATAGAAACTTTTATCATTCATGTGCTCGCGTCCAAATACTACAGGGTGAAATCGAAATCATTGGCAATCAGCAATAACTTTATTACAATAATTTCTTAAATCAAAGTGCTAATAAACATGAAATGAAAAAATAGTATTGTAAATGCTTAAATCTCAAATTTAAAAACTATGTAGCTATTTCATCTTACTCAATTGTCAAAATATCTAGAAAGATATTTTATTTATCTTCTTCATTCTCGATTGAATGTCGAAGTAATTCCTTACATTAAGGAAATAAACGCTGGCTTGCAGCGTAAGAGTGGGATATACTAAAATAAATTCGACGACGCCACTAGTGACTCGGTAGCTCAGCGGTAAGAGCATTGGACCGGCCCCCTGATTAACTCTGTTGCCAACAATTCTCGATTGAAATCGATTGAAACCGCAGTTACATTGCTGCTTTAAGTAAGATAGTTGTCATATTGGTACTTACCAAAGCAGCAATGTAACCGCGATTTCTGTCAGAGTTGATTGCAACAAAGTTACATAAACATGGGACTGATATATTATTTAGTATTGTAAACATTAAATGAAATGAATAGTAAAACTAAAAAAAAATACTTATAAACTCATGTCTTTAGCATCAGTAATATTTTACTTATGACTTCTTGTGATTTTCTTATATTTAGTTTATATCACTTAGATGAAATTTTTGTCCCACATTAATGAATATGAGATTCTTTAAAAATTGCCAATGACTTCGGTTTCATTCTATACAAGGTGTTACAAAAATACCCCTAATGCCGAATATGGTACATAGGGACCATCAAACTGAACAACTTTTACTATGGGACCACCTCTAAAATCGCGAAAAAAAAATCAGCTGTTTCATACAAAAATTAAAATCAAAAATATCGAAATGTATGAAACAGCTGATTTTTTTTCGCGATTTCAGAGTTGGCCCCATAGTAAAAGTTGTGCAGTTTGATGGTCCCTATCCACCATATTCGGCATTAGGGGTATTTTTGTAACACCTTGTATAATAATTATCGTGTTCTATCGCTTTGTCGCTTCGGCGTCGTGTCCCCGTCGAATCGTATATGAATCAAATCATTAATTTTGCTTAATTTCACACAATAGATTAAGATAATATTATAACTGCTGAAGTATATTTATTTCTGTGGTTTGTTTAATGTTGTACACACTTGGTTTCTAATATTACGACTTTCCTAAATGTTTTTTATTAGGTTCAAGTCGTTAAGGTTCAAATCAAATTGATTAGACATTTTTTTAAAAACTATTGTGTAATTGTTGTTGACTGTTTGTATTGTATGCACCAGTGTCGTCAAATTTTGATAATATTGACAGTGTCGTTACATAAATTATATTCTGGATTACATTGTAATCCTTAGGTTTGACTTTAAGCAATTAGCTTTCAGTTAAAAATCATCGGTAATAGAATTTACCCCTTCCTCGAAACTCAACGAATCGTCAGAAGTGGTGGCGGCCAATTAAAGGTAGTTTGAGCCTTTGAGGTAGTACGACTTCCGTGTAGATAATCTCAGTGTGAAGTTGGATACGGGCGGAGCCGAGTTGGACGTTATCTGCAAGTTGGGTATCGCCATGAAAAATAATATGGACTCACAGATTTACGGAAGGGTTTCTTGTTTCTGGATATTTTTACTTGACTGGATTTTTTTAGTGTTTTCATTTTAAGCATCTCTTCTTCCTTTTTAATTTTGTTTTTGTTTATTTTTTATTTTTATACTTAATGTATATACGACCTAAGTGATGCAGCGGTCAACATGCCGGTCTACCACGCAAGAGGTTCCGGGTTCGATTCCCGGCCGGGCAGAAATTGAAATGATGAATTTTAATTTCTGTGAGGGGTCTGGGTGTTACTATATAATAAGTATATTTTTAATAAGTATTACATCAGTTGTCTAGCACCCATTACAAGCTTTGCTTAGTTTGGGGCTAGATGGCGCTGTGTGAAATTGTCCAAGCATTTGTTATTATTATATATTTAAAGCTATTAAGTGCAAAACTTGTGTTAGTATAATCATACAAAATTATAATTACTATTTTTTTTTAAATTTTATAGTTAATTTTCCGATTTAGCGGTTCTCATGTCATCCCTATTAAAATAAAAATAAATTGAGTTCTATTTCGATATCCATTCACCATAATTCTAATTAAAATAAAATTGGATTTCGTCGAGGACAATCTCTGCGATTGATTTTACTATCCAGTAGTATAGTTTTTCTATCTGCCATAGACAGGGCTCTAGCCATAAATGGTGACGCTAAAATTTTAAATTAAATCCCATTTATTATCGCCATAAAAGTGCCGTAAACGTGGAGAGTAAACATCGAGGCGTGCCTTATTTAATCGATGTGTCGATAAATTCTGCCATCTAACGGCTTGGCCACGCGAAGCGGCGACTGACGACGCGATCGCGATTTCATACTATATTTCGGGTGATGTCGCGTATTGTGAAATAACTGCTATGTTTGGCTGTGCGGACGAGCATGTCGAGCGCGCAATGCAAAAGACGATTCGCGTGTGTTGTCGCCGTCGCCGCCGCCGGTTTGCGTGGCCATGCGGTAAGTCGTGGTAATAGGACGGGGAAAAATTGCGTTTGAGTGCCACATCCCTTCATGTCACTGGCGGTGCTTATGCTTAATGGCATCGTTTATATTCTACCAAAATCTGAGGTCTGAGTGTGCTAATTTTTAACTAAAAAACTAAACGTCAAGTCGGTAACTTTAACGTTTTGCGTAAGTTTAAAGAATTATACTTTTTTTTGCTTTGATTTATAAAATATCATTAAAATATAAGCCTATATAGAACCCAGGATAACTACAAATGTAATTAATTGAGCCAAAATGGTTAAGCTAAAATAGTTATACTCTTCTAAGACTTCTGCGCGTACAGTTCATTAGAAATAATACGCCTTTTACGGATTACAGCGCATATATTATAAATTCAGGTGTTATTTTAGAATTATTTAGTTTGGATTTATTGGTTTTTTGGATTCCCGACGTTTCGACAACTTTCCAGGGGCCGTGGTCACGGGAGGACTAAGGCAAAGACGCTGCTCATATTTTTATGAAATTACCCGCTCAGAACCTTTTAAAAGTTGAATGCATTTTTAAACATGTCGAAACGTCAGGAATTCAAAAAACCAATAAATCCAGACTAAATAATTCTAAAATAACACCTGAATTAATATTAAACGCGCTGTTATCCGTAAAAAGTGTTTTATTTCTAATAAAATATTAATATTATTAAGTAGCCATTATTTTCTAATAAATAAAATAACTATCTCGTGATAGAAACTTATTTCACTGATCTTTTTTTACTATAGTCACTTGAGTTTTCCGTTAATGCATCTATGTTATAATACATACCCATTTCATCTAATAGGGAAGTGGGGCAACAGATAGTTAAAACGTACTTTTCGTCATCGTTTGAAATGGTAATATAACAATTAGCTATTGACAACATCGCAAACATTGTTCCGATTCCAAAGTAAGTAGATAAAGCACTTTTGATATGGAAATCAGAGGCAATCATGGTGGAACTATAAACACCCAGATCTGAGCCAATACAGAAAAGTTCATTTTAAATTATCCCAGCCGGGGAACGAACCCGGGACCTCGGAGATGGCGACACCTTTAAAACCGGTATACAACCACTCGACCACGGAGGTCGTCTATAACTATAACTGCATTGAGTATCGTTCATTTGACTTTTGGTTCTAATAATGTACCGAACTCGAGCTAAAATGTAAATTAGTTTTGTTTGTAAAGTTCAAATTAAAGCAAGCTTAGGTTAAGTTATAAGATCTTAATCGAGTGCAGGGATTTGTTTCATATAATCTCATTAAGATCAATGCGATGTATATTTTACAAAATGAGTAGCATAATTCAAAGTCTAACAACAACCCTTTCAAAGAAAATTCTTTATATAAGCGTGTATCGATGCCGGACCGGGAGTGTTCCAGCCCAGTGGCTGCGAAATCAGCCACTCCTACCAACAGTCACTGGGCATGAGCTAACGAGGGTCACTTGTGTGTAAATAAAATTACCGGACAAAGCTGCAGTGCAGTCATGAGTCATCGCAGTCATGTGGAACTTTTCTTTTTCTAGTGTAAAAATATAATTTTGCAATACCTTAATCTAAAAATTAGATTGTCAAACATTTAGAAGACGAAAGGTGTGTTTTGACATAGTCGTTTTCCCGTTCTTCTTGCGCTTTCAACAGAGGCACACTTCAGAGCATGCAATAGTATGGCAGAAAGTTGAAAGAGAAAGCGCACGGTTTGGAGGCATATTGCATGAATTCGGTGAAGACATACCCAAAGATGTTTCTTTTGAATGTCGAGGGTACCTAACATTGATGAATAATAACGCTGAAGAAATAACGCCGGCTCACAGCGATAAAGGAAAAAGTGCTAGAAAACGAATCTTCTATCGACTCAGTCAGTTGGCCAGAGAATTCGCCCGGATTGTGAGAGGTTCGATATTCTACGTAACTTAAAAAGTTAGAGATCAGTTGTTTTTTACTTTAAAGTACATGCAGTAAAAAATATTTTTTAACGAAGGTAGGCTTAGGTCATTTTACTTATATACGGTGCACAAATAAAACTACGGTATAAAGCTATGGTACACCATAAGCTTTATACCGTAATTTCTACCGTAATTGTCTCGAGTCATTTCAGTTAGGTGGAACTTTTATTGAGTCTAAAAAAATATTTCTTGACGAAGTTAGATAACAAGAGCAGGGTTTTTAGTTAAATTAATGTACGAAGATAGATTCAAGTCACTTGTACAGCCAATCAGGTAGATTTTTGGTTGGAAATAAGTCACTTGTGCAGGCTTTGTACATAAAATTACCAGTATAGTAGAGGCAGTCAGTCTAAATATTCTTGTTAAAATTATTAAAGAGGCTTAGAGTGAAAACATTTTAAACCTTCATTTCCATGCTAAAGTCAGAGAATAAATAAATTAAAATTTTCGCAGGCCAAGCTCTCTTAATATCAAGTACGTAATGACTACCTTCAGACAGTATTTTTGCTAAGCACGTACCTACGTCGTAATTGTCGGTAGTGTACAGCGAGGCTGCCGCGATCCATCATGCGGCAATAAACAGAGTAGGTTTATTTTGGGACAATATTTGCGAACGATTTTATTAAAATCATCCATTCCGCTTGTTTGTTTAGCAGATTGTGCTCCAAATAGCGACCTGCTTTATTAGAAATAAAGGATTGAATATTGGAAAGGTAATCGGTATTCGACGGTTCGACTCTGTGACTCTTGATTAGTTTACCAATACGTAATAATAATAACTTTATTGACATAAAACATTATTACACTCACAAAATGAAGACTGATTCCTGAACTAGGTGAAAATACCTGTATCTCAGTAATCAGCGCCCTAACAGTCAAGTGGGGGCGTGTGTGTGTGTGTGTGTGTGTGTTAGTCAATGGCGTGTGCATTATTATTACTATGAAATTTTAAGTCAAAATGAAAAAAGCTTTATTCAAAATAAACAGTCCCCGTAGCATGACCACCGAAACACGATAACTTTAAGCAGTTTATCGATACTTAACTGTCAAAATCTATTGTCTTTTCACAGTTAAAAGTGATAAATCGCTGTATCATATATCGTGTTTCGGTGAAGGTCTGCTATAGATATTAAATGTCAAAAGATAATACTTGAAAAATAATTAACAGTTCGGGTAAGAAACTTCATTTTCGATCAGGAAACACCTGAAACATATCATCCTCCTACCTACAATTCCATATCATACTTAGCCTTTTCAGTTATATTGGGCCTGTTTCACAATGTAAAAGCAAGTAAAGAGTAGCTTACTTATCAGACGATTTGATCTCTTAGAATTCTGATCAGATCAGTTAGGTGTGTATAGCGATCTGAATCTCCTCCATTCACTCCCTGGATGGCCATCATCAGATCACAGCTGGGTCAATCCTTAGCGGCGAAACAAGGCTTCAAAAAGTTACCTCATTTGTATGAAAATTGACTGGTGTCCTTAATTATCTGGCCACTAGTGTACAATGGTTCATATAGGTGACATTTGCCCGTCTCTATTAAGAAAAGGGAAAACACGAACTAGTGTTTGAAAATGATAAAAGCAAAAACCGACAATTATTCTTATTCAGTGATGTTCCCACTTCTGTAGATTGACTGAAAGACTCAATTCTCCACTCGAAAGAACTGTTCTCTCTTTTCTAGAATATCGGCCGATAAAATCGGAGCTATGTTAAAAAGGAACATTATTCAATTGAACGCGAATCATAATAAAACGGTAGTGGCTAATAAATCTACACGTGCCGGTACAATGGCTGGCTTTAAAGTGCGCGGGCGAATCAATTCAGAAATGTAAAATGGTGTTACACTCGTCGAACATCCCTCTCGCTAGGGTTATCACAATGAAAAATAAAAAATATATAATTTTATTTATATTTAACACTAGCTTGTAACTTCGTTCGCATGGTTTTCCTATGTTTATCGGAAATGAAAAGTGTTATATTACTAGTCTTCAAGTGCCGACCCCTCATCCTATTATTGTCTTAAAAGCCTGAAAAATGCGTAAAGTAATAACAATAACAGTACGAATACAAACTTAGACGTACTTTTGTCGTATTCAAAGTCGCAAATATATATACTGTACCTTTTATGAAGTGTGATTCAGTTTTAAAAAGTCGGCAGCCCTAATCCCCACCGCTACCGTGCACACCGGAGTGGGAAAGTACGTATATGCGACTTATGAAGTTGTTACGGCAATTGTTTTTATTATAATCGCTCTTTGATTGGGAGCGGTCGTCCTGAGAAAATACTCTCTGTTTTCTTTGCACTCGAATATACTTCGTCGGCTCTGTTCGTGTTATTAATTTTACATAATTAGTACAGTAGTGGTGTGGGTGTTGTATCTAATTGTTTGATAGAAAGGAGTGTAATTAAATAGTAATTGTTTACTTTGATGGTTCTCAGTTGGGCACAAAAAACAACATACGAATATTTTATGGAAATATGACAAAACTATTTTATATAGATTCTGTTCGATTGGAAAATTCATGAATATTTTTCAACTTCATAATCACTATTTTGATAGATCTGGTAGCTGTTAATGTTACCAAAATTTTATGAGGGAATGCCATCAGAATTATTTTGTACATTAATTACTTTTTGTCCACCTATACAGTGTCGCAAAACAACCCGCAATGCCGAAAATGGTATAGAGACGATCAAACTGACCAACTTTTACTATGGGACTAACTCTGAAATAGCTGTTTCTCACATTTTGATATCTTCGTTATTAATTTTTGTATGAAACAGCTCATTTTTTGTTTCACGATTTCAGAGTTGGTCCCATAATAAAAGTTGTTCATGGTAGTCCTAATGTACTATATTTGGCATTGCAGGTTGTTTTGTAACACCCCGTATATCTCTTACACATACTGGTCATGTTTGGTTATAAAAAATCCATATCACGCTAAAAAAGTGTAAGGAAAATAATAATAAATGCAAACTTTCTTTAACCTATATAATAGTAAAAACATCGAAACATAAATTCAGCAGCCACACGCTGAATTTCAATTTTCTCCCCAAGTCGGTTCTATCGAACTCGAGGCTGGATGGGACACAAATTGAGGCAGAAGCGACACGGCCGCGCCGGCGACGGAAATCGAATGCCCTACCCCGCGGACTGCGACCCGCAGTTATGTGCCCCTGATGGCTTCAGAATGGAAGCCTACGCCCGAAATTCCATTCAGCTTCCCGAAACGTACACGGTTATGTTCTGTAGCCATCACGTTCAATTCTGAATTTGTGGGTTTTAAGCCTAGCTTTACAACCAACCAAGTAAAGACGTGTTTAATGGGTGTAAGGTTTTTTAAAACCAATTTTTAGTCCCAAACAAATTAACGGAAATAAATACATAATACACAAGAATACATTGAATTCGATATAATATTTAAATATTCTTTGTTTTTACACGACTGCCCAAAAACAGAGAGTGTAATGGTGTTCAGGGTTAATGTATGTTTGTATGTGAGTTTTTTAGGTTTGCATTGTGATTGTAAGAGGTTCATTTATTATAATCTATTAACTTTAGCCGCTTAGAAAACAGCAAATACCCCCATCTCGATAAAAGGTTTTTTTTAGCAAATACTTATTACGGTATCTGTTCGATTTATTATTAATGAAGAAGATAAACTTTGAGTATCTGCTCGGAAAAGATAAAAGCTTGTAACGTTGAAATAAGGAAAAATAATTAATTCGTTATTTCGTAAGTTTTCAAACAATTATAATGAGGGTAAGTACTTTTTTGTGAATTGCAAGCACAAGAAATCGTTTAAAAGTTTTGATTACCTTGGTTAAAATAGAGGGTATTAATTTTGAAAATAACGAATATCTCGTACTAAGGCTGAATATGACAGTGTGACACTGTCTAAAAAAACAGGTACCTTCTTAAAATATTCAAAAAGTCTTCTGTACTTTAACGTGGGTTGACAATTTTTTTGTCGATTTCTAAAAGACCATGATTTTATACGTTATTTTTTCGTTGTTCCATTTTGTGATACAGGCTACAGGCAAACTGTTTTCATGCATATGACACGTTTCCAAATTGTTCTGGCTGTGTAACACATTTTATTATATCGACCTATCGACCTATTTGAATGTGAGTGCATATTTTTAGATATTAGGGAAAAAACGAATAGTAATGTGTAACTAACTGATTATACATAAAATGTAAGATTAGCAACTTATTTTGTATAAACACAATTATCAGTCACAGCACAGTTTAGTTAAAAATGTATTATTGTAAAATATATATAATTAACATTGAATGACATCCAATTGAAATATCTTTCTAGATATTTGACAATCTATTAAAATGAAATGGCTATATAATTTTTAATTTTGAGATTATAACATTCACATTATTATTTTTATATAATACTAAATAATAAACTAGAAAAACTTCGTTTTGTCACCAGATTATTTTCTCAGGCGGGAATCGAACAATGACAATGCCACTCGTAACTCGGTAGTTCAGTTGGAAGAGCATCGGACTGACTGACTGTAAATGATTTTTTTATACAGTGACGAGTCGAACTTTATCTAGTTTATTAATTAGTATTATATAAAAACAAAGAAATATTTTTATAAATACGAATAAGCATTTACGGTTTTTGAGATACATCATAGAATAGATTATTTTTTGTTTGAGAAAAATTATTCGAAACTCACTTTGCTAGTAACAAAAGTATTCGTTAATAATAATTATTATCACATTCTATAAGTTAAACTTTTTGTACAATTATAGTCGCGTTTAAGCATAAAAATAATAGTTTATAAATAGTAACTGTATGTGGTTTAAAATTAATATAGTATACATGTAAGTAGTTAGTTCATAATGCCAAATACTCGTAGTTGTGGCGTCTAGGCCGCGAAACTTCAAAATGCCAAACAGGGTCTGCGCCCGGGGCAGGGCGGGGCTGCGGCGCGCATGCGTGCGCCCCCCACGCCAGGGAATTTACCCACACCTGGAGTGATCACCCATATTTTGGGGTAATTGGAAGTGTTCTGTGTAAACTAAAAGTTGATGTCAGATTTTGTTTTTGTTGAATAGTTTTATGTGCTATCTTTTTTTGGAATCCTGTGCCATTGTCATGGGTTATTAGTTGTTGTATAAGATGAATTATACAAAAATAGCTTTTGACAGAAGTAAAGTATTTTTTTTTCCTTATTTATGGACCACAGTCAGACAGTGAAAATCTTCCACTCAAACGATTGTTTTCAGTCAGCTTTCACCAGACGCGTTTGACGAACAAATTAGAATAATATTCAAGTGTAAAATCAATAACAGAGACACAAAAAATCTAATATGAACAGATTGACCTCTCCCGAAAACACCACCAAACTTCCCTCATAAACACCGTTACATAATCGGGGAGTTTGATCTGTGAGCATGGCAATACCAGTTGGCAGTCAGTCCTCGGCCGGCCGCCGAGCGCGCCGTGATGCAGTCATGACGCTCGCCCGCTGACGCCGCGACAGTGCGTGTCTTGAGTGCAGTACGCGTTCTGTGCGACATTCACTTATCATGTTGTTATGGTTTTATAGTGACCATCGGTGAGTAGTGTTGCCAGTAAGTAAAAATTGCGTTAGTTTGGGAGTTTTTTTAGTGGTTAAGGGATTGTGGCGAGATTTTATGTATTGTCATTTTTGGCTTTCATGAAATAGTTTTTAGTGTTAATGTAAGTATTTCTTTTATTCTTATTCATGTTAAACTCTATATTATAGACGTGTTTGGATTTAGAAAATAAATTAAATAAAAAATTGCTGTTAATGTTAAAACAAAAGTTAGAGAAACAAAAGTATTTCAAAAGTTGCATCTGTATCAAAGGAAGAATTCAAATTCTATAAAAAGGTATTTTATTTCATTTGACTTGTACTGTAGATTTGCATTATAAAATGTTTAAATAATAATGTAAATCCAGGAATAGCAAATTTTTTTTAGTTTGTGTTATTCAAAATTTTTTGAGGTAAATTAAAAAAAGACTTAAATTACAAATTGTAAGCTTATGTGATACACTAGAATCATCATATTATAATGTTCCTAATCAATTCTGTGTAATTAAAAAATATAGAAGTAATATGCATAATGAAAAGTTGCTTATGAAGTTTCTAACTGCCTGTACATTATAACGGCAGCAGAAAAGCCACGCAATTAACCCGCGCCCTTTGCCGTAGCGGCCTCTACGAGTTGCGTAGCAATTAGTGCTACGCCGTAGCACCATAGCACCGTAGTGCCGGAGTTGCTACGTTACCTACATAATAATTATGGCCTTAAGTTGTCGACATCGGCTGAGATACGTTAAGACATGACTGTAGAAAAAAGTTACAAAGTTTCCAACATTTAAAATAAGTTTCATACACTTAAAAAAAAACGGTCACAGTCCCAGTGCTCTAATTTCACAATCAAAAATCGCTAATTTTGTTTTTAAATTATAATCATTCTGGAGTCGTTTTAATAATTATAACGCCTCCATGATTATTATGTTTTTTGCTTATTGCGTTTTGGGCGGGGCCACTCTTCGAAAGCCTCTTACATTTTGGTCTGTGATATTAGGTAATCCTAATTTACTAGATATCTTAAATTGTGTATGCCACTTAACAAAAATAGAGGTGGGTTGAACAATCCCTTAAAACCTTTACAGGTTTTCAGTATCTTTGATTGGTTTTCAAATTTTGAGATTTTAGCATTCACAATGCTATTTTTATATAATACCAAATAATATACTAGAAAAAATACGACTCGCACCAGATCATGTTCTCGGGCGGAAATCGAATCGATTTTGTGACATTTCTTGCTGCAATCATTATTATTTTTATTCAAGCCACTTTTAGCAATGCTTACTAGACTTCTACACTTCTAGCTACATAAATAGAATATAACTATGTAAAATTTTGCTTTGAGTACTTAACTATTTGAAATTTTAAGTGGTTTTAAATGTTAGTGTAAATATTTTGCCGTTTATGAAGAATACTTGTTAAAATCCTCAAAAAAGTATTTGTTTGCGGCAAATTATCTTTGAATAATTTTATTGTAAAGGTGTGTAGACACAGACTTAAGTTGTAAGTGAGTGTATTATTAAGCGGATTACGAGTGATACGCCAGCTTAGCGAAACTTAGAATTGAGGTATATTTGGCTTTGCTTGAGGAAGTTATTCTTGGTGTACGTTTTACGAAAGTGAAG
Source organism: Catoptria pinella (assembly GCA_963556745.1). Lineage (NCBI taxonomy): Eukaryota > Metazoa > Arthropoda > Insecta > Lepidoptera > Crambidae > Catoptria > Catoptria pinella. The sequence continues at coordinate 14,556,946 of OY750762.1, forward strand.
TTATGTTTGCAAACTTCGACCTTATAGAATAAGGCAGTGATATATATGTCGAATTTATAACCGAAGGTCGAACGAAAATAGTGCGTTAAACGTTTGTGTGATAGAAAGCTTGTACGATGAAAGTTTTTACGAAAGCAAGTGCGATGCATACTTGTGCAAAAAAACGTTTGTCAATAATTTGCAATGTAGGGAAATGTTAATTTTTGATATCTAATTTCACAAATAAATTACGTAATGTGAGGCCATTAGCAGAATTGCAATCACCGAAACCCACGCATGCGTAAACAGCAATAAACGTGGTTCCATGATTTTAATTTCTAAATTATTGCGGCCCGAATGGCGCGGTGATGAAAATTACTATGTAACCATGTTTAGCGTGGCTATTTAAAGTGTCACAATTTTACTGCTGTAAACTGATATTGTTTCTGTTTTATCGGAAACTTAAATATGCCTTTATATCAGAGTGAAAGGAAACAGGTACACTACTAATAATCACCCTTGTAGTATTTGTCACTGTCGTTTCTTCTGATTTTAAGACGTTGATAAGTTTCATGCACCCGTTTCTTCTTGCTAACTAAAAGACAGTAGAAATGTTAGGGTAAAAATATATCGATTCAAAACTGCTACTTTTTAGTCAAGTTGAGTAAAATATTGTTTCACTTGATTCAAATAGTACCTAAATACGCATCCTTCGATCCCTCGTGACATAATACTTCATGCCACAAAATTTCAGTCAATTTTTCACTTTTCTCACCCAAATCTGTTGCAGACTACGATTCACGTAGCTTGACAACCCCTGTTGACGTCCCATCGATTCTTGTGTTTTGCCACACGTCATCTCGTATCAAAAACTCGTTCAATGAATCGTGATGAAAAATCAATTTTACGGACGCATCGTAAGGTTCAATTTTGGTGACAACAGATGTTTTTTTATTCGGTTTCACACATTTGTTGGGGATATGGAATATGATGCGTTACGTTTGCAATTTTTTATATTCCTTGCAATATTAATGATCAAGAGCGAACATTTAATATCAACTATTAGATATAATTTAACGTTAAGTACAGATGTTAATATAATGAATACAATAAATAACTTTATAATTCATTTAACTAGAGGTAGGTACCTATTAACAATATTTCTGTAGTGGCAAAAGCAAATCACAAAATTCAATTATAATGAAACCCAGCTTTATTAAGCCCTTCACGAAATGGAAGCGGACTCGAAATCCTATTCGTCCGAACTGGGCCCGGTTCCGTTTTCATAACAACATTACGCGCGTAATAAAATTTCGGTCCCACTAATACGGACGGGCCGTAAATCGTCGCCCGTTGCGAAGGTGCGGATGTGTTTTGACTGTTGGTTCGCTGAGGTTTTATGTAGGACGATATTCCATTACGCACTAAAGGTTAGAAAAAAAATAATGATTTCAGACACAGGTATTTTTATTGTTGAACAAAATGTCAATACAGCCGTTAATTACAGAATATATAATAGTTTTCTGAATAAACTTGTGAATCTCGCTCTTAATCTGACCGACCCGACCTCAGCTCTACAATGTAAAGTAATTGTTCTATTTCAAATTATGCTTTGACAGACAGTCATTACCCGATGGTAATGATTATCGACCTACCAATTGAACAATATGTTTTGTTAAACGCTCGCTTAATAGCTTTTATTGCTTTGAATACCTTTAATATTAACGTAACGGACATATACATCTATATAATTTAACGATTACTATTTCTTTCTTTTACTAACAAGTACAAACGTCATAAAATCAAGCATTGTTGCCACAATTTCGGCGCGGGCATCATTTTCTCTCGTCCAATAAGCAATACCACCGCAAAGATGTCAGTTAAACGCGTCATATACGGGCTCGAGATTTATAGCCGGCTTATTGGCACAAGTGGTGCCACCTAGCGGCAAATGCTGAGTTTTATTTTTGTCACCTATCCATGTGTGATGTTCTTACTGTATTTTTTGTGGCACGCATTGCACGTTACGTTTGGTACGTTCGAATTGTGTTTTGTCATAAAACGTAGTTTTGTCTCTCTATCTGACATTTATTGAAGAGAATAATATTATGATATTATAGACAAATCAGTGATTTGATATTACCTATACCCAGTTATAAGTTGCGGTAATAATAAGATCATTATTGTTGTTTCTTTCTTTAGAAAAATATTTCTTTTTGTTTACGACTGAGTTTTTTTTCCTCGACACATGACGTGACTCTACTATGTGTCGTGTATTGGTTCATTTTAGTTTCGTAGCCTTACTACTTACGACTTATGAAAAATAACGTTTCTTTAATAATTATGATAAATGAATTATAAATTATATCATACCTTTTTTGACAAAATACTGGAAAAAATTTACACATCTAGAGCACTTCAGACGGGTCTTGATTTAAAAATTAATTACAAATCTGCAGAAAATAGGAGATTCAAAGGACCTAATATTTTAGTCAATTAATTGGACTGATAGATTAGTCAAGTGAATTAGTTACTAAATTAGTAATTCTAGCGTATGTACGTCACAGTCAGTTAATGGATTAGTGTAGCTACCAAATTGTTTAGGCTGCTAAAGTCGATTTGGAAGCAATGCACATGGATGCAACTATAGATAGTGTATGTAATCGAAAAAAGTTCGATACGATTACTGCGTTACGCATCACTTTAGCATCAATTCGTGATAATTTAGAAAATAAATTTGGCAGGGTATTTATTATATGGGCTACTAGTTGCCTTCATGGGCTATTAGAAGCGCTCATGGCGAAGCTTGACAGACTGATCGTACTCGATCACGTTTGATAAGCAACGCTCGGTCCGGCCAGGTGTCGGATGGGTGACCGTTAAGTAGCATTACAACTGAGCGCTTCCGTGCTTCGGAAGGCACGTTAAACCGTCGGTCTCGGCTGTTGTCATCTGATAACAGTCGTTAAGCTAAGTTAGAGGCCTTACAGGCGGCTTGATAAACTCTAACACCAGAGGTGGCCACTAATCCTCATACGATAATAATAATAAAGTTGCCTCAAATAAAGGACATTTGTGAAGTATTATGAATATATACCACGCTGAATCTAAATACTTTACACGCTAACCCCCTTACTAATATAGATTGTATAGCAGACGTATAGTCACACAATGGTTACCTACTCTCTGTCAAACTGCTTAAGTTTGATATTAAAAAGAAAGGGATAAAACACTGTGTAACTACACATCTGCTATATAATATTTATTAGTAAAGGCGTAAATATAAACTTGAGTGTATTTGAGTATAGCCATTAATAAGGCAATAGAAATATATAAAATTAGCTTTATACACATTACAAGTTAACTCCTTTGTTATTATATCCACCTCTAAATGTGGTGTGAGTAATAGAAACATTCTAATGCAGACCTGTATGTGAATACCCAGAGCTGTTAGATTAATTTAAAGTTTCCTCCTTATCCACCTGTAAAAGATGCATGTATTCCAGCAGAGCGGACATTAAAAATCAGAAGTCACATTTTTGCAAAATTTCTTGAGTATTATATACTAGTCATATCCTCTTTAACAGCCGAATAAAAAAGAGCTTAACAGATGAAAGCAGTAGGTATAATATTATTTGTTTGACACCCAACCTTCGTTAAGCTCTACAACGATAAGTATATAAAAAAAGATTTACGCCCCACCTGCCTTCATAAATAACACCAGCGCCCATATCGCAATAAAACCGCGTTATAAACAGTAGAAAATCAGTATTTATCTTGTGATATATCAGCCGTGGTGACACGGTGATAATGATTCTTACAGCAGCGTCCGGGGCTCCACCGGGGCGGGTCTCGTAAATTATCAACGAGCGGGGATGCCCCCGGCCTCCCTTTACCTGGTACAAACACTCGTGTGTATGTACTCTTGAAGCCGACATTTGTTATGGGCCGCCAGTTCAAACGCAGTGAATATAATGTAACATAGTGTAGGTATCGAAAATTGCCTATAGAGTGTGTAATGAATATTTTTTTAAACTTCTTTTTCCATGTGTAATGGAATCATTTCATTAGGCATGAACTGCATGACTTGATTGTATTATATTAGGTAGTCAGAAAAGTTCGCGGCCTTTTTGTACTAAAAATAATAAAGTTACCACAGCGAGGAACATCTTTATCACCAAAACTAACCAGACATGAAGCTGCTGAACCATTTTTTTTGCAGTAGTATTCGACAAAGCATCTTCTCCATTAACATTACAAATCTTTCTTTGAGCACTAGTAGCATTATTTTTTTAAGTAAGGGTCTGAACCCTTGTCGAAATTGCAAAACGTATCTAATAAAATTTATAAAAAATATGAAAAAGCAAGATAATTAATAATTTGTTTCAATTTTACCGTTATTACTAGAAAATCAACTGTCAAACAATATATTACATTCCCGCCTAAGTTTAGTATTGCCAGAAATATAACACGCCAAATTCATGCTTCAAAAAGGCCGCGAACTTTTCCGACTACCTATTATTTTGATCTTTTTAATTTAAAAAACAACATGCATTATTTAGGATTATTGACTCAATTCCACTAACTCATAATTATTTTAATCGATTAATTCTATGCAGTAGGTAGCGATGTCTTTTAATTTTTTTACACTTTTACATGACTTTTACATGAAATACGTTAGCGGTAGATTATAGAATGCGAAATGTGACATTTAAGTATTATTTCGTCTGCAATTATGACTTTTAGTTAGAAGCGTCAGAGAGTTTAATGTCAAGACATATTTCATAGTTATGTGAGTAGAGGGTAAAGGGCAGTAATAATTTTCCCAGCGCCTGTTAGCAGAGTTCATCCCCTTTAATAAAATACCGGGAAATCACCCACGAGTCACCCCTCTATATAACGGTCCTCTTGAACTCAAACCTACGCGGCGTTCGTCATTCGCGACAAACGTGCGAGTTTAAGTGTCATAGTGCGGTTAGTTAACGTAAAAGAAGTCTTCGCACTATGAAAGATTTATTTTTTAACTGATTCAATAAATTACAAGCAATTTTCCTCCACCTGAATTTAATTGACGGATTTGATTTCAGCAGCTAGATTTTTTTTTTAATTGCTTGGACAATTTCACACTAGACGACCTCCTTGGTCGAGTGGCTTTGTACACCGGTTTTCAAGGTGTCGCCATCTCTGAGGTCCCGGATTCGATCCCCGGTTGGGTCAATTTAGAAAACTAATTTTTCTACATTGGCTCAGGTCTGGGTGTTTGTGATACCACCGTTGACGCCGATTTCCATAACACAAGTGCTTTAGCTACTTACTTTGGAATCGGAGCAATGTATGTGATGTTGTCAAATATTTATTTATTTATTTATTTAGTGTCATCTAGCCCCAAATTAAGCAAAGCTTGTAATATGGGTGCTAGACAACTGTTATACTTTTTTAATATATACTTATTATACATAGTAACACGCAGAGCCGTCACAGAACATAAAATTCAGCATTCAATTTCTGCCTGGCCGGGAATCGAACCCGGGAAACCGGCATGTTGACCACTGCACCATTCAGATCGTCAGTCTTATTCAAATGAATAAACACTTCAAAAAAATAAAGGGCGCGATTGCGATAACGTATTTATCTATTGCCAGTGTTTAAAGTATTATTGTCAGATACACAATCAATCCAATACAATACATAATGTTAGCTACATTGTTGCTACTTTTATTATAAAATATCTGTTCATTCTATCAGGCGCCGAAGTCAATTGATAGCGTGCCTCACGGAATAATGTTTCATAACTATTCAAGGTGATTATGTTTATGTGTATCACTGTACTAATTGTTAGTTTTATTTTTAGAAATCAATCTGTTTGTTTTGTTTTACTTCGGCGCTTTCAAAGTAAACATTATGATGATAAAAAAGAAATATTTAATAAAATAAATAAATAATAGGTTTTCTTAATTAAAATAACAATAACTAATGGTAGGTATTTTCACATATCAACCCGTCACCACGGCCGATGTAACTCAGTCGAAACGTTGGAAAAATAGGTAGGTATGAAAATACCCACAATAACAACAATTTTTTTTTACTACTTTTATATTTAGTTATTTATCATTAGTTACGTATCTGTTTAATTCCTGTTATTTTAATTAAGTACAATCCAACGCGAAAGTTTAAAATTGAAAATATTTTCTATCTGTTTATTTTATCTGTTGATTCACATGATAAATAATATATACTTGAGTACATAGGTGATATGTTTGTAAGTTAAAAATATAATTCTAATAAAAAACAAAATATTTAATACTAGTGAGTAATAACAAAGCTTTGTACCTACTCTACTAACATTATTTTTATTACTTAAAAAGGTAGATTTTTTAACCTAATGTCTGAATTGAGAATACAAGTTCACCATATCCTTAGTTAATTAGGTAACTTTGAATTTCTTTTATAACGCTAATCGAACATGGGTTTCAGTCAAACATAATTTACCAGAACATTACCATACATGGCTGAGCAATCAATGGTTATTTGGAAATTTAAACATTTATGATCATTATCTCAAAGAGTAACAACTGGCCATTAAAATATTGTTTTTTTTAAATAAAACAAAACTTTGAAGTTTCATTTAGGTACATGTTAATTTAAGTTAAGTTGAGGAGCTCGGTGGTGCAGTGGTTTAGCGCCTGGCCCTGCGATTAAGCAACTTTCGCAAGGGTCGGTCATGGTATGGGTGATCAAAAATGTATTACCTCCGTGCTTCGGTAGGCACGTTAAGCTGTTGGTCCCGGCATTTGCAGTCGTTAACACCCACCAATCCGCATTGGGCCTGCGTGGTGGGTTTTGGCCTCCTTATTCACCCTAAAAGAAGGCTTGTGGCCTAGCAGTGGGGACATTAAAAATGGCTGGTGTCGACATGTTAATTATGGTTCGTGTAATGTTTGACATTTCTCTCGGCGCACATTTCATACGGTGTCCTCAATATATTATATTTAATATGTCAGCAAAGATGAAAGGCGTTGTGACTGTAATTGAATATTCCCTGCTTTCAACGGAGGCTTCATTTTTATTATAGGCCAACGTTAACTTTGTTCAGAGAGGACTTTTTCAAGATCCATAGCCGATAGTAATAGATCACATTTATACGGTTACTCTTTCCTACCTACTCTATTACTGTCTGTTAGGAATCCATTTGTGGTTAATTTCGGTGGTATAATTTGATGTCATGTTTTGGAAAGAGTTTTATTTATCCAATATTAATACACGAAGTAACAAAATTCGTTAAAAATAAATAACCATTAAAATAACGTCTTAGGCCGTGTAATAAAGGTTCGGGAAGTTGGGTTTTCCAAAATAAGTGTCAGTTTTTATACACTTTTAAACTTGCGCATTGTACTTTGTTAAAATAACAGGAATTAAACGCGTATGTAACTAATGATAGGTATTTCCACACCTATCTATTTTCTCGACGTTTCGACCGAGTTGCATCGGCCGTGGTCACGGGCTGACTGGATATAGGTGTTTATGCCTCCTCCTCTGCTGGAAAAGTTTTAACTGAAAATGGTTTCAATCTCTAATGACCACTACCGAGTGACGTTGCAAAATGAAGATAAGATTCAATAAGATAATTTTTGCTTATTCACGAAGTGTTTTACAAAAATTGCTTCAGCTTTAGCTGCGTATAATAAATTAACCAACAATTCCCTTTCCTTGGAATGAAGCTGTCATTTCCATCTCGTCTGCTCGTAGAAAGCAAAATATATGCAAGCCTCGTGCGTACATTACGAAAACTGTTATGTCACGGCAACTAGCGCCGTTTCGGACACTTTGGAAACCGTCCAAGTGGTTGCGCGTCACCGACTTATCCTGAACTCCGCCACTTTTTTTGTTGTCAGTATTCTAAGAATGCGGTTAATGATTAAGCGAAGCCGACGGATCAGTTTATGCTGGCCTGATAAGGAAGTCGAGTAGGAGATACTGTGACATATTGTTTGTTTCCCGTATCGTATCGTAAACATTGAGTTCAGTGTTAGAGATATTGCTCAGCGGTAAGAGCATTGGACAAGACATCCAAGGTCGCGAGTTTGATTCCCGTCCGAGAATATACAAGGTGTTACAAAAATACCCCTAATGCCGAATATGGTATATAGGGACCATCAAACTGAACAACTTTTACTATGGGGCCAACTCTGAAATCGCGAAAAAAAATCAGCTGTTTCATACATTTTGATATTTTCGATTTTAATTTTTGTATGGGGTATGTTCATTAGGGGTATTTTTGTAACACCTTGTATATCTGGTATGCTATTACCGAATCTATGTAATGTAGTAACTAACAATTTAACAAAATATTAAACCTAACTTTGAATTTGCCAGTCAAGACAATAGCATGTTAAAAGATTTCATAATCAGCAAGAGACTTGCGAAAATCCATTTCTGATATTAAATGTTTTTTTTGTTCAATGAATTAGTTTTATGATATCCGCAAGTCTTTTAAGATCCTTGTTTGAGATTTATTTTCACGAAAAAAGAGCACAAAATATCTAAGACACAACGCTTAAATTTTAAAGAAAATTTCAAGAAAGAGCTAGTGAAATACGTCCTCGAGTTTAAGGGGTATTCAACACAGCACGTCATTCATAGCGCAAACGAAAGTTCCACGCGCTCCTACGAAATTTAATATCGCAATAATTCTGAGAGCGTTTGAAACGGCACTAATATCTCCCGTATAAAAGCTGCCATCTGGTAAATGGAAAGCAAACTATATTTCTACAAAATACAAACTCTATTATTTCTTGTACAAAGAGGGAGCCTCTTTGATACAATGGAGAAAAACTTGTTTATATTACGAACTGCATCTGATGGGCCCGGACAGGCGCAATCAAGCCTGAAAGCGGCTCAAGGGACGAGCGACAGCGACCTAACTAGAAAATGTTTAAAATAATTCTAAAACTGTCTTCTGCATCAGAGACGCAACTTTTGTTGTGTTAATCGGAATAGTTGCAGCCTCTTTCATTCTGAGTGCTTAGAGCGAGTTTTTTTACCTCACGCTCGATCATGAGCACGTTAGAATTTTGTATGGCGTTGATTGAAGTTCATCGCGTATTCCGCCAGATGTCGGACCACCAATCCTATATAAAATGAAGTTTACGTTAACGCGGTCGAGTAAGTAAAAAACTCGCATTGGAATTTATAGTTATTGACGTTTTGATTGGAATTGCTCAACATTTATTAATAATAATAATTTTAGTGTTTTATGATATACTTGATACACTTGACCGTCAAATTACATTAAAATTTGAATACATTAGGGTACAAAATGATATGCTAACCGCTGAAGCTTATGCTTCTTACCTCACTGTGAGAGGTACGGCGGCTGATTGCATTTGCTTTAGATTTTAAGAAGGCTGAGATTCACGAGTCCTCGTTTGGTCGCGTTTTTAGCCTTCATTACTATGCTTCTGTGGTGAGCCGATGTTCATAAATCCATTTCAGTTTTTTGGTGGTCTTTTGTAAAAAGACCACCACGCACAAGTTTTTATGTCATTCGTTTTGATAAACTACATTTTTGTACGGTTACTTAGTGATTTTCTGTGAATTTTTAATTTTTTAGTACAAATCATCATTAGAAAATACCGTAATAGTTGTCTTGTAAACAAAGTGTCAGTTAAATTGAATGAATAATTAAATTAATTAGTTTGCAAACTATTCAATTTAATTATGACACAGTGGTCTTTTGTTTTAGTAAATAAAGATTTTTGACATTTTTTTATAGTTAACAGTCCCTTAGTTTCATTTCATCCGGGGTTGGGATAATTTTCTATGAAACTTGAGCATTGTCCTTTCTGTTAATTAAATTAATTATATTTCGGGAAATTAATCAGTCAATAGTCTTGTTCGCGCTTGTAACGCTGTCTAATTCGACTTGATTCTCTGAATAACAAGTGTTGACCTAAATCTTAGTTTGTTGATTGATAATTGAGATCGCTTTTGTCAGCGCGCAAATTATTGATTCAGTAACTGTGTTACGAAGGCCTATTCCCCTTGCCGTTGTCCCCCCACTTTTGTGCCCCACTGGGGGATATCGGGAAAAAATAAACTTTTTGGGGGCAACGAGATAAAGATTATGGAGTTAATATTTTATGAATTCATATTTTAAAGGGAAACTTTAGGTATGTTAAAAAAGAAGCGAGAATCGAACCCGTTAAGTGATAGGATTTCTATTCCTTCTTTTCCAAAGTCTAAAATCAAAATAATAATCGTAAGTTTACTTACTGTACTTTTTTGCTCCATGAATAAAAACCATCCTAAGTAAATTAGAAGATTTACGACCAAGGAACAACTAAGAGGCAATGTTTAATAACTGAATCTGAGAGGTTAAAACAAAATTAAGTCCAAATTCCACAGATTTGAGAGAGAGTGGACGGGTTCTATCTTATTTGCGGAACAATCGATCTCGGAGGAACTGGGGCCCTCTGTTCCGTAATTATAGATAATCCAGAATTGTTCTCGAGAGCAAGTAGTGATTACTGAGTGAATCGTGGGGGGCGGGAGTGGGGGTTGTGTCCTACAAACGCGAAGATGACTGGGCTTGACGCCCGCAGGCAGCCAGTGTTGGTCCAATTCGCAAGTTGCGATGTAAAAGATATGTGAAAATAAAGAAAGCATATTTTTGAAATGTGTGTTGATTAGTGCTAAGTAGTTGTAATGAACTTGATTGTGATTTTATAGGGTGCATCTGCAAAAAAGTATTAGTGTATTTTTATATTTTTGAAATGTGTGTTGATTACTGCTAAGTAGTTGTAATGAACTTGATTGTGATTTTATAGGGTGCATCTGCAAAAAAGTATTAGTGTATTTGTATTGTAAAAATTGGCAGCGGACTGCATTGTAGTTGTGATGATGACAATTTACAGAATATCATAAACTTTTGTTTTATATTACAGAGATTTATTTAGTAATCGCTTCCGCTAGTATCCCTTAAAAAGTGTTTTAATCGCTTCTGCTTATATCTTCGGCCAACGTTCCAAGCGGTCGGTTCGTACTTAAGAAGGGCCTCGTGATTATGTCGAGTCACGTGTCGGGATGAGTCCCAGATTATTATGTACCACTGGTTGGCGATTATTTCATACTTTACACAAAATACTTTATAAACTTTACGCAAAAATAACTCTGGCGCGGACATGCGCCGCACTCACAAATGTCTGTGACACTTTTTTGTCGTTTTGTATGACGGAGGGTTGGGTATCAAAACATTGTGTGGGCTGAATACCCACTTGAGAGCTGAAAGCGTTTTTTTACTGAATGCTAATTGTTCTGCCCTGTAAGTCTTTAGTGCATTATATGTGCGAACATACGTTATAAATAGGGAGACAATTATTGCACTTAATAAATCGAAAGGGAGAAGAGACAAAGCAGATATTAATAAAAAAATATATTACAAATATTACAAAGATTACTTGTAGAAGAATTCTTACTTACTAAATATTCCTCATTCATCATTATTCGATTTATATCAAAACGTAATTCCCTTACATAGACACTACACATCAAAAGCGTATTTTAAAGTTGTGTAACAATATTAAATTTCTCGAGGAGTGTGTCTTGAACAGCAATATTCCCCTCATTGTTCGCTCCAGTTTGTTTATGAGCGATCGAGATGTCGGGGCTCCAGCTCTATAATCAAACATAATATGTGAAAAATCTGCGCCGTCTCGCCATAGCACTCTTATACAACTAACACGTCGTGAACTGCGAAAATTGTTTAATGCGATTTCTGTAAAGTGGCTTTCGATTCGATTCGTGGAAATGGAAGTGATATAAGACGACAGTCTTTTGTTAGTAAATTCTGATTTAATTGAACCTAGGAACGTCGTCATTGTCATGTGTTTCAGACACTTGTACGTTATATGGCAATTATGGCACAGAATAAATATAGTACTAGCGTACAGAAGTTCCACTGCTTTGATCTTGAAGAAAGCCGACATTTTATTTTTCTATGACGACCTCTGTGGTCGAGTGGCTTTGTACATCGGTTTTCAAGATGTCGCCATTTCTGAGGTCTGAGGTTCGATTTCCGGTTGGGTCAATTTAGAAAACGAACTTTTCTATATTGGCTCAGGTCTGGGTGTTTGTGATACCACCGTTGTCTCTGATTTCCATAACACAAGTGCTTTAGCTACTTACTTTGGAATCGGAGCAATGTATGTGAAGGTGTCGCCATCTCTGATATCCTGTGTTCGATCCCCGGCTGGGTCAACTTAGAAAACGTACTTTTCTGTACTCTCAGGTCAGGGTGTGTGTGTACCACCGTTGTCTCTGGTTTCCATAACACAAGTGTTTAGCTTACTTTGAATCAGAGTAAAATATGTGACGTTGTCCAAAATTTATTGTTTTGGACCTAGACCTAAAATTTAGTGACTGCATTAAACTATAAACCTTAATAACATAGACGTCCCCAAGAGAGGGAATTTATGTATCGAGTATTGACTTCGTACATGACAGCGATAAAACACTTTTCCCAATAAACATGTAGGTAGATATGGTCCTCCGGGATGACTTTATCCCGGGTCCAAAGTACCCTCGTCACTGGAGGGTTAAGGTCAGGTTACGGGCCGGTCAAGCGTGAGCCGCCATTGAAAAGTTGATGAGGCAATCTAATAGGTTTTTATGGGCGTATGAGAATGCGAATTGGCTATTTATTTTTAATTTGGAGAGGGAATGAAGTGTACGTTTTACGAATAAAAAAATATTTTTTTGGCAAGTATAGCATAATGACTTTTGTTTTGTATGCACAATATAATGGGTGGTGCTTTTATGATTGATAATATTTAATAAATATTCAGAAGTGGAAATGCTTAACATGCATAGTGCATATTTCTGTTCTGAAGGAATCATGAATTGTAGAACTGTAGTTTCACATGCAGATTTATTTTTAAAGTTACTTTTAAAACTACTTGCAAAGACAAGATAAATCACTGCGGAACCCCAAAACCCTTGCCTGAATTCAGTTCCTGAATTACACTCTCAGGGGCGAAAGGTACCGTACCCAGAGTTTTCTCGGCTTACTTAAGAAATAAAGTTGTAACTTGGATTTCATGGGCTGCAATGATAAACATGAACTTCCGGTAAATCTTGATACCAAATAGTGTATAGTCACGTCTACAAATATGTATACAGTTTAGAACTTTGGCATTTTAAAAGCAACTACCTTTTTGAACAGAAATCAATGACAAATGACAACTACAATAAAGTGACAAAGTTCTAAACTGTAAACAAATTTTTAGACGTGACTGTACTAGTGATGACACGTGAGGTCTAATCTTATCTCAATATTCCAAATTTAATAAATAAGTATTTATCTATATTACTCAATCACTAGTTAAGTTACAGAATCAGCTTCAAGTATTGTGATTCAACATTACATTGAGATGAATATGTTAAGATAGTCATAAACAAGAATTTATTTTAAGCTTTTTTTTGTGTCATTTAAAAGACGTTTTTTATGCCACTTGCTGTCTTCAACTACGACTTAATTCCGTTAATTAATTTGAATTTCAAATGTTCGTTTCCGATGTAGTAGCGATGACGTTTACATGACGATTAATACCATTGCAAAATATACAGCTAATATAGTAGGTACTAGTGATACGAAATATGGCAGTTAGGTACTATGTGACAATTTGAAATTTTGAGATTTAAGCATTCACAATGCTATTTTTATATAATACTAAATAATATACTAGAAAAAATAGGACTCGCACCAGATCATGTTCTCGGACGGGAATCGAACCCGCGACCTTTGGATATCCGGTCCAATGCTCTGACCGCTGAGCTACCGAGTCACTACCGAGTGACTCGGTAGCTCAGCGGTCAGAGCAAAGTGACATTTACGTGAGTTTTACATTTACGTTTAGATAAAGTATAATTTGTACACATGGGGCATTTAGGTACTTTGTTTTCTATTTTGATAACTGTCTGTAAGACGTATGTTTACTTTATCACAGAGTTTGTAGCTATCAGAATATTAGAGGGCAACGGGAAAAACAAACAGTTGATCCGGGCTTACCGTCTTGAGTCGAAATCATCCTACCCCGAATCTCGTATCGATAAACGGGGGCCATTGATTTAATTGTCTATGTCTTGATTGATTATTACGGTAATTGGATTCTTCTGTCTTGGCCTCCATGTTTATGGCTCGGTCTCATTAATCTTGGTTTGGCTCCATCTGTGAAGTTAAACGGCCTTTTAAACGACTCGTTTACGCAAATAAGGTTTGATGCAGTCTCGGTATTTTGAAGGAATTCAACTGGAAGACAGTAATTCAAGTGACCGTTGTTCGATGCTTCGAGGGTGTCATTGTTAATAAATAGTGCAAACGGAAAATTCAGTTAAAAAGGTTTTAAAAAAAAGTGTGGTAAATTTAACTTATATAAATGTCAATGTAGTCAAATATCCGAGATAAATACATTCAATCAGTTAAGGTGTCGACATCGTTCGTAAAAATTTATTCCAAAATTTGGCTTCACACACATTTGTGGCAAAAAATCTCATTTAAAGCAAAGCCACCTCGTGTCACCGGAAGGCCTAAAGCCGCATTTTCGTACGCAAAATTTTTCACCGTCAAACCGCCACCACTCTTTGACCCGGAGTTCGATCCGGCCCGGATTCCCCGGATTTATTCGCCGGATTAAAGCCCGGTACCAACTATTTGACGTAAACAAAGCTTTTGCCCGGATGCCAACTGAATATTTTACCTGCCAAAGGAGACGTTGCAAGAAAATTTGGTGTAATTAAAAATGAGGTTATTGTCAAATCCGCAAATGGATCACATATTCTCACTTTTAAAACTTCCATGCATACTAAACATTGGAATTTACAGATAAACATCCAATCAATCCAAACAATAAAACCGCTTTAACATCCGAATAAGGCGTAAAATTAAATCTGTAAATCAATTTAGCTAACGATTCAGGGGGTCTAGCCACAATAACATTTGCAAATCTTCATTATCGCTTCGCTTTTTAAACATGTATGGGATTGACATAAGGTTTCGTTATCAATCGAAATTTAAAACGTCAAATCCATACATTTTTCGAAGCGAAGCGACAGCGAAAATTTGTAAATGTGACATTGGCTACGGGCTCTCCACTTCTTCACTTGACAGATTGTACCACATTTTTTTTTGCAATTGGAAATTAGCCGTAACATATTATATCATTCAGTTCGCGAGATTAATGCTACATGTTGACTCCCATATTAAACAAGGAGCTAGCAATCTTCATCACTAGCAACACCGAATCAACATTCCGAGTAACACGAGTATATCCCGCGCGTTCCCGTAACTTGATGGCTCTTGTGAAATAAAACAATAAGTTAGTAACTTCCCGCGGCGTCTCCTATTTATCAAGCCGTAATGAGAGTCGAAACTTGTTATTAAACAAGCCGTCGTTTGTTCTCCGCCCAACTACTGCTCATATGCGCTAATGTGAGCACTTCCAGGCGGTCTCGGTAGTGTTGTACCAGTTATCGATACATTATTAGTTTTTAAATTTTTGAGATTTTAGCATTCACAGTGCTATTTTATATAATACCAAATAATATACTAGAAAAAATACGACTCGCACCAGATCATGTTCTCGGACGGGAATCGAACCCGCGACCTTTGGATATCCGGTCCAATGCTCTGACCGCTGAGCTACCGAGTCACTAGTGGGAACGTCGAATTTCTCCTAGTATATCAACTCTTACGCTGCAAGCCATGCTCTGGCTTCCCGTCCGAGAACATGATCTGGTGCGAGTCGTATTTTTTCTAGTATATTATTTGGTTTAGACTACGAATACGAATTAGACTACGACTACGAATTTAGATCGCAGTTTATCTGCGATCTAAATTGACGTGTATCAGCTGTTTAACTGTTCGCGCATGTTTTAAAAGTTAACCGAGGGATTTGGATTCTATAGTGTCAAATGTATGAAGGCGGCATACTGCAACCTGTCACTGAAAACAACTATAGGAACTTACAATCACCACCAAACTTAAAGACGTGCCAAAAACTTTCATAATTAGCATCTTGTGTCTCATTTGCTTGTAATCAACATTTTTATTTATTTCTTTAGGACAACAAACAACTGTAAAAGGAGATTACATACACATAGCACATTAATCGGTTCTTTGAGTATTTGTACAGTCAACACAGTTATCCACAAATATCTGCATAAAACATTCCTTAAAGTTATTCCACCATTGAATACACAGTCGATACAATGGCCCGCCCTATCCATATTCAAATAATGAACCCGCATCAAAATGAACTCCGCGGGAGGCATGCCATCGGTGCCACGCTTACAATAAGGAATCCACACTTACAATAAGGTATCCACACTCACAATAAGGAATCCACACTTTGCAATCGCGAGCTATGCGGTATCACCGAGCTGTTATTGTTATTTCGTTTAGAGTATCATAAACTTGTAAGAACTTTTTATTTGCTAACCTTGGTGACATGTAGAGGTATTTGCTAATTTAGCATTGCCAATAAAATCTTATTTGTTGACTTATACAGCGTGAAATTTTAATCATTTGGTTCCCGCAGTGGGGTGGTCCCACTCATTATTTCAAGCAACTTTTACTATGGGGCCAACTCTGATATCGTGACAATAAAATCAGCTGTTCCATACCATAAAGTTAAAGTAGGTATTGCGTTTTTGTATGGAACAGCTGATTTTTTTCGCGATATCAGAGTTGTCCCTGTAATAAGAGTTGCTTGTAATCAACTTTGTAATCTGCTTTTGTTTTTTTTCTGTGTTAAACAAGCATAAAATATCGTTCAAAAATTCAGCGGTTGTGTAAAAAAGGATTTTAACCTAAATTTGAATGCTTGAACAAGTTATTACTAACTTTCTTACAGAACTTCACCAACAAATTCAATCGAGGCTTAATCTTTTTCGGTAAAACCTGTTTCTTAAAAACAACAATCACTTAAAAGGAAGGCTTAAATAAAAGCTATGTTGATTTTCATATAGAAGTTTGCTTTCCGATCCTGTTCCATTATAATTCTTTTTTTTCGCAAGTATATTTTTTTTTTTAACAAATTTCGCGTTTTCTGAAGTGCTGTTTGGCGTTCAATCCGATTTGGAGCTGTTGTTTTTCATTACAGATTCGTTTTTCAAACACCAACTGTTATCGGACGGTTTACCTTTTATGAAATTCTACTCTTTATTTTTGGAGTCAATATTCATTGACCGAGCGCGAAGCGTCTCCGTTTCAGCTTCGGTTCAAAAATAATTTTGTATGTCCGTCTCGTGAAATTTGTGAGCAGATTCAATAATTATATAGAACTAGCTTCCGTCAGCGAGGATATTCGAGAAAATCCTTAGAGAAGCTTTAACCAGAATATAAAGTATTCTTTGTTTTAATTGCATCAAATCCGATCACTCGTTTTTCCGTGATAGACGGGTCCTCACCAAGCCCGCTGCTTCGAGAGGCAGGATGTTTGCCGCGCGCGGCGGGCCTCGCACGAGGCTACCTCGCTTGGTAAGGACACGCCTAATCACGTATAAACGGCTGATCGGATCGGATTACCTGCCCCGAAACGAATATTTTGCAGTTGTGATTAATAATAAAATTTTAATTAAAATAGAACAGAGAGATGGCAATAGCAGTCTAGTCACTGATGGTTCAGCTATATTTGAGAAACGATTCGTTTTGCTTACGGATGGTAGTATTTTGACATTAAGTCCATAGTAAATGTGTCAAAATGTTTCTTAAATATATGAATGGGGAGTTAGACGATTCTTAAGTTTAGTGCAAACGGGTGTGACCTCTCAAAGTATTAGGCGTCGTGTGAAAATTGTCACATTATAAATGTGAAAACTTTGTGGAGTGAAGCAGACAATAATATAACTTATTTCAGCATGCAGTAAACAATAGCTTCGTAGGGAGAAATTACGATCTATCAATAAAAAAAACTTAAGAAAGATACTTTACTGGTCTTCAAAATGATTCCAGATAGTCGGTACAAAACTCAGTATCAAAAAACCCTAATAGACAACAGAAGACAAATAGTTCTGAAGTAAATCAGGTTGTTTAAGTTCACCTGGGCTGCGGGACGGGTTAATTACTGCAACGGACGGGTATTGATAGCGGACGGGTTGGTCAGGGCTGTCAATAACAACAAATTTTAAATTACAACAAACATTTTTCTTGCTTCTTGATTGTTTCTTGCGATTTGATTGTCTTATGTGTTGTTCTGAAAAATGCGTCTTGTTTTTGTTGGTTTGATCCCGATTTTAACTCATAACTTCTCTCAAAGATTTGACGGTTATTTGGCAAATATTCACTTAAAATCAATCACTCAAATTATGATGTGAGTTTTCATACACTTAAGAGGGTTAACGATCAACCATATAGAAACCTGAACTTTGCCTATTTAGATAGTACTGTGGTTCTGAAAACTTTGGGAATTTGGGTGCAAAAATTAGCAGATGGCAACCTTAGTGTGACATCAGATGGGCCCAAGTTCCTACGCTTTGGCTTGAAACCTCAAAACAATGTATTGGGACATTGACAATTCAACATTCACTATTTTGTAGCTTTTCAAGACATCGTAGAAGCTACATGAGAAAAATAAATGCTTTGAAATGCAGTACCTCAATAAACAGCAACCAATTGTATTACAAAAAATGCATCTTGTTTATGATTAAATTTATTTAATTCATCAACGCCCGAGCGGACGCAGAATATCTATTAAGTCTCATTTTACGGGCGTTGAAGGGTTAAAACTGTTCTATGTTATTACAATAAAAATAACAAGCAAATGTAGAGTAGTGGTGTAAGGGCAAGACAAGTGTATTGTCAATGTGTCTGCAGGTATGGCATGTTGGAAATTGAGTTTTGCATCCACATTTAAAATTGTTTCTCTAACTTGCTCGGAAATTGCTTCATTATTTAAAAAGCAATACGTACATTGGGTCTTTTTGGTACGCAACGAAAAAACATGCTAGATAGGGACTATAATAATACCAGATAAGGACAACAATATAAATTGTGTTATGGGATTTTTTTAATTCATCAACGCCCGAGCGGCCGAATACGGATAACAATGGAATATCTATTGTGTCTCATTTTCCGGGCGTTGAAGGGTTAATGCACACTAATTTAAATTAGATGCTTTTCATTCATTCAATGACGTCGAAGCTCACAATAATATAATGCAACCTCGCGGTGTACAAAAACTAAGAAGGATTGAATGTTCATAGTGCAAGATGAACTATTAAAAGTCGTACAAAAGTATCAAAAGCTCGTACCAGTACACAAAATAACGGATTTTGCGTGGCAAGAGTGTTTAACTGTAACAACTGCTACATTTAACATTAATTAAACGTTTGTTTCTTGAATTAATTTGTTTTTCTCTCGCAAGTTAGAGAAGAGTACTATACAAGTCTCGGCTGAAATAGCAATTATCGGCCTCGTTTAGTTAAAAAGGACTCGGCTCCGCCTCGTCCAAAATCACTTGGGATGTCCTCGGCCCGACAATTGCTCTATTTCAAGCCCCGACAGTAATGTACTATTTTCACTTTACACTTTCGAATAACGATTCGTAGCACTCACGTTGTAACGCACAATCACTCGTCGCGATATCGTTCTTTCGAACAACGTGCATATTAGAAACTTCTCTATCACACAAACGATCTTTCGCACTATGGTCATCGGCGTCATCTATAGTTCATCCTGAAGTTTATTCATACATCGTGAGTATTATGTAACTCATACTTACTTAAGGGGCTGACGTGAGCCAACTAGCGCCGCTAGTTGATTTTATTTTATTTATTCTAAATAAGCCCAATTCTCAAAAAAGGAATCAGTCAAGATTTTGTTAATAAAAATAACTTTACAACATTACAAAATGCGTGCAATAGTTTCAAAACGGGTTTGAACCAACAGTGGCCACTTTTAACAAAATCGCGTTTTAAACTGCTTGAATGCCTTTTCAAACTGTGTAAAGTTATTCTATAAACATTAGACGTTATAAACAAAACCTTGATTAATTCCCTTTTTAAGAAATTGGGCTTATTTAGAATAAATAAAATAAAATCGACTGGCGGCGCTAGTTGGCTCGTGTCAGCCTCTTAAGTATTCTGAAAAATAAATATGATACATTACTACTTAAAAAACTCACTACTGCACAATTTCCATACATTTGGGACTTGAACAATTATAATTATAACTCAAACAGCCCGAGATCAGAAGGTTCTAGCTCAAATTCATATCCCCAGAGTTCTAGAGAATTATAGTTAAACTCGCGCTAGCTATTTAATTTATTATTTCCATAATTAGACAAAAACTAATATTATTAATTTTAGATTTTTTGCATTCACAATGCTGTTTTTATATTAGATAAATAATATTAGAAATTTAATTTAATAATTTTATAGCTTGATCGATTGTCAAAACATCTGGAAAATTGTTAAATTGTTAATTGTTGCATAATGGTCATTGGGTCGGAATCCCAAGGGAGCGGGTTCGAGTCCCGTCTGAGTTGCTACGGGTGAGTCGATTTTTTCTAATATTATTTATCTTAAAACTAATATTGTTAGTGATGTATATATACCATTCTAATAAATATTAATAAGACCGCTCAGGTAACAGTGCGTTTTTTTTTATTGAAGTCACAAGACTGCTAAAACAAATCGTACGCAAGCAATATATCCTTGTATAAAAGTTGAAAATGTCTGACGGTAATTACTTTGTAATATAGAGCAATTTATTTAGCGCTTAAATTATACTTCGCTTACATAATAGGAAGACTGCATTCTAATTAAGAAGACGCCGGAATTTCGCTGTGCTCACAATTTTGCAAGATGCACTGGAGCAGATTCATAATGTTGATAAAGCTGTGTGCACTGTGGAAGCGTTGCGGCAGCTGCCATAAAGATTTTAAGCTCTGTAATTTTATAGCTCTATTAAATTAATTGCTCAGAGCAGTGTGTTGAAATGACTTTATTAGGTTGAGAGAAAAATGCAGAATAAAATGATAAAAGAATGACGACCTCTGTGGCCGAGTGGCTTCGTACACCGGTCTTCAAGGTGACGCCATCTCTGAGGTCCCGGGTTCGATCCCCGGTTGGGTCAATTTAGAAAACGAACTTTTCTATATTGGCTCAGGGCTGGGTGTTTGTGATACCACCGTTGTCTCAGATTTCCATAACACAAGTGCTTTAGCTTCTTTGGAATCGGAGCAATGTATGTGATGAAAATATAAAAAAAAAGAATACGATGAGTGACTCTGAAGTGCCTAGATCTTGCAATTGCTTACTTAAACTTGCATATTAAAAACTATGAAAGGTATTATGTATGTAGGTATCGTTTATTGTATTAAAAAAAAAGTTTATCAATGCGTCGCCTTATTAAACTTATTAAGCCATTAAGAACTCTCGACTATACTGAGGATCCCACATACTGCCACGAATCACGCAAAAATTTGCGTATAGATGCGTTGGTGATGATTTACATCATGCATGCCGAGATCCATTTCGCCACATTATAGCATCGCTGTCGCTTGTAAAAAGGCTTAGCTAGGGTTGAGCGATGAAATTGATGCGGTATTTCAGGCAGTGCCGCGTATCACCCGTCGCTACCGCCACTTTATTTAAATGTATGCGGAAAACTGATACCACCACTACACTTTACAGAAATAAGAGACGCTCTCAGATATACACGGCTTCACTGAGTTTCGTTTCGACTCGATTTGTTTTGGATTGGGAATTTGTTTGAGTCGTATTGCGATACAATAAGGCCTATAGTATTGGGACCAATCACGCTTTGGAAAACATGTTTTATTCATTGACTTTGATATTATAGTTACTTTAAGGTACTTAATTATCTTAAACTAGAAGATAAATGTTATTAGGACTTAATTCATATCAGCACAAAATCTATTATTAGAAAAAATACTTTATGTTTCTGAACAGCATTGTTTACATTTACAAAAGTTTTAATCCTAAATAATAAAAACAAACGCTCTATCCAGTAAATGTCGGCAGTAACTTATTGATTCAACTACGACCGTCCGTCTTTGATGTTTTCAAAGTTTTTTCCTTCCAAAGTAATCCCTTACGGCGGCTGAAATTTGCGTAATTGGATGTAAAAGTTTGTCGCGCGACACCTAGGACGACGACTGCAAACAACATTATGAGTTGCCGAGTGTGTGAGGAGCGAAATTCGAAAACAAACGATGGCTCCAATCTAATATGATACGCTAATTTTGAGTTTGTTTTGCAGCTTTGTCTCGAAATTAACTCGTACAAATTACGTCGAAAATTTTGATTAACATTAATGAAGTATGAATATCATATTGAATAAATAGATATATCTGGCTTTCTGTAATCTTCGTATGTTGAAGATTTCCTAATGAAGGGTTATTTTTAGTTATTTTGGCGTTATATTTGAACACCTCCGTGGTCGAGTAGCTTTGTACACCGGTTTTTAAAGTGTCGCCATCTCTGAGATCCCGGGTTCGATTCCCGGTTGGGTCAATTTAGAAAACGAACTTTTCTATATTGGCTCATGCCTGGGTGTTTGTGATACCACCGTTGTCTCTGATTTCCTTAACACAAGTGCTTTAGCTACTTACTTTGGAATCGGAGTAATGTATGTGATGTTGCCAAATATTTAATATTTATTTATTTATTATTTTATATTTAGCGTTATATTAAGTGTGGTATAAACTAAGGTATCATAATTACCTCTTATCGTTTAGACTGCTCAAGCCCCCCTAGCTAAAGCAACGTTTTGTCCTTAAAGCCTTCAACAACCTCCAAGAAGAAGGATGTATAGCGATCAAAATGGCCGCGTGTCTGTTAAACTGGCGAGATTGATGGCGTCGCGATCATCATTAAAAGGCGGTGGTTAATGATGACGCGAGCGGCGTGTCACGTGTACACGCAGATTTATATAATGTGCTTTCATTAATCTGAGCCGCGGGAGTACTGTGTGTGGCGGCTTTAATAATTTTGTCATTAAACATTGGAGATAGTAACTTAGCTTTACTTTGGGTGTTAGACAATGTGCAGATAAAATGTTCATGCGTTGTAGTGGTTAATTTGGGTTATTTCTTTTATTCTTACTCATCCTCATTTGTTCATGAATTGTTTCCCATTAACTGACATTTAATTGCCGCCAAGCGAGCTGACAAAATTAATATCCCCTCTTAATCGCAGAAAGAGTTACAGTGCCCCAAACCAGTTAACCATTTGAATACGCAAAAGCGTAGTTTAGGTGATTCCCCGTTTCGCAAAAAGTGGGCAAATGTGGCCATTACAACGTAACAAAAGGCGAAAGTTCGCTAATAATCCTGGGAATTTGTCCTTTTTGCTGAGTTCGGGATAATTATGTAAGTTCACGCACGTACGCGAATGGAAAGAACGTAACTTACTTGCGCCTTCAATCAACCGTAAGATTGAAGGTATTTCTGGTTTAATTAGTTTAGGTTGGGTACGTGTTATACTGGAGGAGCTACGATGACGTAGTTTAGCGCCTGGCCTAGCGATTGTGGAGGTTAAGCAACTTTCGCAAGGGTCGTTCATGCGATGGGTGACCAAAAATTTATTACCTCGAGCTCCTTCGTGCTTCGGAAAGCACGTTAAGCCATTGGTTCCGGGTGCATTTGCAGTCGTTAGCATCCACCAATCCGCAATGGGCCCGCGTGGCGGGCTATGGCCCATCCTCCCTATCCACCCATAAGGAAGGCCTGTGCCCCAGCACTGGGGACATTAAAAATGGCTAATGGTCACGAGTTATACGTACTGATAGAGAAGGGATAAGCGAATTTATTTGATAATTATGTAAAGGATGTTGTATTTCTTTGCTCATTTTAATAAAAATATAGCTTAAGAATTTATAAAATTGAACTCTACATACAGGTCCATAAGATTTTGATTTAAATTACGGCTAGTTGGCATTTTGTGATATTGCCACGTCAATTAACAATTATCAAGAGAATTGTGGTTAAAATAAATAACCAAGGCTCGCTTAAACACACCTTTCGCAGTAACTCGGTAACTCGGCAGCCATTTTATTTTCACCAATCAAGTTACGATAACCGAATATAAATTAGCGGGTCACTGAATTTCGGGACTATCGGGATCTGTCGGGACGTCTCGGGACCCGATGTAAATTTACAAGATCTGTTTTTTCCAGTAATGAACCTTGGGTTGAGTAAATTTTAACTTTAAATACTTGCTCTATTGGAAGTCAGAACTCGTTCTATAAAAAAGATGGGTAAGAATTCGGAACTACGAATTTTTCTTTATGACAAAGATAATTACTTTGTGAATTATATTGTTTCTTTTCATAATATAATTATAAAAAAATCTTTCTACCAATAGGTAGAACGTAGGTGCTTGAAAACCCCACAACAAATAAACATCAGATTTCAAACGATTTTAAACTTAGTGCCAAAGGCGTCTCAACTTATCCAATTTTTAGAACAAAGAAAGAGTGTCGTTTGAGGAACTTAAAGCGGCAGTTGTTATCACTCCCCAATATCTATCCTTTAAAATAAACTGTGGAGGGAGCCCGGACGCATTCATCGGGGACAATGGGCCCCCGCTCGCCCCGGGGGGCGGTCGTCCCCTTGCGGTGGTGATATCCTCAAAGCTTTTGTTATTGCTTACAAATCCAGGTTCCTCTTAGGCCCGCACCCACCCAACAGTTTGTGTAATGAATTCTTAAAGTATTATCTGAGTTGTCATAGAAATTATTTGAGAACGGTTCGTTTTGTGTTTTTTTGAGAGTTCCAATGTGAAAAGTTATTTAATAAGAAATGCAGAAAAATTTTTGAATGGTTTTCAGTTCCTTTTTGTTCGGTTTCAATTTTCATCAATTTTGTTGGTTACAATCGGTATTTAAACTCATGTTTTGTCAATTATAATTAGCGATACTGATTTAATTCCCTTTTTCAGTACAAATATCTGTTTCGATTTACCATTTAACAATACGGTTTCTTACTTATTTCCTAAAACTGGATCAGAATAGATTTGCTCTCCGATTAAGGTAAATTATATTTATTGCGTAGACGGTTAATCTTTCTCGAAAGAATTAAGTTACAAATTATCTTTGTTGGGGAAACGATAAAAAAGGGTTTTTTAAAATGTCTTAGTTTTTGTGCCAAGTAGGTAAATATTGTACCAGTTTCCTCCGAGTTTTTCCTCTTAGGTTTACGTTGGAGAGCGATTTCATAATTGGATCGTAATTTTATAAATATTTTAGCCTCATTATCTTCAGTTTTGCTGTAAATCTTGTTAGGTTAGTATTTTTTAACAGCTAAGAAGATTATATTATTATGCAGCATTTATTTAGTCGTATTTTTTGAAAGTAAGATATATTTGCCATTATTTTAACCTCATTCTGGCTGGAGAAACAAACAAAAAGGGGATCTTTTTATTGTTATTATGACACACTGGTTTTATTTCAATGAACAAAAATAGTAAAGGGTTAATATTTGGATTTGTAAAGTAGGTGTATTCAATATTAAGCAACTTGTCGTTCATATAAATTGTCATTTTCAAAATCAGCAACGATTTCTAAAACTGGCAGATCGAAATCATTTGTTTCAAATAGTTCGTATGACTTAAGTCGCATATTTATAAACTACTTATATACTTATCTTAACGGCACAAGATCGCACTCCAAAACTGCTAACCAACGAGCGATTAATAATACGGATTTTGCTGTATCGAATGAAAATAAGTAGTAAAGAGCGCTCGACGCCAGTTGAAGGATCCAAAAATAGGGCCCCAGGGCGGTTGAGACAGACTTAGGCCACGAAGGTTGGACAGAGCAGTGGTGAAAGGTCAATACAAGCCCATTCCCATCGGCTTATTTTTTGGAAACCCACCGATCCACTATGCAGATCATCATTTGTTTTTGTAGAACGGCATACCTTCGCCATATTCACCCCTCGCTCTCACTGGGACAGACATCCGGCGTCACACGTGCCTGCGTTGTCTGTGTCGCCTGCGTCTCATCATACGTTTACTCTTGTTATTCAAAAGAGAATTAATTCTTCATACCCAACTTCAAAACCAAACTCCCATAGAACCAGTACATAATACTTTTGTATCTGGCCTAAAGCTTTAGGTTCGCACCCTTAGGGTCCCATAAACGGACAATTCAATTACGAACTTGCGGAATGCGGGTCGCCGTCGGACAGCGGTCATTGTAGGCTCCCAGCCGTTGTCGGCTCCCGGCCGTTGTCGGCTCCCGGCTTTTCACACTTTCCGATTTATACCGAAGAAGTTTCACGATGGAATTTGTATTGTTTCGAATAAGTTTTTGGCTCTTTAGCTCCGGGACACGGAAAGGTTTGAGTTTGTGGGTATTTTTTTGAATTTATTCTAACTTCAACTAACAACAAAAGAAAAACAATAAAACACTAAGGTTCCGTAAACACATTCCTAGCATAACTCCTAAGTATTTACGTAGACTAGTAGCAAAACAACACCAATTTCATTTTTGTTTATATCAATAAGGAAACTCTATAAAGTTATGATAAAAATATTAAAGGAATGTCTTTGGAACGTCTCTTGGTAAAAATATTAAAAAGGTTTATCAAAGAACTGGCGACGCGGGCAAAAATAGATATTTCCGAGCGAACAATGTTCTACAATGAGTGAAACGATTACCATTCCACTTTATTTCTTGTTTGCTTCTTTTTTTAATAAAGTGTTGTGAAAGCGAATAATTCGTGCTCTCCCGAAATTTTCGCTCAAACTCGCTTTGATAAAATTCCATTTATAATTTATTCAGTAATAATTTTGTTTTTACTGGGATTTTTTACAATTGTCTCGTTATGACACTTGTGCCAGATAATCTTTTAGGTTAATATAGTGCAAGGTCGTTAAGGTATATTTTTTATTGTGTACTTGTCTTTTTAGGAGTCTAGAGTAGTTTTTTTAGAGTCTAGTAAGTAATTTAAGTCTACTCCCTAGTGTATTTAAGCTATATAGACCACGTATTGTAACTATTGTACGGCGAACCGCAGAAATGTAGCTATATTTACTCCTTTATAATTAAAAAAAACTTTATAGCGTCTTGTTCTATAGCTCTTACTTTTTAAACCAAATACAAACTTTTAGGCTAGCAACCAAGGATACTGGGTCATGTCAGGCCCTGAGGCATCAAAAAAGGCACAAATGAATAAAACAAAACCTTTGTGAAGGAAAATTTGAAATGTTTCGCCGATCAAGAGGCTCCAAAGAAAAACAAAACTGTTGAAAGCAACAAAGAAGTGTGTATGTTGTTGAAATAAACAACTCTTTTGTTCGACCTCCTTTGTTCAAGCTTGCACTAATTAATTGAAGTAGGTTTTATGGTTTGCTAATAATTAGGTACGTTTGGGATTTTTGTTGGATTAATAGAAAATTACGTAACCATAAATAAATAGAAAATTGTGTTTAAAAAAATACACAATTCGCGAGTTTAGTTTTTCAGCCACTGAACTCACTATATTATTAAAATTTTGTAATTTTAATTCATTCATTACATGACGTCATTTTGGGTCATGTTTTACTTTGAAACACTGCGGGCTGTCAGCTGAACGTTCGGCACTATACTTTAGACCGGTTTGGTGCAATAGTGTTACGTTTTGGAATCAACTTCCTTTTATTTGTTTTATTTTAAAATGTTGTCCGTTTTGGTACAGGTGAGGGCGAGCGCGGGGGCGAGCGGCGGCGCGGCGCGGGCGCGGGGCTGTCGCGCGGCATGCGGCGCCGCCCGCTGCTGCCGCTGCTGCTGCTGGCGTTGCTGCGCGCGCACGGCCTGCTCGCCGCGTCCGGAGGTACGAGTAGTTTTAACATTTGGCTCTTTTAAGTGTTTTAGACGTTTGATTAAAGTCTTGCAAATAGGCCTCAATCCAATATTAACAGCGTGTCTGCCACGCGACGGTATGTGACTAGCCTACGCTATACTACGAGTAGTCATCGCGAATCAGGGCGCAATAAAGTGTTGCTACGATTGCAGTACTCTAGGTTTCAAATCTAATCTGGTTAAAAAACATTAACGCACACCGATCTGCACTATTCAGGTCATTCTAATATGACAGCCTGTCCAGTTGACGTACAGCATAACAAACGCCATACACAATTTTATTGCATTACCGTAAAAGTTAAGTTAAGTAACGTAATTACGGTTACCATGATTTCAAACTACTACCAGACAAGACCAGCTACCAGAGAAAGTTGAAAATTAACTTCAAAAATTGAAAGTACTATTAATAGTACATAGTTCAGCCATCTGCTCATCCATTAAAATTGGAGAGAGTTCCATTTTTATTTATATTTGTTTTTGAAAGATTTTTTAATTTAATTAGTAAGTGTAATACTTTAAACAGCAAACCCGTGAACTTTATTGAAAGGTACTAACCTTAAACTTTTAAAAATTTCTAAGATTTGTTTTGAAGCCTTCGCCACAAACTACGCTCTCTCTCTTCTTCAACTTTGGATTTATCTCTAGAGGTTTTTTACATCTGGTAATCATTCAATGAAAAGGGCACCTGCCCAGGTGAGTAATTTCGAAGATATTGCTGTTTCAAGTTTCACAGCTGTTATCTGAAATGAAGATCTCACTTTTATTTTCTTCAAACACACTATCAGTCTAGGATCAGTACTTTCCGAGATATTGCTGTTTTAATTTTGACAGCTGTCATCTGCAATGAAGATCTCACCAAGACCTTTAATTTTTTCAAAGACGTCAATTTTTTTCGGTAAATCAAATTATACATTTATTAAATATAACTATCCATATACACTTTATAATACTGAGACCTTACGATAGCGTATGCGCTGTATAGACTGCCTCAACGCGGCCGAACTATACAAACCAACTATAAACCTCCTCAGCCCACATCTGTCATTCGATCATTTATTCAGCGGGTTAATTTTGGGAACAATATTTTCTGTCACCTAAGTTTAGATGTGTCACTAATCTGCAATACCCAAATTATAATATCTATCCCCAAGAAATATATTAGTCATCATATTTATCAAATCTGTCTCTAAGTATAAATCACCGTATTAATGTAAATATGTCTCTTAAATTATAGTTTGATCACTTTTTTCTATAACCTAAATATAAGATCTGTCCTCTAAAAAGTAAGTCCCTGGCAGCAATAATATATTTGTACCTAAAATAGTAAATCTATCACCATTTTAATCGTTCAATCATCAAAATAATAGATGTGTCACTTAATTAATAGAAACATTCCTAAGTAGGGGCGGAGTCAAATTGGCGGGCTGTGAAAATTTAAATGCACTAGGTAGGTTAGGTTAGTGTTTAGACCACTCGCAGCGAAGCGAGCGAAGCGAGCGAAGCTCCATAAATATCAGGATCAACTAGTTTGGCCATAATGCTTATATCAGGATCAACTAGTTTGCCCTAGCCTAAACTGGTTTATCCTATCGGGTTTAGGACAAACTATGTAGTTTGGTCTAGGCTATACCAGTTAATCCCATCGCGTATAGGAAGAACTAGTTTAACCTAGGCCAAACTAGTTTGTCCTGAAAATCGGGTTTGGCCGGTAACAAATATACCTAACTAACTCGCACAGCTCGCACTTGACTGCAGTGTTTTGTTTAGTTTTAGATAAGTAGTGTTTTTGTTTCGATTTTAAATGTAAATTATATGATTAAAACCTATTGTAGTTTAATTTAATTAATTGTACCCATATTTTCAAATTTCAGTTGAATTATGTAATAAATTAATATTATTTTTCAATGATCAAATATATTTTTTAGGTAAACATTTTTAATTGTTTGGTGATTCAGTTTTAGTGACACTTTTATTATTTAGAAACCCAATATAATTATTTGATGATTGATATTATTTCCAAGTAATTATTAATTAATATTTAGGTAAGCGTTTTTATATTATTTGGTGATTAAATTTAAGTGACAGATGTACTATTTTAGGAACAAATATTATTTATTAGGTCACTGAAAATGCATTTATTAGGTAATTGATAAAATCATACCTGTTAATTTTTGAAGCCCGATTCAATCTTCAGATGTGTTTGTTTCTGAATTTTGATTAGGGCTCCCGAAAAAAAGATATTTTATTTTTTGTCTGGTAAGCCAGATTTTTTTCCATTTTTATTCAATATTATCAAAATTTCCCAAAAACTACCCCACCGGTTTTTAAAATTCAAGTGCCATATGATAGAACTCTGCGCTTTGCACATTTTGATACCTCTCCCATAGAGATATGTCCAATTTTGACTGATCCACGGACATATATCTACAAACATTTTCAATGTTAAAAAACGTACTATCTAAAATATAATTAAACCACTGAAGATATATTTCAATTTCACTACATTTCGTTGAAGCCAATCCGAAGCGGAGGCTTTCAAATTAATCGTTGAAGTCTTCGGAATTAAGCAATCGCCGGATTGGTCCGCGCAACGTTCCAATGGGACAAATTGACGGTGTAGCGAATATAGCGCTAAGTCAGAACTATTGATTAGCTTGCAATTTGCACTGCAATTGTAATATGAGTGCACTAAGAAAATTACTTGAGTGTGATTATGAATTATCTTTCAACATACTTCTCTGTTAAGATATATAACTACATCGAATGTTAGATCGCAAAGAGTATATTATTATAGTTTTAAGATAACAAATTTTAGAATTCACTACGGAAAGGTCGTTTTTCCCTTATATCGATAGTTTTTATCATCGAGATACGAGTGTCACTACACTCTAATAAATCATAGCCGGCATTTGGATGAGAATTGAGATACGGGAGGCAAATCGAATGAACGCGAGCACTGATGCACACTGCACCGTCCCATCGGTCTTGTTTGGCAATGTATGACGAAGCTGCGTTTGCGCTGCTAACAGAATCCAGTCACCTGGAAAGCTTAGAGGAGGGCCAGTAAATACTGTTGATGTTCGGTAAAAGCTTGTTCGCAGTATTCAATATTGATTAATAGGACTACCGACTGTTTTGGTACAGTTAGCAGAAAAGAGTTACTCATGCTATTCCTCTATCGATTGATTTGTAACTTACCGTCCATTACATTGAGAAAAATGATGCTTTTACTGGTAAGTAAGTATTGAGGAGTTAGTAAACTCATTTGGAAATTTCTTGTTTTTAAATAGGTATTCATAGTCCAGATACTTACAGTTTTTTCACTACTGCAGATATAGATAACAAAAACATCCATCTGACATCGCCTAAAGCTGCCACTCCCCGCAAATCTCAGCATTCGCAGTGACAAATTGAAGAGCCCGAGCGTTGTTGATAGCTGGGATATCGGGAGTTCCCCTGACAGCCTGCGACGCGAGAACCTGCCTGTCAGCCCGTAACAAGCTATAGATTAAGCTGGAGCTGAAAATCTAGGATTTTGGAAATCCTTTCGATGGGATAAACGGTTACGTCACCCTTTTATTGATGTTTGATAGTCCGAATTTTGAATCAAACATTTCATGATTCTAAGGGACCACCACGTTTTTATTGGGTTGCTTTTTGAAATTACTTTTAAAATAATTACTATGAAAAATAGACTCAACCGTAGCTTACCAGACGGGACTCGAACCCTCACCTTTAAGGAGACCACTCACCATCACGCCACTTGATCAAGTGGCATGATTGTGAGTGGTTTCCACTAGGAATCAGCCCAGTCCTTATTTTGTATATCTTGTAAGTAGATTCAGAGCTAATTTGTGTTATTGCAGTAGCCTCAGTATTATTTATTTATTTATATTTATATACTCTATATTGTATACACACAGAACAAACAAAGTAACAGTCTAAACAAAAAAGAGACATAGAAATGGCGGCCTTATCACTTAAAAGCGATTTCTTCCAGGCAACCTTGGGATGGACAGGAATTTAGGAGTATTCGTTGTTAAAAACAAAAAGTTTTGCCTCAGAAGCGATGACGAAACTTTTTTCCTTGCTTGTATAATAAAGATTCTAAAATTAGTTTTTGTATACCGTTAATTGGGTAAGCAATAGTTCATAAAATAAAAAAAAAAACTAGTTAATTGTATGTAGACACAGGAACAAGATAATAAAGGTAGCCACGCAAACCAACACCCATCATTTATTCTCGCAAATCTCTTTATGGCGGCAAACGTGCCAAATTGATATTTACCACAGCCTGCACCAATAAATATAATTTCACAAATCCTCAAAAACAAAGGAGGGTGGAAAATGAGGCTAAATTTTGCTTTACAAATGCATATAGGCTCGGGGTTGCTATTAATAACATTAGATTTTATAACCCTTACAAACTGCCACGCCCTTCTAAATGTTTTTTTTAGAGGTATAGAACTTTAAGTTGGCATTACTTTTCAAGATGGCGACCGATTTGACAGCTGTCAAGTGATTTATTCTCAGTTTGGTTTGGCAATTCATCATGAATAGACTCACGCCTGAACAACGCCTGCAAATTGTGCAGTTTTATTTCGATTTATTGAAAGACACGTTTGGCGACTGCCTAATTTCACGTTTTGGACCTGTGAATTGGCCTTCAAGATCTTGTGATTTGACACCGCTAGACTATTTTCTGTGGGGCTATGTAAAGTCA
Source organism: Catoptria pinella (assembly GCA_963556745.1). NCBI lineage: Eukaryota > Metazoa > Arthropoda > Insecta > Lepidoptera > Crambidae > Catoptria > Catoptria pinella. The sequence goes on from OY750762.1 coordinate 14,589,513, forward strand.
TTGGTCTATGTGGATAAGCCACAAACGCTTGACCATTTGGAAGACAACATTCGCCGTGTTATTGCCGATATACGGCCACAAATGTTGGAAAAAGTCATCGAAAATTGGACGTCCAGATTGGACTACATCCGAGCCAGCCGTGGCAGTAATATGCCAGAAATCATATTTAAAATGTAATGCCATAAGATTATCTTTCGAATAAAAAAAAACATGTCAATCGAATAATCCATTCGTGTTTTATTGCAATTTAAAGTTCTATACCTCTAAAAAACACCCTTTATAAACTGTTTACACCTAAACCTTTCAATAGTGATTTGGGCCATTTCTCAACATTAAATCGCATGCAATCTTGTCATAATAAGCTACCCAAAAATAAAAATGTCGACATATTTGGTAGATATGAAACTTTTATTAAATCTATAGCTCCTACGAAGGTAGGAATATAAAATCATTGTTAATTAAATAAGTATATAAGTAGTTTATAAATTTATTAATTCTTTGCATACAACGCATGCCGTGGCAGCCTTTAATTAAGTCTTCACTTAAGATTGTAACCCATAGTTATATAAATGTTAACTTGTGTAAGGTAAATGTACTTGTTGGTTGTCCTTAAATAAACAAAACAAAATAAAAGTAAATAAAATAATATTTTATTAAATTTAGATTTTTCGCATTCACAATGCTATTTTTATATTAAGATAAATAATCGAACCCGCACCCTTGGGATTCCGGCCCAATGCACTGACCAATTATGCTACCGAGTCCCGTCTGAGGTGCTACGGGTGAGTCGATTTTTTCTAGTATTTTTTCTAATATTATTTATCTTAAAATAATATTTTTTTAATATGAGTTTAACTGCCGTACTCAGAGACGTCAATTAAGTTTAACGCTTCATTGAGTATCGTGTCGTCTTATACTATCACTATGGAAAAGAAAGAGATAGCACCAATTTTAATGAAGCATTACACTTAATTGACGTCTCTGAGTACGGCAGTAAGACTGTTAGTCAATTTGTGTATTCTATTAACGATTATCTAAATTAAAAGTCTACTTGTTTTCCTCTTTTAATTAAATATTAGTACGACGATCAATCCAAATTGTAAAGTTCTCTCGTTGTTTCTTATTATTATTGATTCTGTTTTTGTTCTTTGTTTCTATTTTATTACCTTTTTGTAACTTAATGAAATAGGCAGCCCTCTCATATATTGCTGTGTCCGTAAAGGGCGACTAAGTTTTTAAGTACCTTCTAGATTATAACACCTGTATATATTTAAACTAAGTGTAGTTTGCAATAAATATTTGTATTTGTAAAGTTAGTCACCCTGTCTGCAGTTTTGCAGTTTACTAATTAGCGTTATATTTTACGATTGCATTTTCGCCAAGGAAACGAAATCGCTATACTGCATTCGAGTCAAACGTTTCAAATAAAAAAATCATCTACCTCAGTTTTTAACTGACCTAAAAAAAGAAGGAGGTTATTGGAAATCTATTTAGCACCGTACTATGACTAAAGTTTCACTAAACAATTTAATATCGTTACATAACGTCTTAGCAACAAAACATCATTTTCTATAACACCGCTCTCACCTTACGGTACAGCTAATTAAAAAATAATGAACAATCCAGAGTAAAAAAGTATGCAAATTAGTTGCAGATTGACTTTACCCAAACACAGGGAGATCATTTTTCTTGTCCATCCACAAGGGACAAGAAAACGTGTATCCATCTCAATTATTCGGGACTTGGTGTCCCCGCGAGAGTTTGGGCCCCAGTTACCGGCACAAGATATCTTTATTTATTTATTAGCTCATACATCATTTTGTAACGGGGAGGAGCAATTGGGAATTTATGAAAACATTCCCGAAGGCTCCAGAGGTATTATATTTATTTTAGAAATTGGGTAGGTATTTCAAGGCGTAATTCTATTTTATATATTTTTGTTTTTAAAATGAACGAGCTTCACCCATTTTAGAGGAGTTCGAGAACAAAACGAGTTTTTCCTACTCATTTTCTACGTTTTGCTACCCTGAGCTCCGTAATTAGTACTACATCAGCAAAGGACATGTCGGCTCAGTTGTCGTTTTATTTAAGACCTTAAGACGAAGTGAATAAAACCCCAGTTCCGTCGCAATTAAACAGCTGTAACAACGGTTAGGCGGCTCAGACTAATTAGGTACGCAGTGGACTGACGTTTTTAGTGTCGCAGTGCGTGTCACAGCTCGGATTAATGTTTTTATTTTAGTCTTAAACACTTTTTAACTTTTAAAAGTCACAAAAAGGTGTCCAGCTGTAATGGCTTTAAGGGCAGCAAAGGTATAAAATCTAAGCTCTCTAATTTTTAAACAGCGCATCTCTACTGCGCAAGGGACATAATAAGTTTGCCAAATTATCGTGCTTACGTATTCTATGCCTTGTCTAGCCATTAATGAAAATAAGCACAAAATATTTTTCACCTCTCCAGCACAAAAATGGCGCTTTTGGCGCGTAATAACTTGCAGCATAATCGATTTTTGCTGCATTTGCGGCGCGCGATGGGCCTCTCACGAAACTGCTCGCTTGATGGAGACCACAAAATTTGAAGATTCTAACTTCGAAACTGACGGACTTTCATCCCCTATTTTACCCCCTTAGAGGTCAAATTTCTAAAAACCCTTTCTTAGTGAATTTTTACACTGTATAAAGTATGTGTGTACAAAATTTCACGTCTCTAGGTCTAGTGGTTTGGGCTGTGCACTGATATATCAGTCAGTCAGTCAGTAAGGACTTTGAATTTTAGATATTCATCAATGTTAAATTCGACGTTTTTTGCGCCACATTCTGATTGCTTCAGTCTGCACGTTAGCAGAAAAAACGGATAAAAGGCGCTTGGTTAGGAATTCGGAGCGTCACGGGCCCGTCAGCGATGACTTGCGGACTATGCAACGAGGCGGTGGTCCAAGTTATAAGAGCCAGCGTGCACTTGTGATTTCAGTCAGCCGAGCTGGCAGTAAGTGCATTTGATAATTAAAAATAAATCGATAAAACTACCGAAAATTATCGTCATACGACACCGTCTGTCGATGTCGATTAAACATCAGAAGTGCGCGCTGGCGTTAAGCATTAGCTTTCGACACTTTGTATGTTTTGAAATTAACAAGAAAAACGTCAAAGAAACTTCATACAAGCCATCGAGTTCTATTAAGAGTTAGACATTTACATATCCAAAAAAGGCGAATTCAACGCGAAGTGAAACGCGACAAACATATATATGCATTTTTATTAGTATTTATTTAAATTAATAACAGTATTATGTTTTACGATTACAAAGATACCGATTATTTTCTTCATTACTCTTTTGAAGCACTAGTGGTCAGCATACGAGCTCAAAATCAATGGAAAACCGCAAATCTATGTACAGAATAACCGTTTGGCACAAGGTCAAAACAACTATTTTGACCCGCGCTTCTTAAAAATATACTCCCTTAGGAGAGGTGTCATTTTTCTTTTTGTATGGGATATTTTTTCTGTTATACAATTCATCGTGTGAGGTATCCAATTAAAGGGCTTTTTGAGCCGGTTCTGCCACTTGTTTTCAAATTAAACCAAAAATACATTTTTAAAATTTACCAAGTTTGGGCCCATCCAGATACGATACGGTTGAATCATTTTTCGTAAAATATACCTCAAATGATACATAATATTCTCGTATCTAACCTCAAGAAAGCATATTTGAAAATATTTATATTTAGTATTTTTTATTATTTTCATTACAAAGCTTTTACAAAGTGATTATGTACGATAAAAAAAAAAGTTCTGAAATCTATCGTGTGTAGTATCGAATGAAAGGGCTTTCTGAGCCGTTTCTAAAATATATCACATAATTACATTTCAGCCGTTTGTTTTAAATTAAACCAAAAAAGATTTTCAAAACTATGAAAGGAGGTCATGTCTTGAACGTTAGTCCGTTTTGCTTTTTTTTTATTCGCTTTTCACTTGCACCCCCCGTTAGCACTACCTACTGAAGATGTCTTTGGGCTCTTGCCAACACGAAAGTGCGAGCTTGCATGCCAAAATGGATTCCGGCCGTGTTTGCTATTATAAAAAAAATCAATGTTGGCACGTTAAATTCACGAGGGTTGGTTAAAAGTCATGGGCCTTCCCTACTGAATCTCAATCTATGAAAGAAAAGTACTTATTGGTAATAGTACATTACAGCCGAGAACGGGAAGTTAGTATTAACATTGTCGAGGATGATGTTAGGATGGTTAATCATCCGAGGCAATGTAAATAGCTTCCAATACAAGACTTGTCCAATGCTTTTCTCAGCAAATGCGAGGAAATAAAATTATCTTCGTATTACCAATATATTTTGAAAAACCTAATATATACAAGGTGTTACAAAAATACCCCTAATGTCGAATATGGTAGATAGGGACCATCAAACTGAACAACTTTTACTATGGGACCAACTCTGAAATCGCGAAAAAAAATCAGCTATTTCATACAAAAATTAAAATCGAAAATATCAAAATGTATGAAACAGCTGATTTTTTTTTACCTTGTATACAACGTGTTACAAAAATACCCCTAATGTCGAATATGGTAGATAGGGACCATCAAACTGAACAACTTTTACTATGGGACCAACTTTGAAATCGCGAAAAAAAAATCAGCTTTTTCATACAAAAATTAAAATCGAAAATATCAAAATGTATGAAACAGCTGATTTTTTTTTACCTTGTATACAACGTGTTACAAAAATACCCCTAATGTCGAATATGGTAGATAGGGACCATCAAACTGAACAACTTTTACTATGGGACCAACTTTGAAATCGCGAAAAAAAAATCAGCTTTTTCATACAAAAATTAAAATCGAAAATATCAAAATGTATGAAACAGCTGATTTTTTTTTACCTTGTATACAACGTGTTACAAAAATACCCCTAATGTCGAATATGGTAGATAGGGACCATCAAACTGAACAACTTTTACTATGGGACCAACTTTGAAATCGCGAAAAAAAAATCAGCTTTTTCATACAAAAATTAATTACGAGAATATCAAAATGTATGAAACAGCATAATTATACTGTGGCATAATGTGTTTTGGTATTAAGATCTTATGATCCGGATGGGAGAAAAGTAAAATCAACATTGATTAACAGTTTTGAAGCAATCGTTCTATTTCAATTCGCAAATAAAGTATACCAGTTTAGTATGAATTCCTCTTTCCAGTGGGATTACAAAAAACTTATTAGTTACTTATTTATTATTATTATTTTTTTATTTTATTTATTTAACACAATTAAACGGGATTAACCCAATTACATAATTATGAAAGCTTAGTCATTTATACCTGAGTAACTTTAAATGAAACCAATCAAACTCTATTAAAGGAAAAAACAGCTTAGTAAATTTTTTGTCTACCATCAGCCTTTCAAACAATACCATACCCGTACCATAAAATAAATTGTGTACACATCAATTTTCCGGCCACCTAAGCTATTGCTGTTTCGATCGGCGGCCCACTCCGCTTCATTAATCAGGCGATGGGTTATAGCGCGCAATGTACACCGTCCATTATTTTATTGTGGCCAGGTGCGCTCGGCCAGAGAGTTGATATTTTATAAGGCTAAAACGCCACAGTATATAATATTAGTTTTTTCAAAATATATATACTGTGGTAAAGCGCAATGACGAATGGAAATGTTCAATACCAGTATAATAATGAGTAAATTTTATTGCAATATCTATTTTGAATAATATTTTTTTTATATTGTAGTAAAACCTTCTTGCATTCTTATGTATTCGCCACAAGGAATATTTATTAAACACCAGCAGAATAACTTTATTGAATTGAAATTGAAATATTTCATTATTTACGTACACACGACAGCTCGTCAGGTTATACAGTTAAACTGCGAAAACAGTTTTTATTACGTAGGGCATAAAGGCGGCCTCAAGATCAACATGTATAGTCTGAGGTGCCGTCGTGTGTACAATACAATGAATTAATTTTACAATGAATTGACCAAATAACACTAAGATAAAACAAAGATCTTATTTCTAAAAATAAAATAAAATCTTTTGTTCACAATAAATGAATAAACCTTACTAATGAAAATCCGATATACTTACTTATTTACGTTACAGTTATTAACGGCGAAATACGTTTTATTCACAAACCTCTCTCTTTGCTTACCATCAATTAAAGTCAATTTGACTGTTCACCGAAATTAAAGAGGAATTCATGTTAGAAATTGGATAAAGCAAGTTAATTGTGTTAGAAATACGATGACACAGTGTATGATCAAAGTCAGTAAGAACTGTGCTTTGATTATTTATAATATGTCAAATAATCAAAGGAGCTATGCTGCTATCCATACTCATTTTATCAAACTGAAAAGGTTGTAAATTAACTTAAGACGCCGGCGAACAGTGAGCTTTCCATACAAACGTAATACCAAAACGTTTTGCAATTTGAGCATAATTAACTAATCTTGTGATGTTATTCGCATTAAGACAGTATATGTCTAGGTTTCTATTAAATAAAAATGCCAAAATATTAACCCAATTCGAAATAAATGCCAATTTTTTTTTTCATACAATACTGTAAATCGCATTAATTTTTATTTGGTTTAGTATTTTGGTTCTTTATTGAATAGAAACCTAAACAAATACTGTCCTTAGCCGAATAATATCACAAGAAGAGTTATTTAGGCTCAAATTGCAAATCATTTTGGTATTACGTTTGTATGGGAAGCTCACTGTTCGCCGGCATCTTAAATTTCATGATACAACTAAAATCCCAAAGACATGTTGTGACTATCAACAAGAACTATCATTAGAAGCAATGTCTGTCTATATTATACCTAGTAATCTAGCAATTCCCGCATTGTTGTGTGTTGTTGCCAAACAAGCCGAGCGTCACGTATCGCGCGTTATTTGTCGCCTTGTAAAAACAAAGGCTTTGCTTTTGCAGATTCTTTTAATTTTTTTCTACAGCTAGCATAAATAAATGATTATTCATTTTATCGCTTATATTGAAATATGCACTAAACTTACCTAGTTAAGAATACGCTTTAATTTTTTTCATTCAAGTTAATATAAAATAGTTTAAATCGTTTAATTTTAGTCCATGTTTCGGTATAATAAAGTTATAATAACCTACTGTATACACCTGTACCATGGCTTCATGTCGTCAAATTTCTATCGGCGCTTAATTATGCCTTCTCCTTGCCATGTACTATGGAGGAAGCACTACTGATATGAACATAATTACGAGTAAATAATGGGGTCAGAGGTGAACGGTTACGGCGCTCACCAAAGGCTTGCTATGGCGTTTGTGTTCAGATTAATATTTGGATCCTACACAAATGACATTTAGGGCCCTATAGCCTTCAAAGTGATGCCCTCAACTTCATTAAATTTATTGCTCGCTAAGTACATAATGTATCGAAAATCTACATGTACAGACTGAAGCTAAGCTTATATAGTTTATTTACAAACCATAACCTCAGTAAAATATAGTTCGTTGCAGTAGGTAGTAATAGGAAAAAGAGCAAAAAGTGGCAACTTTGTACACGTGAATTTTAGATAGGTACATTAATGTACTTAGCGATCAATAAATTTGCTAATTATTATTTAATTTACAGTTAATTTACTTGAGGGCCTTAATTTTCTTTTTCAAATCTGGCATCGGCGAAGGTTAGTGGTGACATAGCTTTTCTCTCTTTGTTCTCTGGTTTTTCTACTGTACAATTGTATTGTACTTATACAACACAAACTTTTCACCATTATATTCATCACCATTATAGTTAGCTATTATATTCATTGGATGGGTCAAGGGATCAAATTTTTACTAACATACTTATTATTTTTTAACGTCATCGCTATTTCATCAAAATATAACGTTTAAATGATCGGAATCGGATACATGTATGATGGGTCTCTTACTACATGCTGTCTCTTTCTCCATAAATTGAATCAGATTTCATGTTTTGATACTCTTCCCTTATTTATTCGTATATCATTCTTCACCGGTGTATTATTATCGTCTGTTTGTCATATTTTCTATCAGAGGCTCGATTTCATCGAAGCAAAAGTACCGTGTGTTGAGGGCTTAATCAATTTCGAAGTTCTTTGAAATATTCATGGCTTCTGTCCGCAGATTGTGGAAACGATGTTTATTAAAATGCGGCGGTAGAGGATTCCTTTGCCATTCCAGTTTATTCTTTAAAAATAAGCTATCTTTCTGAACTCTTGCTCAGATCGAATAAACACTTAATTTTTGAATATGCTTGCAGGGTTAGTGTCTACGTTCATATAATATGTTCATTTATGATTTTACTATATAAATTACCTATAAAAATGTACTGATTTTTCCAGTCCATACACAACCGGTCCTGAGACCGCAAACACAAACAAAGAAGCAAGTGCGCTTGCAACGAATACTGAAGGGCAACTGAGGGGTAATACCTCACATCCGAGGATATAACGGAAGATTAACCGTCTAATTCTAATAGTTAAAATTTATGAAATAAGATCAATGCGGTCTCAGAGACCGCGCACGACTGCTGGAAGGTTAACTAGGTGCTATCATAAATAATACAAGTAAGAAATAAACAGATCGCGTGTAAACACACTTTTTTTACAATATCATAATTGTATGCAAAACAAACAAGAAGCCGCGATGCGACTTGAGCAAGTGGCGTTCGTATGGAAATATTATGTAAATTCGGGAATTGGGGGCTGAGACAGCGCTTACGTGACGGCGATACGGGATGTTAAGACACGAAATAATGTTTTATTAAGTAGCATATTTAACTGAGACACTGATATTGAGAAAAAATGAGCATATTAAAGTGAATGTTCTTGTATCGATTCCATATACACACACATTTCATATTTGTTTCGCTGATAGATTTGTATGAAATAAACTACATGAGGAAGTAAGATATGAAGTACAGTCAACGGCACGCTGGGCTACCACGACAGGGTAATCAGTTTCAATCAATTTTATACTTAAATGCAAAATCATTAAGATTCAAAATAATTTGCAGATTTTTGTCAGTTATGTATAACCTGACGTGCTGCTGACTGTACCTACTTAAGCAATAAGCACCTCCAGATAGAATGATCGGAGTAGGAGTACCTATTTTGAAAGCTGTCTGGTGTATTAGACAATAATACTTTGAAACCAAGATTTACGTGTTTTTTTCTGCAACTTAGAGATATTTTGAAATTGGACCAATATACTTAATTTTGCCGAAATCTTTTATCTCCCAAAAGGTTTTTTATGACGAATCAAGCCATCAAAACAAATCACTCAAATCGTAAATTATCTCAAGGACATTTTGGATAACAAATAAAACACAATGCTTACCGAAAAACAACATGGCGCAGTCGTAAAACTATTATTTTGTATTATTATGATTATGACGAGCATGCACGCCATTAAAACAAGTCAAGCGTTGTTTTACTCGTTGTTTCACATGCTGTTTGCTTAGCAATCTAATTAATTAAATTAAGTAATAAATTAGTGAGTACGCTCACAAGCGAAGCACTTTCATGTTTAATTTAAACATTCCCAAAGGATATACAATCTGATCTGCATAGTTTTTGCAACGCTTTGCAACGATGAGGATTTGTGATCATTGCCCTGGAGAAAGGGACTACATTTGTATTGAATAGTTTTGAGCTTATGGTCTTCTCTTTGGGTAAGTATTTTAAGTTGATGAAGTCATTCAGTTGTATCACCTCAAAGTGGCGCCCTCATCCAAATTAAAATTTCTCGCTAAGTACATAATAAATCGAAAATTCATATCTACAGATTGAAGCAAAGGTTTTAGAGTTTTTTTACAATAACAAAATGACGGGAATCTACTTTACTCTTTACTCTTCGAATCAATTTTTTTCAGGATACGTTGATTGAATAGGTTGATAGGACAACCTTTTTTGTGATATAATAAATTACAAAAAAATTTGTGCGTCCAGTATTAAAGATAGTTGTCTAACTCCAAAAGAGTTGGGAGAACAAGTTCCTGAGATTGATTTAAGTTGGCACTCGCAGCACAAGTTGACTTTCTTCTCTAGTTTATCAAATAACTATTGTATCATTTTGAAGCCCATTGATGTTTGATATGATACTATTTTATTTTTAACAAACTTCAAAAAAATGGAGTAGGTTCTCAATTCGTCCAACTTTTTTTATTTTTGTATCGAATTGTGATTATAAAAATTATTTTTTCATTTGAAAGGGTATACGCTCCATAGTTATTAAGTAATCCTGAAAATACTATGATATTGCATGAACTACCTCGATGACTTCTTTTTTTATGAACCGATTTATATGATTATTTTTTTTGTTGGAAAAGGGATACCTTCAGTGTATTTATCTTTAAATTTCATTGACCTTTTAAATGGGCATTGGACCATTGAAAATATAAAGTAAAAAAATATTTACACTCTTACATACCACGAAAATGTTAAAAAAAAAAAGCTTAAAAAAAGAAAACCCTCCTTCAAAAAACCTGAAAATAAATACAAAAACACCTTCATAATTAAAAATACCTCTAAAAAGCAAGAAATAATATTCAAATCATTAGAAATTCATTACCAATTTTGATAAAATTTATAATTAAAAAAAAGATGTTGTCTTCCGGCCCCACCCGACTTTAATTGACGTGTTTTATTAAAATTGATATGCGTATCGAATGGTTTGAATATAATTTCTTGCTTTATAGAAGTATTTAGTTTTGAAACTGTATTTGTTTTTATAGGTTCTTTGAAGAAGGTTTTCTTTTTTTAAAGCTTTTTTATTAAATAAGTAGATTGATTTCATGCTGAAAAAAGATTTAAAAGTCAGCGGTGGATTAAGTAATTCTGATGTCAAATGCGGTATGAGATTCACCCAAAATCGTGTTGTTTAATTTGCAACAGAATTGTCATACTTTTAATCTGCAGGTAAACAACCAAATCATTATCTGGTGCTTTATGTTAAACCCCATAAGGTTGTTTATCGTCTTACATCCGCATTTCATTAAGTGCACCCGGATTACCTAGGAACCTAACTCACAATGATTGGCAGCCTCCGTGACGGCTCAGCGATCGTTCAGCTTAGCCGATCAATCCTTGGTTTCGATATGAAATCTGGGATAATAGGTTACTCCCACTAAAGTCCCACTAAAGGCACGATTTGATTCCTACATCTATTACTTTTGGTCTTACCTTTGATTTAAGTCTGATGCAAAATCAGCACGTCAATTTCAATTGTCTTGACAGTTTTTTAACTAGCTTTTTAGGGTTCTATTTCTCAAAACGGAAAACAGAACCCTTATAGGATATCTTTAGTGTCCTTGCTCTGTCTGACAAAATATTTTATGGATATGCAGTCGCCTAAAGCTGTGAATTATTTATAGAGCTTATAACAAAAGATAGTGCCGTTTATATTATATTGTTCATTTCGACTCTAAATAATTTAAAAACTTAGCTTAACTTTAAAGGTCACACAAAATATGTGAAGAAAAAACCCAAAATTGTAATTTTTAATTTAATTACAAACATTACCACAGAATCGTCCACACGTCCATCATGGTTACCTATATTAAATTCGAAATTTCTCTGTACGAATTTTAGTTTGCCGAAATCGTTTTGCCCTTTTTTGTTTTCCATTATTTTCATTTTACCAAAAACACAAGTGAAAAATTATTGAAATTCCAAATTTCACTTATATTATATTTCAAATTCCATATGATTTGACATCCCACTTAACGTTTGACCAAAATTATTATTGTTAGATGATTTAGTATCCAGAAAAACGTTTCCAACATTATCACCGCGCCGCTGAATGATTAACGTCTCAAAATTATGTAAAACAACCAATCTATGCCCTATTTAATAACGTGACAATTTGGTTAACACAGCAGAGTAGCTATGAATAGTTTGTTCTGTTTTCAAATTGGTTGATGCAATGGATATAAAATTGTCATGACAGGTGGCAAATTGTCACATTTATTAAATAGAGCCCTGGTATTTAAAACTTCGACGTACCGTTTCCGAACAATTGAAATTCGAGCAGAAAAGTTTCGAAAGAATGATAGGTTACTGTCCGTCATATTCAAACTTACCCAGTAAATTGGTATTATGGTGCCTTTACATATTTGATATATATGAGATTATATCAAATATTTATTGCATTTGTTTTAACTGATTTCATTTTCGTCAAAAGAAAAAATATTTTACTCTAAACCTAATTATTTGAATAGGTTTTGTTATCTATCCGGTTAGCCCCTGAACAAGTTTTAATAACATTTCCAGGCCTTCAGTAAACTTTTCAATTTGAGCTGTATGAGTCGCGAAAGTAACTTTAAGTGATAGTTAGGAGTATAATAATGATAGTGATTGAGCAGAAATATTTATCGGATCGTCAAATATTAATTTATAGTCTTCAATCAATGCCATATATTACGCAAAGGCTTTAATAATATAATAATAATAATAATTTTATTTCAGAAACGATGTCCATAGTGTTAGCTACAAAAATTTACCTAATAAATATTATAATGAATTAATTTGATTTGAATTGAATTATTGAAATCATTACGTTAATAATACAATTTTCACACATTATATTTTGCTATATTAGCGTGCCGGTCAGCCCATAGTCTCAGGAAGGCAGAGTCCCAGCGCTCGACTAACAACGCCTTTCTCACTCTGTTTAACAGAGACGCACAACGCTTTCGCATAATTGTAGAAAAGCCATCAACCCGCGCCTCCGCAAACATACCAGAAGCACTACAGCGACGCGGGAGTCCCATTAGTACTCTGAAGGCGTCGTTGTATTGCACACGCAAGTCGCTGTATGCCCGCTGCGTGTAGTCGAGCCACAGGCTGCATGTATAAAGGGACTGGCAGTATGCCTTGAAAAGCGTAACCTTTACGGATTTTGTACAGTGTGCGAACCTGCGGGCCAGCATATTACAACGAACAGTCAGAGACCTACGTTCTCTTTCAACATCTAGGTTATCCTTGAGATAATCGGTGACCCAGTGACCTAAATACTTAAACCTAGTCACCACATTCAGGGCCATACCACAAAGTCTTACTTCAGGCATCGAATAAGAGCTAGAGCCAGCCCCGAATAGCAGTAACTCACTTTTCTTTACATTGTATGTAAGTCCATGGGCCATCGAATAGTGCTCACAAATGGATAGCAACTTCCTCAAAGCACTGATTGATGGACTCAGCAGCACCATGTCATCGGCATAACAGACGGGCTGACTGCCAGGTTGCAGTTTTAATGCAGTTATATCAACCGCACAAAGATTGCACCTACACAGCAATTTTGCAGCTGCCTGCTGGCAGGCCTAAATATATATATCGTATATATCGAGCGATAGACGTGTAGAAAATAATTCACTAAAATAAGAGATCTCGTGTAATTACGGTAGCACACCCCGGACACTTCATACAAAAAAGTGCGTTTTAACTACAACATAAACAGAATTCCCTTAATAAAGTCAAATATGAACATACTGATTTTAAAATACGTAGGTATAATGTCATTGATACTGATTATTTACCTAATATTACGATACTTACATACCTACGTTAATTAAAACTTAAGATTAATGGTTTGATTACAAACCTATTTGACTTACAAATAAATAGGTACTAAAAAGTATTTGATTTGTTGCATACCTTGTTTCATCAGATGGAAATCTGAAAAAATGTGTATCATTATCGTGGTTTGATGACGACGCGGTCTGTTGAGCTCGTATGTTAGTATATATTAACTCTGTGCTCGTACCACTGACAACTCGCGCGCGCGACACGGCCCCAGATAATGAACTTCTGATCTTACTACTGATTGTGGGTTGAGGTGCGGTATCTCGGATCGGCGGGAGGCGGAGTGTGGCCGTTCTGTACGACAGTACTATACTAATTCTGTGACGGTAGGTAAAATCACAAAAAGAAAAGCTCTCTAATGATTGCCGACATAGATATCGTGCGGTTGAAGCCAGCGTGTACTACGAAAGTTACGTAGCGCGCTCCATCCGAGCGAGCGATGCTACACACCGAATGCGATTGCTGCTACAGATGCTACGAGTGCTACGATAAGTGGGTAAGGAGGTTTTTTATTTCTGCTTAGGGTTTTTAAAGCAGAATTGAATTAAGAATCCAAGTGGTTAATTAGCTTCTAAATAACGATGTGCGGTATGGGTTGAAAAGGGATACCAGTAAATTTTCTACGTAAGAGGTTACAAACTATTTTGATTTCTAATGCAATAGCATAGAGAATTGTATTACTGTAACTAAAAACAATTCCAATTCTGACACTGTTTCTCTATGTCGACAAAACCTAGTAGATAGAATTTGATCTATATTATAGTGAAAGTTAAGTACTACAATAATTAGGCACTTAAATGTTAAACAAAACATTGTTAAGTTTATTTCAGTTTTACAAAATTTTACACAAGCAAACTATTTTAGTATTTGTCGCCTACTTGCATCGATTGCTATTTTTCCCTGTAAACGTTTTTTCACTTAACCCATGATTACACAACCTCAATTTCGCGCATAAAATGTTGAGATACGTTCTGGTTTTATTGCTAAGAAAAATAACGGGTAGACCTTCATAACTAGCGGCAGTAAAGAATTATGCGAACAACATTGTCCCGCTAACGAGCCTCACAAGAAATAGCTTTACTGCACCGTAAATGCTTACCGCTCCCGAAAACGGCCGGATGATGGTCACAGGACTGGTGGGTTACCATAATTTATGTAGGTATTAGAGGAATTAAGTAGATATGAGGACAAAGAAGGGATAATATTTATCATTCTCTCATAATTGATTATACTCTTTTAGAAACCTAAACTCCTAAATGTAGTTTAAATATGAATAAAATTAATAACTTCAAACCATTGGTTTACCTCTTTGCATTTAGTTTTTTTGCCTTTTCTGAATCGTTTCAAAAAGTTTTTTTTTTCATATTTGAAAATGTTTTTTTTACAATTTCTATGGATTCATCATCAGCCTATCGCAGCCCGTAGCTGGAAATACTTTTCTCCACGCGTGCCATTTGCCTCTTTGTCAAAATACTATTTTTTAAACCAAATTGACAGACACCCTACCCACGTAACGACGGTTCATCCAAGCCGGCCAGCCACGCATTAGAAACGAGCGGTAGTTACATCCTCCTTATCGCGCATTAAGCCTGATCCGTCGCAATCATTTGCACATGCCCGCAAATATGTTGTGGCGTTGATGGACATGTTGCGACATGTTGCTATTGTTGCTGCCATTATTCAAACGTGCTGTAGAATACAGAATAAAATTGTTTTTAGTGAAAGAGTAAATGGCTCAACAGATTTTTTTTTAATTTTCAAAACTACAATTTTTGATTTTATGGAATTGTTCAGAGCTGAATTGAGTCTCGTATTCATTCGTTAAAAATAGGCATGTTTGTTTTAATTAGAGTAGAAGGAAAGCAAATTATTTTGCTGTCTCACCGTGAAGAACGTGCTTTACTTCAAAAAGATCAGTTTTATGGAAAAAAATAGTAAAATTTTTTACGTCGTCAACTAATTAACGAAAAATCAACAAAATTTAAAAATACAAAGGTATTTTTAGATGTTTCACTAGTATAGTAGTATTTGTGAGAAAAATGACTATGTTTATTTTAACTGTCGCGTAGCAATAAACCACCTAATAGTCCTGTAGTAATTTGTTGTCCGATCTAACCAGAAAGCATAGTCACCGCCGTCTATAACGACAGTCGTTCACGCCGCCCGCTCGTTAGTCCGAGTCGTGCATCATCCTTTATGGAGCAACTAGTGCCGGCAATATAACGACTTAGTTCTTCTCTCTATGCAACTAATTTTATTACTTCTTAACAAAACCCCAAGGCATAAGAAATTTTTCAGATTTTTAATATGTGATTTTAGCATTCACAGTGCTATTTTTACACAATGCTAAATAATATATTAGAAAAAATTTGACTCGTCACCGGGATTGTCTCTTTACGCAAAATATTCTAGAAAGATTTCGACGATGCCACTAGTGACTCGGTAGTTAAGCTGATAAGAGCATTGGACTGGACTTCTAAAGGTCGCGGGTTCGATTCCCGCTTCAGTAGTTCAGTTGGCAAGATCATTGGACCGGACTTCCAAAGTACTGTATCTAGAATAAGTAGTTATTGTGTTGTTGAGAAGAACGTCTAGTTGATAAAGCTAACACTTATCGCCACATTCAGCATCGTGTTTCTACGACTCGCCTGTCGTTAGTCGTTATGTCAAAAGTTCCAAGTTTTATAGATGTTTTTTCGTATTTTATTTCTTAGTCTTGCACTGAGTGTAATGCGCTGCTTCACCGATTACAAGTGAATGTACTAAGTTATGAGTTCGGATGTTAAAAAGCTACTGTAATAAAATAAAAGTCAAACATAATATTGGGATACTTTATGTGTTGGAAACACTTATTTCCTTGAAGTAAAATTTTGACTTCAGTCTTATTAAGTCAGTCAGATAGTGAAATATTAGTAGGTACATCAAGTGTAGGTACTATGATCGACATCAGGATATTTAGTAAATCTGTTTTTCAGTTCATGTGTTTCTGTCAGCTAGCTATGCCTGATCTCCACTTTGCACATTAACAACTTCAACCCAATTCTAACTGGTGTGAAATCTTAGCATGAAGTATGAGGACAATACATATTATTACACGCAAGAATGATAAGCCTTTTTTAAAATTGTGTCTTTGTGCTTGGTTAAATAAATATAATTTAAATTCGTCTTCTTTTCTGCCACATTTTTTTCAGAATTGTTGTCTGTTTTTGATAAAGTTTCGTCCTTCCGAATTCCTTTTGAATCCACAACATTCATTGGACCTAGTGCAATAACCCCAATGTTTATTTATAATAATAACACACAATATCTAGTACATTATGAGTAGACAAATTGTTTGGACATCTTCATTTATACTTACCAAAATCATTATCCTTTGTTGGAAACCTAAACAATGAGCAAGTCGAGTATCAGGTAGGTATCATTTGCTCAGGCAGTTTCAAATAACCAACTTCGGGGAATCGAGAAATAATTTCAATGGAAGACGTTGATTGTTTGATGTAGGTCAGGCTTAATGATTTAGGGATCCAGAAATTCAAAGAAACATCCTAAAAAATATTAAGAAAACCCATCAGCCGAGCAACGTGCTGGGAAACAAAGAAAGTTATTAATGTTCCCGCTATTGTCTTCATTTCTGACAGGACCAGGTTATCCTGACCTCTCGAGCTAAGAGTTGTTTACCAAACTTTTAAAGGGCTGGGGGTCTGTAAAGTTGGTCCGTTAAGGCTGTTGAAATATAGCTGTTGGTATTGTCTGCGTTGAGAGGATACTTTCGCCTATACATTTGGGATTGCTGCATTTTGTAGGGTAAATTGGCTTGATCGGCTTCTGGTTAAAGACGACTGCAGTTGGCGAGTTGAGGATTTGTTTCGTTTGATCGAGTTTTAATCAAAACTCTTGCTTTCCTTCTAGTAAATAATAATAAAATAATAAATAAATAAATATTTGACAACATCACATACATTGCTCCGATTCCAAAGTAAATAGCTAAAGCACTTGTGTTATGGAAATCAGAGACAACGGTGGTATAACAAGCACCCAGACCTGAGCCAATATAGAAAAGTTCGTTTTCTAAATGACCCAACCGGGGATCGAACCCGGGACCTCAGAGATGGCAACACCTTGAAAACCGGTGTACAAAGCCACTCAACCACGGAGGTCGTCCAAATTGAGAATTAAGAATTGTCTAAAAAGAAAACAATGATTACTCCAATGTTGAAGATAAAGGAAGAAATAACATTTATTAAACATTCACAACAATAACATAACCTATTTGGTTTCTCAGACTCTAATTATATCTTGTGTCTATATATATCTAATTATATCTTAAATCTATGCGAAGGTTATTTCAAGGACATATTCTATTTAGTTAATTATTACAAAAAGTATATTTCTAATTAACGGCATTTACATTTTACTTTACATATTCATGATTATGCTAAAGGCCTGAGCTGCCACCACCGCCACTATAAGGTCCAAATATTTCTATCATAATTATATAAATTTACTGTCCTGCTAAAATAAATAGAATTACTTTTTTAATAAACTGTTCTGTTGTTTGAAATTACAAATTAAGATATAATTTAGACCTAAGTGACTCTGACCTTTAATAAAAGGTTTAAAAAATGTACATACGATCAAAACTATCGATTGTAATAAAGAGATCAACATTTAAAACATAAAAATACAAAGTATTTAGAACTTGCAGAGTGCTTAGTTGACTGCTCAATCTATTCAAAATTTTCTTCCTCTTTGTCATGCTCTAATAATCCTTAAGCCTCATTTAAAGAACTTCTGACTTAATTTGACTTTAAAAAAGGTCTACTAAAGGGTGACTGTCAAATAAAAAGGCAAGCTCTGTCTGAGACCATCCTCGTCTCACTCCAATGTACAAAATATCACTCGCAATCTTGAAACTCAATCCAAAACAATTACGATGCATTTCTCAGAGCGGGTGAGCGGGCAAAAGTGGTGATTCATCAATGTACACAATAAATTACTTTCTGCGGGCGAAGGGGAGCTAAGATGAGTGAGCATCACAAGAGGGAAGGCTTTTGACTTGACAGAATTTAAATTTTATTTGATTTAACCTGACGTTAACATCTCGAGAGATTCGCGGGGTAAGCAGGGCTGAGAAAATGAATGTATTAATGTACCCTGTATTTGGTCGTTGGCAAGAAACGGAGGATAACTTGGTAAAGGTTGTTTTGTTTTCAAAGATATTGATTATTTACTTTGCAATTTTGACGACCTTCGTGGTCGGGTGGCTTTGTACACCGGTTTTCAAGGTGTCACGATCTCTGAGGTCCCGGGTTCGATCCCAGGTTGGGTCAATTTAGAAAACGAACTTTTCTATATTGGCTCAGGTCTGGGTGTTTGTGATACCACCGTTGTCTCCGATTTCCATAACACAAGTGCTTTAGCTACTTACTTTGGAATCGGAGCAGTGTATGTGATGCTGTCAAATATAAAAAAAGAAACCTTATGTAAAAAAATCCATCAAATACAATCAGGTTGACTTTGGAAGTCCACATTTTAGTCAAGGTTAACAATTGATATAGGAAGTATGCACCTAATACATTCGTCGTAGCAATATTGTGCAAGGCTAATAGAAGTTTTTTATGGTAACGAATTGTCGTTAAGCTTTCTACTATGTAGTAGTTTAAAATATGTTCTGGTAATTTTGTCGTGTGGTGTGTATTCTAGTG
The DNA here is from genome assembly GCA_963556745.1 of Catoptria pinella. Lineage (NCBI taxonomy): Eukaryota > Metazoa > Arthropoda > Insecta > Lepidoptera > Crambidae > Catoptria > Catoptria pinella. The sequence continues at coordinate 14,608,827 of OY750762.1, forward strand.
GTTGAGTAATATTTGTGTGTTTAACACAAACGTAAAACAATAAGTTGTAAAACAAGAAATTATTATTTCTTCCTTAAAATGAAGAGTCAACGTCCACAAAAGATTCTATATTAGATCTGACAATGTCTCCTGCTGAAATACAAATTATCTGTATCTATTCAGTTCCCTCAATGTCGACAGTATTAATTACATTGTTGGTACATCAAAGAAGATTCGAGGAAGATAATGACGTCACTAATGACTTTAGGGGCTTACAAATAAACCGTAAGCTCAGAATAGTTATTTCGTGTTTTTGCAAGAATTTGAGACATTCGAGTGACGTCACTTACGACAACTAACAAAATTCACCTAAATTAAAATGAAAAACGGAACTGTTGCTAGGGATGCAACATCGTTCATAAAAAACATCGATGTTTATGAACGATATATCGATGTTTTTAAAAACCGATGTATCGTTTGCATCTCTAACTGTTGCTTTAGGCCGTATTCAGTGCTCTCCTGACGGTCTAATAAAATCAATATTTCAACGTTTCAGCTTTCACTTCACTTTTCTAAATTAGCGCAATAGGGCCTATGAATAAATCTATCAACATAGCTGACCATTTAATTTGAGTACTCATTGATCCTTTATAAACCTGTGGCCAGCACTGTGGCACGAGTAAAACCTCCTTCTTTTCAACACCGCTGAAAAACATTCGTCAAGACGTGACTGCTGTCACTGGTGAAAATTCTTTGATGGTTTCTTACATGTTTCTTATAAAACGTTATTCTATTAATACAAAGTTTAAGTGAAAATCGTGGTTTTCTTCTGTGACCTGTTTTGCCTGAACCTGCGACCACATTTGGTGACACCCGCGTTGGATTTTTTTTCCCCTCGAATATGAGCGTGCCTACAGATAACGGTGCTAACGGATCGCCGAGCAAAGATAATGCCGCCGCTCAGGGAATACACGATAGTAGTGGAGTAGACCGGGTCACGTTACGTTTGCCTTCCTTCTGGCCGGAAGACCCAGAGATCTGGTTCGCCCAAGTGGAAGCACAATTTGCTTGTTGTGGAATAAAAACGGATAGCACAAAATTCTTTCAAGTTATCCGGGAACTCGATCAGCGCACTGCACGTGAAGTCAGAGATGTCATAACTAACCCACCGGTGACCGACAAGTATGAGAAATTGAAACAAGAACTCATTAACCGTCTTTCCGTTTCTCGAGAGCATCGTATGCGTCAGCTACTCACTCACGAAGAACTTGGGGATCGTAAGCCGTCGCAATTTTTGCGCCACCTGAGAGCGCTGGCAGGTGATGGTGTAAGTGACGACTTTTTACGCAGCTTGTGGTCAGGTCGTCTCCCCACACATATACAGGTCATTATTGCGTCACAAAAAGCCACCAGTCTAGATGAAGTTGCTATTCTCGCCGACCAGATTTACGACGTTGTTCCCTCACCCAACAATCAAGTTGCCAGTACTTCTTCGAGCAAGACGGAAGCAACATTTCAACGTTTGGAGCAAACGATAACTGAACTCAGTCGACAGTTGTCCCAACTGAACGTAAGTTCTGAGCGTGGTCGTCGATCGTACCGGAAGCGGTCTAGTAGCTCAAGAAGTAGATCTAAAAGCGCCGCACAAGGTCAGATTCGGAAGTCAGGTATGTGCTGGTACCATTACAAGTTTGCTGAGAAGGCCGAAAAGTGCATTTCCCCCTGCAACTTCAAGAAGGAAAACCCTCGAGACAGTCAGTAGCGGCGACATCCGACTGTCAGAGAAATTCCCGTCGCCTCTTCGTAACTGACAGGAAAAGCAAAACCCAATATTTGATTGATACTGGCTCTGATCTTTGTGTTCTGCCTCGTAGATTTTTGCATGCATATACAATACCTACTGATTACAGCCTTACTGCAGCCAACGGTTCTAACATCCGCACCTACGGACTAATGAAAATGCGTCTGGACCTTGGTCTTCGGCGCGACTTCTCCTGGAACTTCGTGGTTGCAGACGTAGACAAACCAATCATTGGCGCCGATTTCATTGCGCACTACGGGTTGTTAGTTGACTGCAAGAACAGGCGATTGATGGACAGCATGACAACACTGGTTACACCTGGAATCCTCAAGAGCTGCAACCAAACCAGCATAAAAGCTATTTCAGGTACTACCGAGTTTCATAAACTGCTTTCTCGTTACCCAAATCTTATAAGACCTTCTGGAGTTGTACGCAAAGTCAAGCACTCTACCGTTCACTACATTAATACTACACCTGGACCTCCAGTGTTTTGCAGACCTCGTCGGTTAGCACCGGATCGTCTCAAGATCGCTAAGGAGCAGTTTGACGACATGATCCGCGACGGAACCGCTCGCCCGTCCGACTCACCATGGGCATCAGCGTTACACCTGGTACCGAAGAAAATTGGTTGGAGGCCTTGTGGGGACTATCGCGCTCTCAACGCGCGCACCATTCCGGATAGATACCCCATCAAGCATATCGAAGATTACGCACACAGGTTAGCTGGCAGTACCATATTCTCTAAAATTGACCTGGAAAAAGCATACCATCAAATTCCAGTTGCTCCAGCCGATATTGCGAAAACCGCCATAACAACTCCTTTTGGCCTGCTGGAATTTCCATTCATGTCCTTTGGATTAAGAAACGCTGCGCAAACTTTCCAGAGGTTTGTCGACGAAGTCCTTAGAGGCTTGGATTACTGTTGTTTTTCTTATATCGACGATATTTTGGTTTATTCTAGAAGTACATCAGATCTCCTGCAACACCTGGAAACTATTTTCAAGCGCCTAGAGGACTATGGACTTCACATTAATGAAGGGAAGTGTGAATTTGGTAAAAGTGAGGTAGATTTCCTTGGTTTCCATGTCACCCAACACGGCACATATCCTCTGGAGGATAAAATCAAGGTGATAAAAGAGTTTCCACCTCCGAAGACTGTCAATGGTTTAAGAAGATTTCTTGGAATGCTCAACTTTTATCGGCGTTTCATTCCACACGCCGCCGTTGATCAAGCACCGCTACATGACATGCTATCGGGACCTAAGGTAAAAGGAACGCAAGCGTTAACCTGGACACCTGAACTTCTTGCTGCTTTTGAAAACTGCAAAGCAAATATGGTCAAATGCACTCTTCTTGCTCATCCGATCATTAACGCACCTCTCGCCCTCGTGACTGACGCTTCTAATTTAGCCTTGGGCGGGGTGTTACAGCAGTTGGTAGATGGAGATTGGCAGCCACTCGCCTTCTTTTCGAAAAAGCTCAACAAGTCCCAACAGCTTTATAGCGCTTATGACCGCGAACTACTTTCTGTTTACGAAAACGTCAAACACTTTCGCCACATGGTTGAAGGCAGACACTTCACCATTTATACAGATCATAAGCCCATTACTTTTGCTTTCAAACAGAATAAGCAGAAGTGCTCACCAAGACAATTCAACCACCTCGATTTCGTGTCACAGTTTACAACGGACATCAGGCATATCTCTGGCAAAGACAACATCCCTGCCGATACACTGACCCGAATCGAAACCATTACAGCACCACCAACTTTAGAACAAATTGCACAGTCTCAGAAACACGATGCCGAGTTACAAGAGCTCCTCTCTAATAATTCAACCTCTTTGAAGCTAGAACAAGTGCCCATCCCTGGCTCAAACATTAGTTTGTTTTGCGATGTCTCTCTGTTGAGGCCACGCCCTTTCATCACGAAGGAGTTGCGTCGACAGATTTTCAATTCAACTCATTCTGCCTGTTATTTTACTTGGTTTACGATCAGCCTGGAAGGAAGACCTGCAGTGCTCTGTGGCTGACATGGTCTACGGTGAGCCGTTAAGGATACCCGGCGAGTTCTTCAAGGCATCTTCGTCCGATCAACTTAAACCCTCCGACTTTGTGTCACAGCTCAGGCACAACATATCACTCCTGAGACCGCAAGAGGCGTCACGTCACTCGACTTCCAAAATATTTGTGCACGAAGACTTGAAATCCACGTCACATGTATTTTTGCGAAAGGACGCTTTGCGGGGTGCGCTCGAAGCTCCATACACTGGACCGCACAAAGTTTTAAGCAGATTTGAAAAAACAATCACAATCAACACCGGCAGAGGACCTGTCTCCGTGTCGATAGACAGAGTTAAGCCTGCGTATGTTGAGGCAGATACTTCCCAGGAGGCGGCAAATGGCCGCATACAGACAGACGGTGCCCGCTATACACGCTCGGGCCGTCAAATCAAATCAATATCATTTTCATTTTCACAGGTTCCCATCATCCATCATTAATTCTCCACGGGGGGTGGTGTGGCCAGCACTGTGGCACGAGTAAAACCTCCTTCTTTTCAACACCGCTGAAAAACATTCGTCAAGACGTGACTGCTGTCACTGGTGAAAATTCTTTGATGGTTTCTTACATGTTTCTTATAAAACGTTATTCTATTAATACAAAGTTTAAGTGAAAATCGTGGTTTTCTTCTGTGACCTGTTTTGCCTGAACCTGCGACCACAAACCAACCGATGGAGGTAGATTTTTTAATACGGAATAGCGCTTCTGTAAGGATATACCGCTGCTTTTGTGAAGTTTAATTGCAGCGGCGACGTATTCCCGAGAGCCAGCCGAGAATCGTTTGTGTAGTTTAAAACGATTTATATTTCTAGTGCAAGATAAGCTCTTGAGATGATTGAGTGTCATAATATTATTTTTAGCAACGAATAAAACAAAAAACGGAATAATTGAATGGAGTTTCTAATTTATACGAACCAAGACAGCAAGAAAACTGCCCTTGTCGAATTTCTTGACATTCACAAGTACATGTTTACAAAGCAAACTATCAATTATAAGTTATGGATCGTCATCATAACACTTTAGTTTTTAATAATTAGATAATAATAACTAGGTATGTAATTTTTTTCACCATTATTGTAAAGTCTAAATAAGAAATTAGCTTCTAAGACTTCAGCGCGTACTGTTCATTTAAATAAATAACATAATATAAAATAAAAATCTTTCACCTGCAATAGTGCAGAAGCATGGCAAATGCAATAATAAAAAAAACCTTACATAAAAACGCGTTAAGAGCACGTAGTCTTCACACTAGCGCCGCCATTGGAAAACATATCATAGTGTTTAAATAAATACGAAATTGTGAATTATCTCTCTGTAGTGCACTCCGAAGAAGCTTTGTGGTACTTTTTATCGCTTTGACAATATTTTCTAGCCTGTCGTTTAGTTTAATGGAGATTTTTTGCGAAAAGTGGCCACTTTTAGCAAAAAAGCCAGCCATATCTTAGAAACAGCGTTGGTAATGATAATCTAACGCTGGTAACAACCACAAAACTTATTCTAATAATTCACAATTTCGTCTTTATTTAAGAACTAGGATTTTTTCCAATGGTGGCGCTAGTGTGCAGAATAAGCCCTCTTAATATCCGAAAAAAGTTTTTTATTTCAATCTAAATATAAACACTAATTCCCACTATCGTTTTTCTCCTGAAGGTATGTTTACATTAAGAAGTGTCATTTTTTTTGCACGTCATGAAGGGATGACACTGCAATACGAAATGATTTACTATGACAAAGCTGTACGATATCTCAAAGTGGGTCAGGCAGGACTCAGGACTGGAAACAATTCCGCGACCGCACAGAAATATATTCGGGTTGGCAATTTCACTTACATCTACTTAGTTTTGTGATTACGAATATTACAATGAGCTACTGAATATGAAATGGAGTCGTACTATAAGTATTACTATGATGTTATCTGTGTGTGATGATGAATCTGGTGCTAAAGCTAAGTTATAATGGTGTATCGGTGTTTTCATTACAAACCCATTTACTGGTATATATCTTATTAAATTTTAGTTTCTTCGCATTCACAATGCTATTTTTTATATTAAGATAAATAATATTAGAAAAAATACTAAAAATACTAGAAGGTGGTACGGGTGAGTTGATTTTTTCTAGTATATTTTCTAATATTATTTATCTTAGTATACAGCATGTTACAAAAATACCCCTAATGTCGAATATGGTATATAGGGACTATCAAACTGAACAACTTTTACTATGGGACCAACTCTGAAATCGCGAAAAAAAAATAGTTGATATTTTCAATTTTTATTTTTCGATGCGATTTCAGAATCATTCCCATAGTAAAAGTTGATCAGTTTGATGGTCTTTATATACCACATTTGGTATTAGGGGTATTCTTGTAACATGTTGTATATCTTGTCATTTTGTAAAAGTTTACATTTAAATAAATTATTTAACTTTGTCTTTGAAAAGTAGGTACCTAATAGGATATTTGAATAACCTAAAACAAAACACGTAGGTATTAAATAATCTTAATATTCCCATAAAGAGTACTGAACAAAATAAGGTATTATCGTTTAGTGACGAGGAACCGTTTAGCGCGACTCATAAAGATAATGTTCCTTCTAAAATGTTTCTTCCGGGCATACCGTCTGATCTCTTCTCACTTATTCATGTGCCTTGGAGATACAAAAACGGCCCAAACGTTCCGCAAATGGCCCCCTTTTCATGGAGCTCATGTATATTTGAAGAAAATTTGTTAAGGGTTTTTTTCTCGTATAAACATTTGCGCCAGTCTCCTGAGAGAGCGCTTAGCGTTATTGCCTGAAAGGTTACAAGGTGTTAGTGAAATATTCAAAACAATTACTACCCTCTTGCGCATATTAATTTTTGTTTCATTTTTTGCATTTTGTTTTCACGTGATGTTGTAATATAACTTGGACGAAAAAAGTAGCTATGTAAACTTTGTGTTTATTTCTTAAAGCAGAAACATTGTCGATGGCCGCGGTTGTTTTATCTAATTGTGTTTTCTGTTTTGGTTTTTTTTGGGTGCATATTATACTGTTCCGTCTTCATCTATCCCCACGATGCCTGTAGATAAACTAGTTCTTACTGGTCACACTATAGTGTTGCTAACTACTAAACACAAAAATAATCCTGAATCCTCTGTCAAAGTCAAACAACACTGCCAATGATAGGGACGAGAAAATTGTCACAGAAGATTACAGGAATATCAAGACTAGCTGTACCAAGGTAATTGGCCATTACGCTTTTTAAAATGCTCCATGCACAAAGCTAATGAGCCACCGCGACAGCTTGCAGTGAACTAGTGGATACGAAATCATTGATATAGGTTACATGAAAGCTTTGAAGAACAACCGTCCGTGTTTTAGGGTTACATCTAGTTTTTTATTCTCTAATATTTCTATATTTCCACATGTCCTCTCCGCTTAGCTCGCGCACGGCACAAGATTCTATAGAAAAATGAGACATCTCCTCTCCTCTCCGCTTTGGTGGAAACCGGGCCTTAAGGCCTGTTTCACAATTAAAAAGTAGGTTCGGAGTAGCTTACTTGACAGATGATTTGACTGTTGTGATATTAAAAATATGTCAAATCATTTGTCAAGTAAGCTACTTACTAGAGGGACATTAACTAGTAAATAAATCAGCCCCAAAGTCTGTCTAACTGTTATACTATGCGTTTAAAATTATAAAAAGATAGAATCCGTGTCAAAAACAACAGAAAACGCTATGCAGTTGAAAACAATCAGTTCTTCCAAAGTTATTCGAGCCCGCCAGGTCACCTGATATTCCCGCCCGGGGCTGTTTGGAGTAAGCTCCGTATTAAAAGCTGTGTGATTGGCTTTTTCATTTTTATTTCTTTGAATCGCTGCTGTTTTTTTTTCCATCCGCGATATTTCATTATTCGGTTTTATTTTTGTGCCGATATCTCTTTGTAGTACAATAATTTATACACCTTTACCTTGGATGAAAGTATTTGTTTAATGTTATTTTAGTGTCTTTTAATAATCTCGTATTCTATTTCAACTAGCGATGCTTTTAAATTTCGTACAAGTCTTCGAATAGAGACGGCACTTTACAAAGGATCGAAGCGAAACCACACACTCTGCGAAAAACGTCGCAAAGGTCATCTTGACCTGGTTCAGACCTGGATTTGCACGTGACCCGGGAGTTTTTCAGACCCCTGCCGTTTCAGTCCTAAGTGGGTTATCGTTATGAAATTTGTTACAGAGTTACGATTTACAGATCAAAGGATTCGGGGCTTAATAAAAGTATTGGGAGAACGAGTTCCAATAAGTACTTCGTTTGTACTTGCTCTGTGTTTACTTGGCAAATACATGACATGACCTTTTCTAGATGTACTTTTATGGCAATAAAAATGGACGGTTTGAGGTAAAAGGATATTTATTTAACAACCAACACATGTGTGCTCTAAATTTTATTTTGGTTCAGCATCAGCATGAATAGGCAACAAAAAAAATTGTTTTAATCAAAGTTACCAAAGGTTTATTTTACTCCATGAATTAGAAATGAAGGATAAACAGTTTAAAAATATCCAACTGAGAGAGGACAAATTAATATTCTAAATGGGATCTAAAAATCCTTCTACTTCCCTTTTCTTCTGCCCCAAAGAATCCTAAGTGATTTCTGAACATCATAACATGCATTAATAACGAAGTCTTCGTATAAAAGATAGATTAAATTAAAAATATTACTGTTTTGTTATACATTCTAAAGTCATTCTCTTGGAACCTTAATTATAATGATGAATTTCCTTATCGAATGTTTTTCAGCGTTTAAAATGCCTTCAATAGCTTTTATGGGATCTTTTTTTTATTGAATCAGGCGTCACTTGGCGGAAGTCCTAAACCATTGTGAAAAAAATATATGTAGCTTATTTCCGCAAAAAATATTATATTTTTTGCGGAAGTAAGCTAAGTTCATATTATATTTATTTTTTCATAATGCGGTAACGATTTTTTACTTCAAGTTGTCCTTAACATGTTTTCGTTCCGCAATTATCGAAGCGATAAGATTTCACAGTACTATTACATATTCTGTGACACAATGATATGATTACACAAAGTATGTTTTATCAAGAAATAGTAACAATCATTTAGCCTGATTATTATTGCCACCTGAATTTATTTTATCATCAAAAGTTTCTTGTTTTCGTTTTGTTTTGCTGCAGTCTTTGTGCTTGAATTCATAAAACATTATTATTGTAACTTTGTATTAATTACGATGCTATAAGGTCATTTCATACCTAAATGCAGAAAAAAAGATATGTTAATAGACATCAATCTATTATTCTAAATTTCCTCATACTGATATTTCTCAGCCAAAAATCTATGAGCTTTATCCTAACCACTCTCACGATTGTTTTATCTCCCTCCACAATAAATGTAGACTCATTGTCTACAGCCGAATTCCCGAACTAAAGCTAGGAAGTGAAAATCCAGAAAAATGCAGTTCACTTTCCACTCTCAATAACTGTCTGATAGTGTCCAGGACAGCTGATTGTATCGTTCCTAGAAAATGCTAGAAAATGCTCCCGGTAAAGTATTGTTCTGTAAGACTCGAAATTGTATTATCTGTTACCGTGCCCGTTGAAAGTCGCTTGGTTACAGAAATAAATGTAGCTTGCTATAGAAAAGTACTTGAGTAATTGATATGGATGTTTTTGGATTTAGGAAATTGGTTTCATTTGTTAATACAGGAGGGATAACGATGATAAAAACAGAATTGTTTTTAGTTGACAAAATCACACATAAGGTTGTGTGGTGTGGAGCCATGTAGTCAGTCATATAGCTAGATTGGAGAAGATCCATAAAAAATCGAAATGCTCTCGAATTCAAATACAGAGGTTTCTTTATTGATCTATACGGTATATCACGGCTCTAAAAAACTTCACAATATTATTATCCTTGGAATCAATGTTTCTATATAAAAATATAAGTTTCCTTTAGGAAAAAAAAATGGGTTTGTTGTGCCACGTACAACTCCATCTCTGTCAAACAAAACATTTCTCGTGCCCTTAACTACTCAAAAAATACTTTCCTTTAACAACTACAACAAAATTTATATCTTTTCGGCCTCTATTGGCAAATAAATAATAATAAATATTTGACAACATCACGTACATTGCTCCGATTCCAAAGTAAGTAGCTAAAGCACTTGTGTTATAGAAATCAGAGACAACGATGGTATCACAAACACTCAGACCTGAGCCAATATAGAAAAGTTCCTTTTCTAAATTGACCCAACCGGGGATCGAACCCGGGACCTCAGAGATGGCGCCTCCTTGAAAACCGGTGTACAAAGCCACTCGTCAAATATGTATGTATTGCCATAAAACCACCGTTCTTCTAATTCCTTTACGTGTACCTCTGTTTTAGGCCCAGCTGAAAAAAGTGGTCATGATATTGTTAGTTGAGCTGGTTGCCTTTTTGGTTACTTTTACATACTTACGTTAGAAATTTTGAATGCATTTTAAATCCACTAATCACCATTGTATCTAAAACTGTTAAAATTTAATGCTTGTTAAAAATTATTTACAAATTCATTGTACTTAATTGAGGCTCTAGTTAAATCATACTCAACTGAATTTTTTTGAACTTAAATGGAATTCTAGGTTTGTTTGTAGACATTTTTCAATTAAGCTAATACTTTTATAAGACTGTGTGTTTCTTTGAATATATAAATAAAAATAAAATAAAGGAGATGCAATTGCATTCAACATAAACCATTCTCGGTATTAACGTCAAAACAACAAAACAAGTTCAGAGCAATTTGGTGTTACGTTAGGCTGCAATTTCACTACAATGAGGAGTTTAGCTTTTGGATTATTAAAAAACCGGCCAGGTGCGAGCTGGATTCGCGCACCAAGGGTTCCGTAAAAATCACATCTGTTGTATGGGAGCCAGCTTAAATATTTATTTTATTCTGTTTTTTAGTATTAGTTGTTATAGTGGCAACAGAAATACATCATCTGAGAAAATTTCAACTGTCTAACTATCACGGTTCATGAGATGCAGCCTGGTGACAGACGGACAGACAGACAGACGGACGGACAGCGGAGTCTTAGTAATAGAGCCCCGTTTTACCCTTTTTGTACGGAACCCTAAAATGAACAAGAATATGATTATTAATACTATTCATGTCAAGAAGATCTATCTCTGAAGATTTGTGCTAAAGATTTGTCATTCCCTTTGTACTCGGTACACGAGTACACTATACTCTTCCAGGGATACGAAACTTGAAATACGAATATCGTGCAAGGGATTAATAAAGCTCTTTACGCTATCCAATCCTTCCGAAACACCGGGGATTCCCGCACCTGAAACGGTTCGCGAACTCATTTGCTATGCTCGAAACTTGCAACCCGGGTTTATTCTAAGTCCAGATTTCGCTTTTAAATTTTTAGTTTGCATGGCTAAACAGAGCGGGAATGAGGCTGTTAGGTACCTGTTTGTTATTTTTTTATCACCATCTTGACTTGCTTTAGAAGGCACGTTTATTCATAAGTTCCGTCTGCATTTGAAGCCATTAACTGCACATAAAGTCCGGTAAAATAAGAAAAAGTGTTATGAACAATACGACAAAAAAATAACATGCCCTTTTTATTTACTTTTTGAAGAGATAATGAATAAAAAGATGACTTACATATTTTAGTGTTTGTTAAATATATATTTTTTACTAAATTTAAAATGTTTGAAAAGATTCAAAGTTTTGCCGGAAGTGACGTAGTTCTGAGGCTCTATGTAGTGATGTCATTGCCACGCAGTGTCTTAGTTAAAAAAAAATGACAGCTGACTGTTACCTCAATGTCAAACAAAACAACTGCTGCTTGTTGAAATGAAATTGTACGAAAAATAATCGCGAGGATTAACCGCAAAAACTTAGATCAACCCGTAAGCAAACAAACATTCAGAAAACACGAGTATGCTTTTGTCGTGCCGAGCTGTAACGCCACTAAGGGTTTTTTACATTTCATTTATTTTCTCCATAAATAATGCTATAAAAATTTTAAAACTACAATTTATTCTAAACTTCTTCTCCCACTCCTATGAGGGGCAAATCTAGAAACGGTTTTTTTATTTTGACAAAATATTTTTTGTCTTATTGAGGGACTGAATAATTTGGTACTTTACTACTTTGTATCACATAGCCTACGGTAGTTGGTTCTGTTTCTATATCTTATTTAGTAAGTCCACTACAGAATTCGCCCCTGTACTTTCGTGGAACACGAGCCTTGTTTTAGTGTCTGATGAAAGCACATTTTACTTCGGTACGTGTAACGTTTTCCGCCGGAAATCTCAGGTGATTTAAAAACTAAACTTGGGACTTGGTAAGCCCGAACGGGTGGAGGGTTCAAAATGTAACAGACGTTCATTAGAAATAAAACACTTTTTACGGATTACAGCGCGTTTATTATGAATTCAGATTTTGTTTCTGAATTATTTAGTTTGGATTTATTGGTTTTTTGAATTCCAGTCGTTTCGACACCTTTCCAGGGGCCGTGGTCACAGGAGGACTAAAGCAAAAAGGCTGCTCATATTCTTAATAATATACGCGCTGTAATCTGTAAAAAGTGTTTTATTTCTAATGAACTATACGCGCGAAAGTCTTAGTAGTGTAAATGTAACAGACGTTGTTTATGTTTTTACGTTGGTATTAATCATTGATTTTTTTAGTGTTTATGTAGGCAATTTAAATGGATTTGCATTTCGCGATTGGCACATTTTTAGAAGTCGTGGTTTTACTGTATTTTTACGTTTTAAGTTAAAGGTTGTTTGTATGTATGTCTGTATGTGTGTCTGTTACCAATTTTCTCGGAAACGACTGGGCCGATTTCGATGCGGTTTTTTGCATTCAAAAAGTTATATTTCAGAGCAGGTTCTTAGACATGTTTCATGGTGGTAGACCGCCAGGGGGCGCAGCGGCAACCAGATAAGTTGGCACTTGAAACGTTCTCAAAAACTACTAAATTGATTTTGCAGACATTGCAGAAATACCTGTCTGTGAATATTTTATAAATAACATTGTATTATCAAGTTTCTACTTATAAAACATATAATAAGTATATAAATGCTAAATATGTTTTTAAAACGTGATTTTACTAATTCTCACAACAGAAAAGAGGAAACAACAATATTAGTAATTTTTAAATTAGAGATTTTGGCATTCAAAATGCTATTTTTAAACAATAATAAATAATATACTAGAAAAAATACAACTCGCACAAGGATCAAATCTCGGACGGAAATCGAACCTGCGACCTTTGGATGTCTGAAGAGCATTGCACCGGAATATTAGTTATTGTTGAAATCGGGTTAACCCAGTGAACAAGTTATCTGTTTTCTAGAAAGTATTCTCTCTTAGGGTTCTCAAAAAAACTGAACCCAAACCCGTAATTATAGCCCCACTTATTAGACAGATTAACTTACCTAATTTAACCTTATCACTAACAATTTCCACTATATAAATCTATCTACTAGATAAATCGTATCTAACTATTAGTTCTTTACCAACGCTAAACTGCACACTGGTCAATTCAAAGAACAAACTGGAATAAAATAATACTAAATAATATACTAGAAAAAATAGGACTCGCACCAGATCATGTTCTCGGACGGGAATCGAACCCGCGACCTTTCAAATAGTTAAAAGAAATTTCAAATAGTTAAAAAGCTTTCTCATCTTAATCAACTGTTTAAAAATATCTGGAAAGATGTTCAGTTGAATGTTTGAGGTTAATTCCTTCTACATTGGTGAGATGGCGCTGGCTTGCAGCGTAAGAGTTGATATACTAGAAGAAATTCGACGTTCCCACTAGTGACTCGGTAGCTCAGCGGTCAGAGCATTGGACCGGTTATCCAAAGGTCGCGGGTTCGATTCCCGTCCGAGAACATGATCTGGTGCGAGTCCTATTTTTTCTAGTATATTATTTAGTATTATATAAAAATAGCATTGTGAATGCTTAAATCTCAAAAAAATTTCAAATGGAATAAAATATTTCCATGGCGCATCCGCCAAGACAACTCAAACACTATTCAGAGCGCACTCAGCAGTCAATACGCGACACGGCGGCTTATACGGTTCAAGCTGTGGGAGGTAAACGGGTTACTAAATAGCAGTGGGGTATGTAACTTATGTAACGTATTTCCAATATAAATTAGGTGCTTAGAGCAAAGATAAGGTGTGATAAATTTAGTGAGAAAATACAAAATGAGGGTTTAATGTTTTTGTAGTCACAGGGTTCAACCTTAAGTTATTTGTAATTTTTTATGCCCATAACAAATATGTATTTGATGAATTAGTTTAGTTAAGTTAGAACTGTGACTAACAACAAAATAAAAACGAAATCGTGGATGAATAGGCCAGTTGCCTCTATGCCAGGTTTCTGAGGTACTTATCAGTGGCTTATCTTTATCGGAGCGGTCCACATTATCTGGCTTAAAGTTAATTTTATTACTTAAAACCAAATAATGTGGACCCCTTTGTAAAAAATAAACCTCAGAGAAACCTCAGAAACCGGGGGTTAGTCGTTTTTACAACCAACAGGAAGTAGGTAGCGATGCGAAAGTGATCAGACACATGACACAAAGAAGCTAAGATATTAGAAGCCACATGTTATATACGCCAGGAGTTGCAAAATGTATATCTGAAGAGCCCTCCCTCCGATAGGGCCCTCCATGAAAGGGGTTATTTACTGGAGGGCCAATCGAGGGCTCTTCATTTTTACAGGTAAATGGCTTGAATATGCCTAATAGGAGCCTTCCACGTCAAGTATGCATATCCTTAATTCTGAACAACTCTTTGTGTGAAATAAAAAATGTGGAAAATTAGAATAGACTGACTGTACTAGTCATAATTTGTAGCATTCATCGATACTATGATATTTCTATAGTTGTAGGAACACACGAAAATCTAAAATCCTCAGTAAGTTCTTGGAGATAAGATTTGAAGAGATAAACGTTTAATCGAAGTGTCTTCTCCATCTCCACATTCTGTGAGGAGTGTGCATTTTCGCTGCGGTTCAATTCAGCAGACGCCAATCAGTTACGAGTTGTCCTCGTCAGAGTAGGACGGCGTTAGGTAGGATTATAGAGGTCCTAAATTTCATCGGATGCTCCGCTATTTTGCTCGGATCTCGGAGAATTTCATTGCGATAAAAGGAATGCGAATGATTTTGTCTTATTTTTATGACGGTCAGTCAAATTCGCGGCACTGATTAGACACAGAAATTGGAAACAGGAACATTTAAAAAAGATTAGCTTTTTTGTTTTTTGTAGTGTAGTCGTGACAAAAAAAAATTGTTTGTTTGTTAAGATTCATTATTCAGTCTTGTTTTGTTTAGTAGGTAATACCCATTTTCACACACATTACTATGAGGTCTCACAGTGCACGCGTACCCACGAATCAATCATACGTAACACTTAAAACAAGCGACCAATCACAGAGCTTTATTTCAACGCAGTGCGTTCGCGTAGTCATGGGTCGTTTGTGAATCGGGGGGAAAACAGTAGAATCAAGGAGTCTCATTGCGATGATGATTTATTTACACTACCTATAAACTTTACGGTAATATCTTTCACATTATACTATCGGACAAGCAATATTTAAAATTTTCCATAACAATTTTCCTGGAGCAACTTATTGTTGCCCGGATTTAACAAACGAATAAATTCATGCGGTGCTGGAATTTCATAAAATAACAGTAATTAATATTAATTCAATTTCAGCAACGTAGCTACTTTGAGATTAATTTACAGTGGGTAGGTACTTAAATGAACAAAGTGTAATAAAATTATCTTTTTGTTCAAAATCCTGTTATAAATTGAAAAGTGCTATGATGTTTATAACAGAGAACACTGTTATCAATAACCATTGTTTAAAAATTTTATTGTTTATTAAGTTAGGTTAACTATTGCCGTTTTATAAAGATGTATATTACTAGACGGCAATAATTGAAATAAATTCACACACACACACATGCATAAATCATTTAGATAGTTGTCAAAATATTTCAAAATGTGTTTAATGGAGACGATCCAAAATACATAGACTAAAACCCAGAGTTATTTATTTATTATACATATGGACAACAAAACAGATTATAATCGAAAAAAATCTATGATGACATGTAAAATATTACAGTTATATGCTAGATCGTAACCCTAACTATGTTGACACATTATTTTAGTTAATACGAACAAGCTATTTGATTGCTTTCTAATGAGTGAAGCAATCCTGTTGAGTTGTAAAAATTGATGTTAACAGCTAGACTTTACTTATATTTCTACATACTATATCTCCGATACCCCATGCATTTGGGGTCTGCGACTCAGGTAGTATTATTTCGCTCGGTCTAAATAATCGTTTGGTATACAAGGTGTTACAAAAATACCCCTAATGCCGAATATGGTAGATAGGGACCAACAAACTGATCAACTTTTTCTATGGGACCAACTTTGAAATCGCGAAAAAAAAATCAGCTGTTTCATACAAAAACTAATTACGAAAATATCAAAATGTATGAAACAGCTGATTTTTTTTTAGTACTACTACTAATTTTACTGAGGTTATTGTTTGTGAATAAACTATAGAACCTTAGCTTCAATCTGTATATGTGAATTTTCGATACATTATGTACTTAACGAGCAATCAATTAAATTAAAATGAGGCCGCCATTTGAGGTATATAGGAGCCTTAACTACTGGACTTTACCTATATTTGATACATACTTTGTCAGCGTATATCTCCGATACGCCATGGATTTAGGGTCTGCGACTTAGATAGGATTATTTCTCTCGGTATATGCAATTGATTGATATATCGCTTGTTCGTATTAATTCTGGGTTGTTTTCAAGCTTCTCCTTCATATTTTTAATTCATACACTTAATTTTCTAACTGAAATCAATATCGCATTCCAAACTGGTTGCGTCATAATGGAATCGCTTGCTAATTATAAGCGATTCAGCTAATCGCTCCGCTTACCGCGAGCTGTGGTATCCATTTACACCGCGTAATGTCTCGGCCCTGCCGGTAATATCTGGTTATGTCTGGCGCGGTAATTTCTGTAAACTGCTCAGTGGCATTTCATTTGCTTCTTCTGATTTAATTCATTACTTAAGTACCTCTTTCTTTCGATTGTGATAAAATATTATGGAAATGTGTATCGTCGAATAAATAGGTAATTTCTGTGCGTATTATAAATACAATAAAATTATTTCTTTTACAATTAATTTAATTGTTTTGTTAAACAGAAGTTTCTAATCATAAACACTACTGTTGTTTCTAAAAGCTTCTAAATACTATAATGAAATTGAAGTGTTAAATTTCAGCGCCATTTCATAATTTAATCGGAAACTCAAATCGTGATCTAAAAGGGCCAGTTGATATTTATCCAAAATATCTGTTTTGATGGAGTTACGCAGTAAATTCCTAACCCGCCATTTTGTTCGGGAAGGATTATAAACCAAATAAGAATTTCTCTTTCCAATTGTGCTTCGGTCTGTATTCTTGAGATTTGATATTCCGTACTTTAATAATACCTTCTTTTTGCAGGTAAGCCTTTTTGAATTATGTGCGCTGCGGTGAGTTATAAATGAAATATTCATATGTTACAAAAAGGGATTGAAGACGTATTCACAATGTAAAAATATAAGAGCTTACTATGTTATTTAATTCCTAGTGGGAAAACTTTGAGTTATAAGTCCGGGTAAGATTTTCATGATACGATTTTATTATGGTACGTTTTCATCTTTTATGACGTCTTACGACCCAGCGGTGGAGATATGTATTTTGCAAAGTCAATCTCATGTTTGTATTCAGGTTAAAGATTTCTTATACGTACCACAACCAGCCCATATCACTGCTGCAAAAAGTTTGCGAACAGTGGTATTAAATGAACAGTGTCGTCGCATTTCCTTGCAGTTCCACTGTGTAATTACAAAACTTCTTTGTGGTTGAAAGCCTCTACTCTCTATTCAATTTCACATTCAATTTGTTGAAGTCGAGATTGACCGTACAGGCAGTTGAAGATATTATAAGTATTTCAACTTGCCTATTCACTAAGTGATTTGTCAACTCTCAACAAATTGAACCAACTGATTGAATATGATATTGTATAGTTATTTTAGGCTTTTAAATGACCAAATGTGGCCCTTGAGAATAAATATATTCATTTTTATACAAAATTAGATGCTCACGTGTTCTTGTGCTGAGGTGTGGTTCAGTTCTTGATTCCATTCTAAGACTGAATATAAAACCAACAATGATGCAGGGCATTGACATTTATATTACATAGTTCACCAATAACAATCACAAGCGAACCTGCGAATCATAAAATCCAATTCTTCTGTAAAATTTTATGACCCCCATTGAATAATAAGCAGGTGATACATTGTTTGACTTTCTTTAGAATGAAATACCCCTCCTTTACAATCAGAAAACTGATAAACTTATTCTTTTATTCCATGAATATTATTGTGTGTTTGCGACGCGACGGAAAACATATGACATTCTTTATACAAATACTGAAAATCAAATTTCAGCCATTTCGAAAATTTTTCAAAAATTACACAAACGTGAGGTTGACAGCTCTACAGAGCCACTAGTCTAATACGTTTGCTGGTATCAAACAGCGTTCAAAAGTAAACTAAAGTTCAAAAGTATAACAAAGTCGGCCTTAAATGCAGCTAACTACACATTTACGGCCTTACCACAAAAGACTTTAAAACAGTGTTTAACTTAGATACTGTTTAAATGTGATGCTGTCACTTTTTTGACAATATTGTTTGAAAGAGACGGCATCATATTCAAACAGTGTCTAAATTAAACAGTGTTTTCACGGAGCTGATAAAAAGACGGACGTAATACCACACTAAAAAGAAGTGAAGCATGCAACAAATACACCTGGAAAGAAAAGACCGGTGTATTTGTGTGAGTGTAGGTCATTGTACAACATACGAAATTGTAGGACCTTGCATGCTCTACTTCTTTTTAGTGTGGTATTACGTCCGTCTTATTTTCAGGTCCGTGAGTGTTTTAAAATCTTTTGTGGTAAGGCCGTTAAGTATCATGTCAGAATAACTATGCGCTTGTTCAGCAAGTTGCTGCTATATTCTAACCATGGAACATGGTCAGATACTACAAACGGGGCATTTATATGGGTCACCTCATTTAAATTAGATGACGATTCGATTTTACAAGCGATTGTCGATAAAAAGCGCTAGTCGACTGAAATCGACTGGAAAACCGTCCCGTGTAAATCCCACTGAGGCAGACTGTACACACAGATATTACATCTGTCATAATCATAAATCAGAGCAAAGTTAAAAATGGAGGCCGCGCTTGAACGACAGGCGTACATCACAGCGGCGACTCGGTTAATGGAAGTGTCCGTTTTGTCCACTCCCTGGCATTATGTCATTCCCCGGCGTCGGTCCGTTTGGTGACGTCATTGTTTATTGTTGCAACAACGCTTGTTCACGTGAATGCTCTGTAATAAAAATGTATGATTTAGTGTAAATGGAATGCAATGCACCTTTGTTTTATACGAAGAATTTATCACTACAATCTAAAAATGGCGGGAAATGCAACTGTTTCTGAAAGCAAATTACGCATCAATATCACTAAGTCACCCTTTTTCAAGAATCAGAACTTACTAAATCCCTTACTTTTCAAAAGATTATTTTAAAATTGAAATTATTACAGCAGACAACGCATCGTTCATAAATATTAGTGGAACCTACATTTCTATTTTCTTTGAAAAGATGTAAGATAAATCGTCCGTCTTAGATGAAAGCCCCTATATCTCTGGCAGCAGTTTGCCAATAAATTCAAAATCAATCTAAATGGTTCGCCCCGATCGCCAGTCTAAAGCTCCGGTTTTGTTAGGAGCGGGGCGAACGCGGGATTCCAGAGAAATCTTTAGGAATTTGAATTGAATGTAGGAACTTCATTGACTTTTGTGATAGTTAAATCAGAAAGTAAAATCAATATTTTATCAGCGATGAGGAATCCTGTATGTACGTTTTCGGTTAAAACTATCGAAAGTTAATAAAATGGATGGTTGAAGAGTTAAACAAAATAAAACCGTTGCAATAAAATAATGACAACGAAGAATCGGGACCATTTTATTGTTTAAATGGATTTTTTGAATTGATTGAGATACTGTACCTTATAATTAAATAAATGAATAAATACATAATAAATAAATAAATAATAATTATGGCATTGACTGTATTACGACGACGACGAGTTAACATGACGAATCCGGAACAAATCCTTCGTTCGGATGCTATAATATAAATAATTGTAATTACAGATTTGAACTAGATTTATGGCTGTATTTTTAGTTTTCATAGTACTTTGTTTGACGCCCTTAATTTAATAAATAATGATTTTATGACAAATTGTTACTAGGTAAGTTTAACCTTCAAAAGAAAGTGAATAAACACTGTTTATTTAAATCACTCGCTATATTCACGATTATGTACTAATCCCCTTACTAATAAAGATTGTATAGCAGATGTAGAGTTACACAATGGTTACTCTCTGTCAAACTATTTAAGTTTGACATTAAAAAGAAAGGGACAAAACACTGTGTAACTATGCATCTGTTATACAATCTTTATTAGTAAGGGTTTAGAGTAATAAGGTAAAGCTATAATTCTTGGGTCGCTTGGCTCGTGGGCGAGCCGCAGCCCTCGCGGCCTGTCTACCGTTGCGTTTATAAATCACACAGTCCGAGCTTTTATTTTCCTTTCTCCGTTTGAGAGCCGAAATTTGAATCCGACCATACACTCAGACCGGTTCTGGGAGTCCATTCAGGCTTCCACTCCTTTCAGTTGTGTAAACGTAAAATGAAATTTTACTGGAAAAACCTACAAATTGATATGAAGTGTGAATTTTTAGTTGTGTGATGTAACGTTTTAAGTTAGTCGTGGTGATTGCACTTTAAATAAGCGTCCATGTATTTGTAAGATTATTAAAAGTAGATGAACTGAATGAAGACGTGTGCGATTTTAGTGAATTATTGTAAGGTACTTACTTATGAATTCTATCACCACCGAGTTACTATGACGTAACAGTCTTCGGCAATTTGTTCTCCGTCTATTACAATCAATACATTCAAAGCCACCATCTATTGTTCGGCAGGGAAAACAATTATTTGTCCAGTAGAAAAAACAATTTAATCCCGACCAGCGCCAGATCAGCACAGGAGACGCTCCATCCAACTTTGGCGCCATTCCAATTTGACAAAAACAATTCCAACTATCTCCCGTGGATCGTTTACTTCCACGTTTTTTGAGCATGTAATCGCTTAATTTCTGTTGTAGACTTGTTCGGGAAGTTGTGAATTATCCCCTCATTATATAAGTGGACTAGCAGCCTTGACTTGCTCTCCATGTTTTATTTAGTTGAAATTTATATCAGTTTTTGGATCGTAATTCTATTGCTTCTAATGTTCTTTAGAAGTTAACAGAGATTCTGATAAACAAAATCATTCATAGATCTAAAATTTTATCAAAAAATTAGAGTTTTGTTTTCACGTAGACGATACGTAGATTAAACTCTTTAACTTTGTTAAATTAGCTTTAGAAGCTTTCCACCGAACCCAAGACGTACGTCAGAGTGATGGCTACTCCTTTTTCAATTTAAGTGCGTCACTTCCAGAGTGAATAAAGTGTTCACTATGTTAAGAGTAGGTGTTATTTGACTGAAAGGATGGATAAAAAAATCAATATTAAATAATCTTCAAAAGTAGAAAAATGTTTTGGAACAATTTGGTACGTGGTTCCGAAATTTGGAACCGGTCGAATCCTTTTTATTCTTGTTTCTGTCGATGTTAATTAATTACCTACTGTTTTTATATGTATTCTTTAAACATTTACATTCGAATGGACTTGTATTATAATGAGCATGGTTTTTCACGCGTCCTGGTTTTTCTTCATTGCCACAACATGTTATGGTCATTCAAAATTCAAAATTCAAAACTCATTTATTCAGTCTAATCTGTTATAATCACTTGTGAATGTCAAAGAAGCTACGCCATCGGTTCGCAAACCCTAAGCGGGAGACCTTGTAACGAGAAGAACCGGCAAGAAACTCGTCAAGGGCTGCTTTTTTCTCCCTGTATATTTCATACAGAGTCGTCAAAATTTGAAAAATGAGGTCGGCATTTAAAGTGACGTCATTTTCCATTACAATAATTAACAAAGTTTACATTCAATGGGTAGGTAAAATAAATTTCAACTAGTTGAGAAATCGCTGTCTACTACTCGATAACACATAGCTAAGAAAATCATTGTATGATATGAAGAATTAGCCCAGGTGAATTAAGTCTACGACGGGGCAACATTAACTGGAAGTTACTTGACATACAAGTTAACATTAATTATTTTTATTATACATTTGATGCTTTATGGTCTTTCTGTGATTGCCACAACGCGTCTTGGGCATTTTTATAAGAGCCATGACACGAACTTCGCGTTGTGGATTTTTGGCAGTGACCACAACGCGTTGTGTGCGTTTTTTGGGTTTGCGATTATATGGCGTAATGTGAAAACAATGCTATACAATCCTATATAGTATAGCTTTACGATGTATAATGCTATACTTTATACTTTCTTGTAACTTACCAAAAATAGTATAGCGTAATGTGAAATGCGCTTTAAACTCAAATACCCCATAATCACAATTTAATAACATCATGAATAAATCAAGCCCGTGGGAAAAATCGCAACATAAGGTTTAAAAATAAACAATGCCTAAATTGAAATCAAAGATCCGTTTGGGGAATTCAATTAAAATGGGGCTTTGTTCGCGGCGCCTCTTTTGAAACATTACCATAAATATTGCCAGAAAAAAGAAATCCCCCTTAAACCATATAAAATTCAACTCACGGATTCAGAGAATTTGCAAATATAATTCGCATAATAATAACATTTCTAAGCCGAGCATTTTATCCCGATTGGTTTGGACGGGCCTCTTTCGCCTCCTTTACAGACGGAACCCTTTTAATTTGTCATATGAGACTATAACGGATACGTATCTTGTTTATAACATTGGTGTTTCATTTTGTTAACATTATGTAAATAAAGACGTTCTATGGTTGTCGTTTGAATAAGTTAAATCTATTTTATTGACAGTTCTTTCGGCATATTCAGCTTATTTTAGCAGCTGCGTATTTTGTTTGAGTTTGCATGAAATACTCTAATGGGTTCGTGAATTAATGAATGATGGAATAGCACAAATTATCTAGGCAAGCGATAGTGAAAAAATGCACTAATTATGATTTTTATTGGACCGGACTTCCAAAGGGCGCGGGATCGATTCCCGCCTGAGACAATTCTGGTGACGAGTGGATCTTTTTCTAGTATATTTTTTAGTATCACTTAATATGAGCTAGAGACAGCCTCAATAACATCTATTTTAAAACTTTTCGAAAACCCGAAAAGCGTTTGATAAAGTCATTGATATTTTGTAGTACTTGATAAGTCAGGCACGTACAACTGCTTGAAGCGTATCTGCCCGTCAAACTGGAATTATGCAAAACACTGAAACTTCCAAATCGTATGATATCTCATGAGCGATGGGGTCTAAAGATGATTTGTTGCTAGATGGGCTAGCCCAATTTCTATACATTACTTTCCATATAAATGATACACCTTTGAAAATTGATATGAAAGTCTAGATAAAAGGTTGGCGCCTAAAAGGATTGAACGCGTACATTAATCGTGAAAGAAATACGAGATATATGGCAGGATTGGGTGGATTTGCTCCATGTTTTTATATAAAAAGGTTGCACATACCTTTCTGCTTGAATTATTATATCCGCAAGGAATCCCCAAATATCACCACGAGACCTTACATTATAGGAACAACGAGAAATGTTGATTTTTGCAAAGTATCAATGAGCGAAATTCTTATAGTGTGGCGAGGTAGCATGTGCCATACATGAAGTCCATGGAAGGCTCAAATGTTACAAAAGGCTTCAGGATCAAATTAAAAAGGCTCCACTACACCGGACGAAAGAGTTAAAGTTCCATATCTATTATTTCTATAAAAACAACATAAAACTAAAAAAATATTATTAAAAACATAAAAGCTTTGAAAAAGCCTGTCCCTATAAACCCTTCTAATAGACCAAAACCTTTTATGTCCCTACGAAGAAAGACTCAAGTACGAATGCCAGTCGTTTTAAAAATCCATCTTTCCTTCAGTAATAGAGATAGGAGACGAATGAGCGCTCCTAAAGGCCCCTGATGGGCTATTAGTGGTCTGACTTATAGTAGGCCCCTGAAATTAGCCGGCAAGACATTATGCAGTCCATTACTTAATTTATTTAAGTAGTTGAGGTCGTGTGCTGTACCATTATTTATCTGGTCGGTCACGGAATGTTATTTTGACCGAGTAATTAGTTTGTGGAGGACGTTCCTCGTCGTGTGATTTGTGGATATTGCGATTCTAAGCAAGAACGGTTTAGATCGATTTGACTATTAGTAATTTAGTGTAAGCTTCCATTATGATTCTTTGCATTCCTTTTATTTGTACTTATACTTTTTATTTCATCATATCTGCCGCACGAAGGCCGTTATACTTACTTTGTACTTACTTCATAGAAATGGTAGTGGTAGTTCAAATTTAAATATCTAAATATTGTAGATTATTCGCATCGCTATTTTATAAATGATGTCGTGGTCTGTCAGTATTTGCACTTGAATGCTGATTGGATAATCTAAGAGTCGATTGAGTCTGATTGGTCAGAACATGACTCTTCTTATATGCCTTTAGCAAGAATTTTAGAAGACTCTTTAGGTAGCCGTTAGCCAATTAGAGCATCCGTCAGTCCATAACATTGACGTCAGCCAAGCAGCGCGCGGAAAATGTCATTATGATTCATGATGTCATTCGCGATTTACCTAAGATACATAGGATTTTTGTAAAAATCCTAAACATTACTCGGACGATTGCAAAAATCTGCCTCAGATTCTAACTATCCGGGTTTTGCAATCATACTAGGATATTTGTAAAAATCCGATTTGTACGATTATCCTACGACCTATACAAGGTGTTACAAAAATATCCCTAATGCCGAATATGGTATATAGGGACCATCAAACTGATCAACTTTTACTATGGGACCAACTCTGAAATCGCGAAAAAAAATAAGCTGTTTCATACAAAAATTAAAATCGAAAATATCAAAAATTTTTTTCGCGATTTCAGAGCTGGTCCCATAGTAAAAGTTGTACAGTTTGATGGTCCCTATATACCATATTCGGTATTAGGGGTATTTTTGTAACGGCTTGTAAAATAAAATTCAAAGTCCTGAATGACTGACTGATATATCAACGCACAGCCCAAACCACTGAATTGAGAGACGTAACATTTTGCACATAGATACCTTATACAATGTAAACATCCAATATGAAAGGATTTTTTGGTAAAATAGGGGATGATAATTTGTATGAAAGCCCGTTAGTTTCAATGTTAGGATCTTCAAATTTTGTGCTTAGGCTGATGATTGAAAATGAATCAGTTTTATAATAACATTACAAACTAGCTTCCGCCCGTGACTTCGTCCGCGTGGTGCACCAAGCAAGCAGCCTGATGCAAGGCCTGCCACCCTCACGCGGCTAATGCCCTGCCTCGCGAGGCAGCGCGTTTCTCATCCATGTGCACAAAATTTTAATAATTCACCCACACCCCATGAAAGAACACAAAAAAAGTTCCCTATTATAGGAATGAGCTCGTGGCCGTCGATCAATCCTGCCATGATGATATTTGACAAGTTTATTGGATCGGTAATTGAATTTTCGGAAGCTTTTCTATTGAAATTCTGAAAATATTGCTATACTGAACATTTCTGGGGAACAGAATAATTTAATTGGAGCGCGTAAAATGAAAATTAGGACGTTGGATACTCTTGAATCGATGTGAAATATCAGATATTTCCTAGGATCACGCAAAACGGTAGTATTCACCAAATATATTTTCAAAGGAAAATTTTTATGTTGCGGAAAAACATTAATTCAGTCTGATTTAATCATTTACTGAGGGCAGTCGTGACTCGTGTCCATACATAATACTTGTAACAATAGTATTCATTATATCAGGCGTACGACACCCATTGTGGGCTAAACCATATTAAAAAGTAGATTTATTTCGACATTTCATGACACATCTTCGTACCATCACTAATATGATGTGAATTCTGTGTGTCATTTTATCTCTACCTAAGCTTATTTTACATCTGTTACACGTAAAAATTAAACAATATTCATTCATTCATTCACATCCGATCCAATTCACGTCCCATTTTCATTCGACAACTGTGAACAGTTTGTAACAAGAAATTCGCAACAAAACAACTTTCCAAAGTTGGAAATAAAGCATTTTATCGCAATGCACTCGAGGCTCCGGCCATTACGGCTTCACCTCAGCAAATAGTCTAAGTGAAAACCAAGTTTCGTTGGTAACAACCAACTTCCTCGCATAAAACACGAGCACCGAGGCTGAAACTAGCGGAGATTTCAAGTACAAGTATGTTTTTAGATTGGGTAGCTTTATAAGCTTTATAAAGTTGGTGCAGTGGACTAAGCACTAGCTACAGATTTTATATCATGTTTATAAAACTGAAAGTATGAAGGAGCAGCATAATATAACTAAGTGCAAAGATTGAAGTAATCTAGGAGAAAAACAAAGAACGAACAAAATGGACAACCTCCCAAACAGGTCAAATAGATGCAACGATAAACTGTACTGTCAGAAGGATTTGAAAATCTTTATAACTTGCTAAAAGTCTTTCTCAAAGCTCTAGCATAACTTGATACTGTTAAAAATAGTTATGAATCTGCAAACGAATTTCTTTTTACGAAATTCTTCTTTCAAACCAGTTAAATTATATCTTCGACTTATGTTTTATAAAACTCGATTAAAAAAGTGTCGCCCTACAGTTCTTAATTTTTCTTATCTGATCCTTAACTCCCTAACTTCCCACTGTGAGTGAAACACGAGAAAACTTTTGAAGAGATAAAAAATTCACTTCTACCCTACACCAGAAGCTACTTAACATTTCGGAAAATGTCTTATCTGGTTTAATTGGGCAGCAGACATCGCCGGCGAAAATCTCCGGACGTCCGGGCCCGGACAAGCTGGACAGGCAGGACTCTCCCAATTTTATTATGGGAGACCCTCCAAAATGTCGGGAATCTTGTTATCCCGTGGAACCTGGCGATATTAAATCAGCCGTTATTTTGCGAAAATACGACAAAATTTACTTATCATTGATGAAGGTTGAGCTTCCCTCAGTAATTTGTACTTGTGTGCACTGCATATTATTTAACTTGTTGAAATATTATAGCCACACTCAAAGACGCTGCTTGATGTTGTCGATGTGTGTCGTCATCTACCGTGTCGAACGAATAGATTAAATTAATTTTATTATTATTAATGATGTTCTTCGAATATGTTATATTGTGTTCAGCTTTACAGGGTTATTTGTAAAAAAAATCAAAAACAACCTCACTAGACTAAATTACTCTGACATCATAAACAACAACGTTTGTTCTACGACTTTTCAAAAACAGACAAAGAAAAACTTTATTTTCCACACAAATGTCCAATTTATTCATATAAAATAAATAAACAAAAAGTGTGCTGCTAATTAGCCCTGTTTTAGCAAAACTAACTTCGGGATCATACGTTGATGTTCAGAATGACCCAGAAGCATGGTATTCTGACAGGGCCTAAGGAGTGAGTAGCCACAAATATAATTATACAATAACAAAAACAAATACAAACATTAAGATTACACAAAAAAAACAAAACATGCAAAAAAAAATCTTATGGCACTAGGAAAAATAATTCCTTTGCGCAAAAAAAAAAGGAACAATAAATCGATTAAAGTTTATCTGGGGGTGTAGTGTGTGTAAGTGACACCAATTTTGTATAAAAGAAAGAGATAGGTAGTACCTATCATCTTTAATGAACCATTAAAATTAATTGACGTCTCTGAGTTAATAATCTAACTAAACAAGGACTGTCAAACTATGTTACCCCTTTAAAATTATGAATTCGCCTATTACCTTAATAGGGTACCTCCTTAGAGCTTATGCAAAAACAGAAAGCTCAGCTTATCCGCAAGATAACGCTCGCTGGGACTGTTTCAGTAGATTTTCCCAGCATAATCACCACGGAGCGAGCGGGCTTTCACCACTAAATATTAATATGGAAATTACATTACCATTAAGTGAAAATTGTAAAATTTTTTGGCTATATTTGAAACATTTCAAAAGTTTAAACTAAACCTATATAAGCCTAAACTATTCGGCTAGGAAGTATTTTGTAATGTGGGCGATCAGAGAACCAATTTTGGAAGCGAAATGCCACGAAGAAGAAGTTGCGGGCGGCTGATAGTAAATAAATAAATAACCGACTTAACCAATGTAGCCGTCGAAATGGCGTGAACTAAGCTTATAGTTTCTCATAGCGGCGGGTGCTGTACGTCGCATACAACAGCCAGGAAGCGAGCACGGCCACGTCCGCTTCCTGCGCCGCGAGCTGCTGTGCGCGCCGTACTCTGTTAGGCTTTCACACTTGTAATATTTATATATTTTTTTTAAATAAAATTGGTCTGAGAATACATAAACAACATCGAGCTGTTGATGAGGCAATTGTTTGTTCTTTCTTGAGTAGGTCAGTTAAATGCAGCGTTAGTTTTCTGCTACGATAAACCTTCGTATTTTAGCCATTTTGCAACCGTATCTTCAATCCCATTAAACATTTTTGATGTAATGAACAACCTAAATGGGACTTTGTGACATAATATACTATAGTACCCCATAATCCCAAGCAATTATAACTCAAAGACGCAGGATTTCATAGACAATAAAGAGAATAATTTTGGGCCACGATTATCTCAAGAGGTCTGCAGAGAGGTTGGTCCTCCGACGACGGGGACGTTCGAGTACCCAGTTTAATTAATGGAACCCTCTACAAGCCCTCTACGGATTTAATTGGAGAAAATCTGTTGCAGTCTTAAACGGTATGTACGGGTATACGGCTCGAAGGACCATTTTCTCAAAAAATAATCGCCGTCAAAGACGTTGGTATAATTAGTATTAAATTGTGTTTAAGATCAAAATAAAATTATAATTATGGAGCTTAATGAATTTTTAACGTTGAATTCTTTCTTAATGAGTCAAAATGTTAATGAGATGATTACCGATAAAAAAATAAATTGTATTGGTTTACATTAGTCTATTAAAATAGTGTACAAAGCGCACTTCACATTACACTATATTATAAATAGTCCTAGGTAGTATATTAGTTCATAGCATAACAATATCGCTCACCATACATTTATGTAGAACACGTTCACACTTAGCTACCTATACTATATTTTTTTGTTTTGTTTTCAAAATTCTTTATTTCATAATAATAATACAATGTATAACGAGCACATCGTAATACACGTACAAAGGATAATACTTACAGATACTTTGTTAGGCTAAACTTAACACCCATGAAAGCTTATAGAAATGTCCACTTTTACTATTAACATCGTGATTTCAAAGCACAGTTATTAAAAATAGCATTAATACACTAAAATTTGGTACAAAACATTTGTAAATGATTTGCTTATTACAGACAAGAGGGTACAAAAATAATTAAATAGGATAGCTGTTAATATAACATAAGTACACACCTCGCGGAGGCAACCAGTAAAGATCGAGCGGCCAGAGCTACCGCCCCTCCCTCGCTCGTACTAAGTATGGGCGACAGAGGGGGAACCGTGCGGCCGCTAGGTATCACTACTTTAGTCATGCGCATGCTCATCGCTGTGTGTTTTGTCACCGGTTGGTGGGAACAAAAGGTAGTGATGAGGTAGACGGTAAGTTCCGTATTTGTCGATATAGTTAATGTCGGATAATTGGGTAATACAAATGTTAGAAATTAACGGATTAAGATGTAATTTATTTTTATTGAAAAATTTCTTTGTTAGCTTTAATATGAATGTAATAAGAAGAGGAAAAGATATTTTTTCATGTAGTTTTACTAAGTTTGTTTTAAAAGGAGTATTGTATGCTATTTTAATAGCTTTATTTTGTATGACTTGTAAGATTTGGTAATTTGTTAAACACGTGTTACTCCAGACTGGGCAGGCATATGTGATACAAGGCCTGACAAGAGCTGAATAGATTCTCATTTTGGTAGCTGGACTTATATTAGTTTTACGATTTAAAATGGGGCTCAAGGCCCCGAGTGCTTGAGCTCCCTTGACGCGCAATTGAGCTATGTGTTTTGACCAGTTTAATTTATTGTCTAATGTAACCCCCAGGTAACGCACGGAGTTGTTCCATGGTATGCAGTGGTCACCAATTTTAATTGTATTTTTAGGTAAACTGCGATGACGGGTAAACACAATAGCTTCTGTTTTTGTCTCATTCAGCTTTAATTTCCATTTAGTAAAGTAATCACGTAACAAATCAACAGAGAATTGTAAGCGACCTACAATAAGGTCCAGATCATTAGAAGAAGTATAAGAGGCAGTATCGTCCGCAAAACAGGCAAGATGTGTACGAGGTTGGAGAGGTATATCATTTAGATATAGCAAAAATAAGAAAGGGCCAAGAATTGAGCCTTGAGGCACGCCAGCAGGTACAGCCTGGACACGGGATTTAATATTACCAATGTGAACCATAAATTTGCGGTTTAATAGATAGGACTGGATAAGCTTAGTAATGAAACTTGGCAAGCCAAGTTTAACAAGCTTGTGAAGAAGGCCCTCATGCCAGACCGTATCAAATGCCTTTTCAATATCTAAGAGGAACATTCCAGTCGATTCGTTTAAGTTAAGATGGTGAGAAATATGTTCAGTAACTCTAGCAAGCTGTTGGGTCGTAGAGTGAGACGGGCGAAAGCCAAATTGTTCGTTAGTAAGATGGGTTTTTGAGACGGATTGCAAACGCTCGTAAATAATTTTTTCAAATAATTTGCTCAGAGACGAGAGTAAGCTTATAGGACGATAGTTAGATGGTATTTCAGGATCCTTCCCAGGCTTTCTAACAGCGATAACTTTAGCAGTTTTCCACTCAGTTGGAAAGTATCCCATAAACAAGCAACCATTTATGATCTTAGTAAGGTAAACGACTGCCTTTTGTGAAAGGTTCTTTAACAGGAGATTGTGTATGCCATCATCACCTGGAGATTTACGAGTTTTAAGAGAATTGAGGATCTCACGAATTTCAGCTGGTCTAACAGGGTGCTTTAGTTCTGCATTTTGATACTCATTAATTGAAGTCAAAGATGCTTGAATTTCCGAAGCCAAATTCTCACTTATCCAATTTTGTGTGAGGCACATATTATTATGGAAAGCTGAGGCCAGAGCATCACATTGCTGTGCAGTGCTAGTGGTCATTGAACCATCTGGACACTTGAGGGGCGGTATAGTGCTGGTTTTCGGTTTCAGTGAATTACACAACTTCCATATATCAGAACTAGGATTATCAACACTTGCGAGCCTATGATTCCAAGAGCGATCCAAATGTTCCCTTGTGCGAGTTTTAATTTTGTCACAAAGGTTATTTATATTAAATCGGATATGCCTCTTATACTGTCCTTTAGGTAAGCTATAATCTATTCTACGTAGTTTATTTTTGTGTTTAATTAACTTTTTTATGGAATGAGGGAGACAAGGGATCTCACCACTTATTGTTCCAACAGGAACAGAAGAATCTCTAGCTTTATAAATGATGGAGTGCAGGTCATTTACCGCTACATCAATGAAGTAAGAAAAATGTTTTCATCCAGCACCGAGCGGTATGTTTTCCAGTTGGTGTGCTGGTAGCGAAAATATTTTTCTTTTGCTATTCGGTCAATCGAACAATCAATAGTAAAATATAAGGGGTAATGATTAGAAGAAAGAGCTATATGGGTTTCAGGTTCAGATAAGTGTTGAAAGTTGGAACAGAGGACCAAGTCTGGATTGGTGGGCTTTTTACCAATTGAATAGTTTACCTGTGTTGGAAACCTAGAAGCATGGATAGAATAATCATGATTTAACATGTGTTGGAATAGTGTTCTGCCACGTGTGTTAGTATAGGTACTATGCCAGTAGCTGTGGTTTGCATTAAAATCACCAGCCAGAATAACACGAGGAGCCACCTGCAGCAATAGATCAAGGTCAGTTTGGAGAAGAGGCAAGTTGGGAGATTGGTATGCGGAAACTATGACATGTTCAGCTCCTGACAAGTAAATTCGTATGCCAATTGCTTCAATGTTAGTAGTTTTGGGTAATTGTATCATAAAGTGTTTGATTTCTTTTCTCACAAGCAAAGCAACACCCTGACCTCTACCACTGTTGTGTTTATCTTGGCGGTAACAAAAGAATCCAGGCGTAGGTAAAGTAATATTTTTAGTGAGTCGAGTTTCACATAATGCGATAATATCTACAGGTACGGAACATATCGCAAAATCAAGTAGTTCATGGATCTTACCTCGAACACCATCAGCGTTCCATGAGAGCATACGTAATTTAGTGAAATTAGACATAGTGACCAAGACGAGTGAGCACGAGCATGACTTTCTCTAATGGAGATGTGCACGATAAAAATTGACATTTTAAACTTTTTATGACTGATAATATATCAAGCATTTCCTTAATAGCTGGATCCTCATTCGTATGTGCAGAAGTATCAACGGATAAGGCAATATTTGGCATAATATCATGAGCAGTGGGGGGAGCAGTAGCTGCTGCGTAAGACTGAATGCTGGAAGTTGGAGCTGTCTTGGGATGTTCATATTTATTTGGGACTCTTACTAGCAGTGGAGGTTTGCGTTCTGCATTTTTCCTAAGTTGAAGTCGTTCCAAGTATGCGATTCTTGCACTGCATTTACTGTAGTTAGCTGGATGATCTTGCTCGCAGTTACAGCACCGTGGCGGTTCTTTGCGATCTTTTTTGGGACACTCTGCTGTCGAGTGAGGTTCAGTACACTTTACGCAACGTGCTGGCATATTGCAGTTTTTAGAGGAGTGACCAAAGTGCTGGCATCTGAAGCACTGCGTACCCAATGAAAAATTAGGTTTATACTTCTGCATTGTAACCACGCAGTTAAGGACGTATCTAATCCTGCGGAATTTCAAAATATCAACTCCGCTGGGGAGTTGTATTAGAAAAGGAGGATATGCTTGTTCAATGCCTTTCTGAGATTTTAATCTTGTAATCGATACTTCTTTAAAACCAAGTTTACAAAATTCATTGGGTAGTTCATTTTCCAGGTCGGCGGGTAATCCTCTCATGACTATCTTAGGTGTTTTCTCATCCTTGCGGGTGTAAGTTAGGAATGAAATGCCTTCATTACGGAGACCATCCTTTGCAGCCTGGTGTGCTTGAGGGCTATAGCATATAACAGCGACTCTGTTGCCATTCCGGTACTGTAGGTGGTATTGGTTGCAATATCGTCCGACGATTGAGCGAATGGTTTCATGCGTCCATTCTTTCTTTATTTCCAGCAAAATGGGGGGAATGTGGCCTGTTTTCTTCGGTGCAGCAATTGCTTCTTGAAGATTTTTGCCTTCTTCAGATGTGTCAACGGGGAGGTCATCAAATTGGTTTTGGGTGTGTATATCGCGAGATTTATCGTAATATGAGGTTTGTTTGTTTCGAGAAGCATAACGCTTTGGAGCGCGCACTTAGCTACCTATACTATATTAATTGGCTCGCTAATGCGTCATGAAACTAAGCGATACGCTGTGCTATATCGCACGTCGTACTCTTTATCCCGCTCGCTCCACGACCTGCAAGCGAGACGGAGCATTTTGAACCCTTCGTCTCGCATCAAGCGCTCGATTTCCAGTTTCTACTGATTATAGGAAAATCCGTATTTTTTATTCACTTGTCGACCGGTGGATTGCAGATTCTTTAAATACTTGTCGCTGTTGTTGAGTTGCTCAAACCTGAATATGAATATATTGCAAATAGCATAGTGTACATCTCAACATTTCCATATCCAAATTGAAAAAGCCGAAAAAGCAAGTCGGGTTCAGATATTGTGGGGCAAAAACGACGGCAATTAGCGTATTTATTGTCTAAGGTCTAAGGAGTAGATCACGATAAATAAATTAGTTATTAGTCACGATAAATAACTAATTTATTTATCGTTATTAGAATTTGAAGATAACAGCTCGTCGCTGTGTTGCCTAGCAATGGGAATACACGTCAAAGTCGAATAATCAAACTTGTATGTTTGCCACCAAAAATTCTAAATTCATTCTAAAGTAATTTACAATTATTGGTGTAGAATTAGAATATTAATATAAAATTATTGGTGCACACTCTGTCTGACAGGGCTTGCGATTATATCGCGTAATGTGAACGCATTGCTATACAATGATGCTTTAGAGTAATAAATAGTATAGCGCAATGTGAAATGCGCTTAATGACATGATGGTTTTACTAAGTGTATCATAATTATGATTTAGTTGAAGTGCACAGTACCGAAATTATAATCAGTACTTTTTGTCATTGTTTCTATAGTCTTTTGCATTAAAACTAGTAAGTAAACGCTTTTTTGATATTGGAAATCGATTAGAGAGCTCGATTTGAATAATAAAAATACGGATGAACTATAGATTTAAAACTTTCTATTTTGGCATTTAATATTTGAGAGTAGAAGTCGTTTGAGAGCGTTAAGCTCGAAAATATGAATTTATTGCGTTACCGAACCAAGTGAGGTAATAAAATACATTTAGCCAGTATTTTATTTAGTCAGCCCATTTCCCGAACAAGGGATTTCGTTTTAATGTAAGAAAGTTTTCATATTCGGAGCCAATAAAAAGTATAACATTTTGGCGTTACGGCAAATGTTAAAGGTACGACGTCAGAACTAAATTAATCGAAAACAAGAGCCAAAATCTTTTAATTCGATTCTGGTCTCATATGTTTTTACATTGCAGGTTTCAATTTTCCGACTTCATTGGGTTTTATATAACACTTAGCTTTCGCGATGCAGTAAATATTAATCATTATAAATAGCTTTTTTCCAGGCATGTGGTGTGTTGAAGGTATGTATGTGTTTGCGGTACATTTGAAAAAGACGAAAGTTTTTTTTATATCAATTTTAAAATGCTTTATATTTTACTATATTATGATTATAGATAAGAATTTTAATTAAATAAGTAAACCAAAAACATACACGTCTAAAAATAATAATGAAAGACTGTTTATCAAGATCAACATCAACTAAGCTTACCATATAAGCCTTTCAGCAATTTCTATTAATTGACTGTCAAAAAAATAAGATCCTCCTAAGCATTGTAAGCATTATCGACGTGACGTGGGTTCCGACCGGCTTACTCGGCGATCCTTAATAGCCCTTCGATTTCATTAGCTTAATTGATACAGCTCCAAGTGAAAATATTATCGAAGGTTTAAGGGAATGCACACGAAGAAAGTTATAAAACTCTATATATAATAAATAATAAATATATTTACCAAGAATAAAGAGATGAGATGTGAAAGGACAGATTTGGAAATTTTACTTTTACATATTGTAGTATTACAAATAAAAGAATTTGATTGGGAGATCTCTGGTTTATTTGAAGATTATTTAAGACACTGTTTACAGTAAAGCTGCCATCTTCCGAGAGGCGATCAAAGAGTATGTATGTAAGAACCACAACTACATTATAGACTATAGTACACATAGTTATGTTACTCGTATTTAGTGCTAGTATTAAATACTTAAAAATAAGAACAAGGATGCACAAAATGATACTTTTAAAATAGTTCCAATAGTTTTTGTGAATTAACTTCTTAAACTCTCCGAGGTTACAAAAACGGTATCATGGGAAAGACTTCGTGTCGAGAAAGGTTTTTCTCAGTGGTAGGACTTAGTATTTTTTCAACTTGTTTTTCCACAGAAATGTGGCAGCAGTGTAGTTTCCTTGAAGATTTATGTATCCACACCGGAACTGTGGAGATACATGCGAGAAAACTATTTACAAAGCAAATATTTTTTGCCTCGTTTAAAACATCAGCTTTGTCCAAGCTGTTCTGGTTACATTGTTAAATCAAATTGTAAAACCAAAAACCTCCTCACGCGTTATTGACCTAGGTAGTAGTCTTTTGAAGAAAAATCCTAATAATGAATTCTTAAAAGATCTTGTGCACTTGTAATTTGGGACCAGGACTGAAACGGGACTAAGCGACCTTTGGACCTTTGGATGTGGTCTACCAAGAACAAGTACACCGCTACAACACCATATTGAAAATAATACTGATAATTAGAAATATAGTAATATTAATACTAGAATAAAAGTTAGTCAGATCTAAAGTGTTACGGCTTGGACACGCGAAAAGGCAGGGTAACTGGCGGTGCGGTGGGCAAACTACACGGTGAGGAGATGCTTGTTAGTCGCTGCACGCTGAGCGTTTTGACCACAGAATGAAGAGAGAGCTCACTCGGTATATTAGCTATTAGCAAAATACCCCGCTGTTACACTGCTCTGTAAAAAAATAGAATATTGGACAAACTCACATACATAGCTCCGATTCCAAAGTAAGTAGCTAAAGGACTTGTGTTATGGAAATCAGAGTCAGCGGTGGTAGCACAAACACTCAGATCGAGACAATATAGAAAAGTTCGATTTCTAAATTGACCCAGCCGAAGATCAAACCCGGGACCAAAAATTACTGTGTAAGCTACTCGAACACGAAGGTCGTCAATATGTAACACTACCTACTTATGTAGTACTTCTGTGACAAAGCTGTCAGTCTTTCCAGCTTTGCTGAGAAGTCCCTTAGACTCGGAGAGCCACGTTGTCATCTGTGGCGGACCCCCGTCAAAATGACGCGGGTGCGTCGGCTCGACGCGGTTTTTTGTTGACGCTACGTTATTTCGGCTAATTGTAGTTTTGGGATAGTGTGAGATTAAATTTAAGGTAATTAGTTATAGCACATAATTAAATTTTTAGGGCTGTTAGCAATATTAAATGGGCCGTCGAATGGGGTAAAACTGTTCTGTTTCTAATAGATTACAAGGAAAATATTAAATCGAAGCTGATAAATCGTATGGACCGTACAGAGCTTCCGAAAAACAAACCATTTAAAAAGCTCAAAAATAATTCACACTTTAACCGCGGCACCGGTCGTTCGTCTTCATTACTTCCAGTACGGCAGAGAGAGACGGAGAGAGGCTCAGTTCAGCTGTTATTGCCTGTTCAATGCTTAATGAAGTCGGTTTAATGTATGTGCCGCAAAATTAGTTGCCGTATCCCAGAATGGAGGGAAGGAGGAGATAATAAGTAACATTACCATGGAAGACCAGCCGCTACAGTCGAGAAAACATGGGGCAACAGGATTTAAAAGTAATGAACTGATTGGCAATCAACTTCTTTCCTCTACCACGTTTTTTATGTAGGATGTCTTAGCATGCCAACTTTATCAGGCTCCAGTTTCTCACTCGCTTTTACAAAGTAAATTTCAAAGGCGTCCTGCGTAAGAAATTATATTTTGCTTAAAGCCTTGATGATGAAGAAACTTCTGCTGATTGTTTATATTAGCCCGCCAGATACTTGTGAATTGTTTGCTTAGGTACAGTTTGTAACTTTGTTCTCTTGCCAATGAAATTTATTATTAAAGCAAGGGGCACTCAAACTTTAGAAAAACAACATTAATAGGACATTATGCTAACTCCCAGTTTAATACATTTTTACCGGAACCACAGCGGGATTAGCCCGCTCGGCCTCGAGATGGATAAATTTCTTTCTTCATTATGTTTTATTACGTTTTCTTAAAGCTTCGAGCTCTCAAGGATTTATATTTAAATTATTCCATTAAGTTCTACGCCCTGTCCGGCGTAATCGCGTTACTCTAAGTATTACGAAAGTTCGACAATTCCATCATCGTAAATGCTACTCCTCAAACATAAATACCTACACTGCTGTCACGATATCACCATCTTGCAGGCAATGAATAGATTTTCATAGCATTTAGGCTATGACTGTCATATCCTGGATGTTGCTGACTGATTTTTGTAGAGATCTTTAGGGGAGCCATATGCCTAGCAGTGGCGAACGGTAGCATGGAAACCAATACCCACCGGCTTACCTTTTAGAAATCCCACCCCACCGATCCACTGTGTAGATTTATTTATTTCATGGAAGATTTAGAGACAAATAACATCTTTGTATATAATTTATAAGTAAATACTATTCTATTAACAAATCTTCACAATTGAGTATACAGTATTGTTATTTACCATAAGATATGATTGATTTCAGTATCGTGAACATCATAATATTTTTGTAGAATGGCTTGCCCTCGCCATAATTTCACCCCTCGCAACTGATGCCTAGTAGTGAACGTCGTGTGGTTTAAATATGATGAACATATCCAGGGAAATCAATGATGCTTAGACTAATCTTGGTTTCAATCTACGTATTGAATCCCGCACCTATGCTTGCTTTGGTAGAGGGTAGGTCATATTCAAGTTGCTTTACTTCTTCTGGCTTGTTGCCACCAACAACCAAGTCTGTCACAATAACATCAATGTTAACAATGTTGTGTTACCCGGTTACACCGGCAGCTTGCGGTACAGCAACCATTTCCTAAGTACCAGTTGACGGTCCTGGCCCTTTAGCATGACCACCAGAACGCGATATGATATAGCGATTTATCACGTTTATCCGTCAAAAGACAATGGATTTTCCTTTGGTCGCAGATAGAACTCCATATCACGCGATATATATATCGCGTTTCGGTGGTTATGATTCATGAATCCTTTGGTCGCAAAATATTACTATCTAACTACTATCAGCCATTTTTAATGTCCCCACTGCTGGGGCACAGGCCTTCCTTATGGGTGGATAAGGAGGATGGGCCATGACCCACCACGCGGGCCCAATGCGGATTGGTGGGTGTTAACAACTGCAAATGCAGCCGGGACCAACGGCTTAACGTGCCTTTAGAAGCACGGAGGAGCTTGAGATAGTAAATTTTTGGTTACCCATCCCATGACCAACTCTTGCGAAAGTTGCTTAACCTCCGCAATCGCTGGGCCAGGCGCTAAACCATTGCGCTATTGAGCTCCTCATATTTTACATTCTCAATATATTACATTCTACAACAATTCTTCAACTTTCATTTACTTTTATCACTTGAATGAGATGTGTGATGAGTAGCTAATCTTTTCAATAGATTTCAGATAATACTTGATAAAATGTGAAATAATTACACGTAGAAATATTCTGATCATAAAACTGGTATATCAACAAAATCTATTTAACAGCTAAAGGTACTGCTAAGGTTACTCATGGACCTTGTCATCGTCTGTTGTCGCAATTCAGAAAAAATAAATTGAATACCTATATCTAAGTTTTCTGTTGTCATCACGAATCAAAGTATTGGTTATAAAATTGGACATGTCATGTGATCACACAGAATGCGTCACTTTCAATTTATATGTATTTGCTATCTGTACATTTTGAGCTCTGTACACAGCCAGTAATCCGAAATCTATAGTGAGACTGCATTCTGACATTTAGGGCTGCCAAAAATATGATTATGTATTGTATAAGACAAAGTGTTTTTTTTATAAATTTAATGACTTTTATTTATAAGGTTACAAGGCAGCAGTAGGTTTTTGCTGTTTTATTTAACTTGTGGTTTTTCACTCTACCTTATTATTGTTCATTTGCAACTTAACACTTTATTGCATGGATTGTTTTGCTATATTAGTATCAGTATTAAGGACCCCGCGTGTATTCTATAAATTAAGGAAGGCTAACGCATTTCACTCTTAGACGTACATCCACCAAAAATACTACTGCCATCCCTGAGGCCAAAGTATAATCCGTTCAAGTGAAAGCCTGGCGGGCCGCCAGCCAGCCCAATTAGTAAAATAATAACCGTGATACGCGAGGCCTATTGGTTTCGAAATTATCATAGGCCGGGGGCTTAGTCCGCTGCATTGAGACAATGTCCATAGATTGTGTGATATCAATAAGAGCTGCCAAATTGATTTTAAATGATGATTGCCACTAAATGCGGCTTGTGAATTAAGTGAATACTGAAAGTCGACTGGTGAGGTTTTCTAGTATTATTTTGATTTTAGTTACTGTCACTATGAATTAAAGATACCTAGAAACTCAAAAGAAGCGGAATCTGTGAAACATACCCAGTGACTTTGTGGTGAGACTCTGCACTGAGAGATACATTAATATGACATGTAGTGTATCTCTCAACGCAGAGTCAGCATATCTTTATTATCGTAAAATCCCCAAAACATTTCCTAAGAATATTGTTCTGAAATGGTCGTGGATCAAAATCCTAAGTTATTTTTAACATTGAAAATGTTTTCGTGATCACTGGTGTATGTGAAAAAAAAATCAGGGTTGCTGGATAAAAATTAGAATAACTTTTTTAGGTAAATCAAAATTGATTTAAATTCGGAACAAACGTACCTGGTGATTGAATTGGACTTCATAATAAGCGTTGAGGCAGGTGCAAGCGTGAGGTCGTATTATAAAGTAATAAGAATAGTTTAATGTATTATTTAAATGACCGAAAAAACTTGGTGTCCTCGAAAAAATGAAAGGTCAGGCTGTCAACATTAAAACGGCAATATTTCGGAAAGTACTACCTTTCAATAAAGTTCATGGGTTTGCTGTGATCAAAGTATTTTTTAAACAAATCTTAAAAATTGAACTCTCTGCTATTTCAATGGACGAGCAGATGGCTGAACTAGATACCATTAAGACCCGGTTTACACCAAAGCGGAGAGGAGAGATGTCTCATTTTTCTATAGAAACTTGTGGCGCGCGCGAGCTAAGCGGAGAGATGTGGAAATATTCTAAAGAAAAATGAGACATCTTCTCTCCTCTCCGCTTTGGTGGAAACCGGGCCTTATAGTGCTTTTTATTTTTGATGTTCATTTTTAATACTCTGACAGTTGCGTGAAGTGTGAAATCTGTATTTTTTTAACGTATTAGTTATCTTTTATTCGCATTCGATATATCTTTTTCTTCTTCGCATAGCTGTCGATGATTCACACTGGTTTGGTTCAGTGTGTAGCATCTTAGATTGCTCTGTATGCTACATCCACTAGACTGTTTACATTAGGTAAACGGTCTCCCAATAACCCCAGTCAGTAGAGCATAAAACATTGCGATGATTCTCAGCTGTCAGTAGTTCGGTTGGAATAACAATTTGTTTCGAT
Source organism: Catoptria pinella (assembly GCA_963556745.1). Lineage (NCBI taxonomy): Eukaryota > Metazoa > Arthropoda > Insecta > Lepidoptera > Crambidae > Catoptria > Catoptria pinella. The sequence continues at coordinate 14,649,894 of OY750762.1, forward strand.
TCGAGTGGATACATCTACATTGTTTATTATTCGACTAACAAGCGACCGGTGGAGTGTTTGACGTAGTTACAATATTGACTAATTGCCGATGGTTGGAAACGCGCCAACGATACCTCCATTATGTTGAAAAAAACGGTGTTTGTAATTAAAAGGATTTTTTATTTATTATTTAGATAAAGATATAAATATTTGACAACATCACATACATTGCTCCGATTCCAAAGTAAGAAGCTAAAGCACTTGTGTTATGGAAATCAGAGACAACGGTGGTATCACAAACACCCAGACCTGAGCCAGTATAGAAAAGTTCGTTTTCTAAATTGACCCAACCGGGAATCGAACCCGGGACCTCAGAGATGGCGACACCTTGAAAACCGGTGTACAAAGTCACTCTACCACGGAGGTCGTCAATAAACTGATATATTCGCTATCCATCCATAAAGATGTCCTGTGCCCTAACACTAAAAATTAAGCTGTAAAGGCTGTATTGGGAGGGCGGCACCACGTTTACCACGGCTGTCCACTACAATTTTAGTCTTATAACTGAAACTCGTCAACGAAACTCATACTGTTGTAAAAAGTATTTTCGATTTCTAACAAGTTAGTTAGAAGTAGAGACAACAGTGATGAAAACAGCTTATTTTCATCACTATGTAATGAAAAATAGTGAGCATCTTCTTACAGGAAAATATATTAGGGTTTTTGAGGAAAATGGAAGAATTATTGTTTGATAAGCCGATTATCGATACTAGTGAATATTTTATAACGTACACAATGTGGGGAGAGGGGGTTGTTTCCTATTAATTTTTGTATGGAACGGTGAGTCTGAAAATATTGACAGGGCGTTTTTAAGAGACGTATATTTTTTATATATTTTTGAGAGTGACGGACTGCCGTTGGTAGTAACATTTTTAATTAAGCAGTCAATAACATCATTATACAAGGTGTTACAAAAGTACCCCTAATGCCGAATATGGTATTTTCGTAATTAATTTTTGTATGAGCTGTTTCATACATTTTGATATTTTCGTAATTAATTTTTGTATGAAACAGCTGATTTTTTTTTCGCGATTTCAAAGTTGGTCCCATAGTAAAAGTTGTTCAGTTTGATGGTCCCTATCTACCATATTCGGCATTAGGGGTACTTTTGTAACACCTTGTATATGTATATATGTAGATATCAGCAGCAGACACACGACACATACTGCTGGTCATAAGCCTATCCCAAGGATCTCCCCAACGATCGGTCCTGCGCTGCCCAGCGAATCGGGAAATGGCGAATCAGGAGTTGGCGAATCGGGAATTGGCGAATCGGGAATTGGCGAATTAGGAATTGGTGAAAAAGGAAGGAATGTGGAAACAGGGGATCCAGCGGTCAGAATGGTCTGAAAAAATCAATATGAAAATATCAGAAATTAAATCGGTATCTTGCGGTAAGCGTTTCGTAAAGAATGTATCGTTACAAATAATAAATGTATGTAACGTAACATTTTAGTAATGGGATGTTTAACCTGTGCCTTATAAGTATCTGCACCACTCTCAGACATTTTATGATAGGTAGGGTTGTCACGGATAGCATAGAAAAAAAAATCATACGTATTTAATACCACGTTACAAGATATTTAGTAACTCTATGAAATCAAAACATTTAGTGCCTATAACAGAATTTCAATTAAATTATCTGTCACGTTATTTAATGGGAACATTGATTCATTGGTAGATCAAAATGTAAATGTAAAGCTATAGCTTTAGATAAGACTTTTTTCTAAAGTCTGGTCTAAGAGGCTACTAATGATCCCAAAATTCCCACGGGAAACGAAATCCAACGCGTACAAAATCACGGGTAAGAACTAGAATTTTATAAGAGTTAACGGTATGCTCAGATTAGCAATGAGTCAATGGCAGTACAGAATAAGTAATAGTAGGTACTAGCGTGTGGCAGCCCTGCGAACTTTGATGACTGCTGTTAAGATTACGATGACATTTGGCGCGGTCTCGGAACGACGGCGTGTGCGCGGGCCTTTTTATTTGGCAGTTTGTCTTAATGCCCGCTATAAGTGGGATAATCATTTCCGGAAGTAACGACGACGGCCATTTTGTTAATATTTAATAGCCAAGTACTTTTACAGCTGGCGATTACGGCAACCGATGCGGAAATTGTTTGAAGAAATACCCAAATTTTATTTCAAATATCTGATTAAAAATAGTATTTTTAGGTACAGTATAGTTCAATAAAATGTACGCACCTTTGACAGTTCATTAACCTTACATCTTTGTAATAAAAGTCAACATCTATCAAAAGTGCTTACATATTTATGAACTCGACTGTACAGTTCAATGACATCGCGATTAATATGATATAACATTAACCATAGACTTATCAATTATTTTTTGTTACAGGTATGTTACATGATGTGAAAACAAAACTACAAATAAGCTGTGAGTAAAAATCACCTTTTAAAATGGTTTTATTAATATTATTACTACTAAAGTTACAATTTTAGTGTGTGATATACAATTTAATCTAGTTTACGGTAGAAATACTATCATGTTTATACAAATGATGGCGATTGTTCTAAATGGTACCAGTAAAAAGTAATTTATCCCGCCCGCCCTCAAAGTATTGGGCGGAAGAGGCGATCCGATTGCGACGAACAAGGAAAGGGTGAAATAGTTCCACAAAGCGATACTGATCACTTGACTGAAACTAATGGGTTTGTGATTAATACGTAATGCGATAGAATTTTTTAGAAAAAAAATTTGAAGATTGTAAGTTTGTCAGAAAAACAAATAAATATCTAGGTACTCGTATTAAATAAGATTTTATTAGTAAATTTAGGGCAATATCTTTTTTAACACAGTTTTTATTTTATATTAAAATTGCTATCCAACTTTCAGCTATTATCATATTGTAAAGCGCACCAACCGTAAAGTGTCACAATAAAATAGTTTGTTAAAACTCTACCTATTACTTATTCCTAACGCAATATAATATGATTAACCATTCAAGTTCATCATAATTATCTACCGATTTTAATATTCAACAGGCGTTTGTAAAATGTTTATCCTAGCTTTGAATTAAAAACATTTCTTGCCCAATTTGCGAGTTTCGGCCGTATAGTTGGACATTATAGCCAAATTATTCAGATGGTAGAGTAACGGTGACTTTATCGCGGCCGCCCTAGAGTTCCGGCCCGGCTGGGCGGGCGGGCTAAAACATTTAGTGGAGACAAAGGGAAGGAAATAGATATTTGATTAGTTCTCAATAGTTAACTAATGGTGTACCTATTATGAGGTGAGAGGATTAAGTTTTGATGACATTGATTACAGATATTGATGGCAAAATAATTATAGATTTTTTGAGTAAGCAACTTTTTGATCAATTTCATGTTAGATATAAACCTTATTTAAATGGCGACGAGTTACCTTATCTGTAATAATGGGTTACTTACCCATTATTACAGATAAGGTAACTCGTATAGGTAGGTATATGTAAAATAATCGGATGGGAGAAGCATTTGAAGATATTATTCAAAGGATACGTATTTCAAATTAATCAAAGCTCTTTTTTCCTGGCCTTTTTTCTGTTTGCAATAATTTCAACAGTCTATGAAATAATTTCAACAGTCTATGAAAAATTTAAGTAAAATAAAAGTTTTTCATTTGCGAACGGAATAGCCGTAATCTCTTCATATTCCATACAAATAACGCACGCTTCTAACATTCCATTTAGTTCAACAATCAAATCGTTCGGTTTTTTCAAACAATAGCACACGCAAAGTTAACTTGAAAGTTGGTCCTTTCATTTCCTCTTTCGACCGCCGCTAGTGCGGCTATTCACTACTCATTACTGTGTCCGGACCGTCCGGTCTGTCCACCGTCCGGCGCACGCCGTGTCCGGTGGCCAAGTGTCCGGTGGCCAAGTGTCCGGATAACAGATCGCTTGTGTGCGATTCAATTCCATTTGACTTTCTACGAATGTGCGAAAATATTTTGCTATCTTAGTTTTCATTTATTTTTTGCATTTACCTTCACTTTGGACCTTAGATTTCTAATCAAGCCATCATCTATGTTAAGTAAAATCTAACTTTCGAAGAACCTCCGAAAATCAAAGCCACCGCTTACAACTCCAGTAAAATCACTAAATAATTAAAGTATACAAAATAATTCCAAACCTGAATTAATTTTCCCGACATTTAATTGTGTTCTTTGTCCAAAGCTCGCAACAAAGAGTTACCAGGAACAAAATGATGGATTTACTGAGACTCCCTGAAGAATTTGAATCTATCAACTGATCTACCGTTTTCGTGTCTAATTTGACTCGATTTAGTCTTGGAGAGAATCTCTGTGTAATGAATTTCGGACGACATTCTACTGTTCACCGGAAACAAATTTCAATCAGGCTTTTTGTAAGCCCCTTCACTTATAATTTGATGAATCTTTGGAACTATAGTTATGTATTTTTTTTATACATTATAGTATATTGTTACAAAATACTATATGTATAAAATACTTATACGAATAAGTATTTTAGTTAATACCATGTTGGTAGCGATTGAAGTCAACTGTATACTCACAATGTTTAGAAACTCTGATGATGTGCGTAAATAATACATTTTCTTTATTTAGGGCAGTAAGAATTCGTTAATTTTATATGGGATTTAATAACAAAAATCATAAAAACGTGTTTTCATGATACTGATTTACAACAAGACTTAGTGGAGTGGCGTTGCGTCGTTATGGGGCATTTACACGGGTCGATTTTTCTGGCGACTTTAGTCGACTAGGGCTTTTTATCGACAATAACTTGAAATCAAATCGCCACCTCATTGAAATTAGGTTTGTGATTCGATTTTACAACTTGATAAAGCCCTATTTGACTAAGTCGCATAGCAACCCTGATAGCATTTTTATTGTTGGCATTTGGTCGGGCCTCGTGCACCTTGTTAGTTGGACAACGGTTAGATTTGGCCATCTTATTGTGGTAGGACCTACAACAAAGGTCTATTGTATAATTTCTTACTGAAGGACCATTGCTATAAAAACTTTTGTTGTCACTGTCACTGTAAATAAATTACGATTCAACACCAAAAGTACGTGAAGGCCTTTTTTAAATGAAGAATGATGAGTACGTGCGATGCCATAATATCAGCCTGCATTAGCAGCGTGTTTAAAACTCATTATGATGCCACTGATGAACGCGAACACTTTCTAATTTAGTATTAACCCACTTTGTTACAGTTCTCATGAATCATTTCGGGGATTTGGGAATGCGAGCTGTGTATAAGCCCGTCAATCTGGTGAAATATCAATTCGATCGTGTCTCAATGGTGTTCGAATAGTATTGCTTATTAACACAGTTCCTTGTTACTATGTGCTAAAACCTTCTCTTTAGCTTGCTGAACATAAAGCGATACTATTAAAACGCTATTGATACACGATTGTCACGTTAACATGACTGTGTTACTCTAATGTAATATGACTGTGGCTGTGGGCTGGTAATATGAATTCCATTGTCTTGAGAAAGTGGATTTTTCATTAGTTTTATGGTAAAGCTTGAAATGAACTCGAGTTATTATTATCTGATAATATTAACAAATATCGAAATGAGTAAAACAATAATATGAATATTTCTGGTTGAGTATAACTACAGCCAAGTACTAAAAGTTGTCTTTGTCTATACGTATGCTATGCCTAAGCACGAGACACACAAAAATACCCCGCGGCGAACAATCTACTATGTTAGTTTACCCTGTTTTACCGCGACACTCTTTGATGCGGCTAAAAAGCTAGCACCAGGTTCTCGGGATTTTTCCAGAAACATATTTTATGATCGTCGACAGTGTGGAAATATTGTGTGAAAATACTAATAACATCATTTCATAATATAAATCCAAAATGCTAAAAATTCAAAAATATGTACTAATAAACAAATTATTAGTATTTTTGCATTTATGCAAGTTGTTTACTCTGTACAAAGACTTTACGATTCATTTTTGAAATCAATTCCAAAGACATTTTTGAATAACTTCAAGTACTTTAGAGTATACTAACCTTTACGTATTCCCTTATTCCATATTTGTAGTTTCCATTTTAAAATGCATCAGAGGCCTTCGGTTCTTTTGCGTTTGGCCTCGGTCCAGATGAGCATATATGCGCTGTCTCCCGAATCGGCCATCAAATGGTTACGTCCAATTTGGGAACGAGTTTCAGTCGTGGGAATATTGATTTTGATTCTTTTGACGGTTTTTTTACTGTTTTTTGTACATCAGTAGGTGTTTTTTACTCATTATGGCTCTTTCTATTGTGTTATAAATTAATATAATTATTTCAAAGGAAACAAAAAAAGATTTTTATCGTTCCTAAAGTCTGTAGAAATTTCTATACATTATTTAAATAGGCAGAGAGTCAATTACCTGGAAAGCGCTCCTAACACTTTTTGGGACGAAAAACATCAAGCGACCGCTATTATGTTATTTATAGTTTATAGACAAACAAATGAAACACGATCTACCGTATTGACCGCGGCCGGGCAGGGGTGCTCAACCTTCAGTTCGGAATTGACCGCAGAGGTGCTAAACCAACACAACGCCCGGGTCGAATTAAAGTTTGCCTCCACCACGATTACGGTTAATGCACGATCCGTGTTCCAATCGGCGCGTTGTTCTTATCCGGTTAAAGTTCACAAGTGGGTTGACTTAGTGAAGTTAACAGTGTAAAACATTAGAAAAAAGTTTGGTCAATAGGGAAGGGCAAATTGTTATAGCAGTCGTCTATATTGACAATTTCAAATTATTTGAAAAAAAATCTAGTAAGTTTTAGTTATGACAAATAATTTGTGTTAAACCAGAAAAAAATAATAATTGTCTCTATCATAATATAAATCGTCTTCTGAAGCCTCTTTCAATCTTTTTTGAATTGAAATAAAAAATAACTCCTAAAGTCAATAACAAGTCAGTGTTCATTAATGTGAAATTGTAGAGTGAATTTAAGACCGACGACACCAACTATTAATAAGTTCAAGACAAAATACTTCTTTCTTTTCATCATAATTTTCATCAGCCTTTGACAGCTGTCATGGTTCAATCTGGATATAATTATTAAGTTTAGTGGTGCCGTTTTTCTTTTGATTTATCTAACACAAGGGAGAACCTTTTTGTGATATTTGATTTAACAACATACTCGTAATTCAAACATTGATCTATTGATCAATGTTTGAATTAAGTTGTCAAATCGAAGATCTGAACTTCACTCAAATATGACGCTAAGGAATTGGAGTAGGTACGCTTAATCTTGTACCCAGCAATCCGACAGAGTGCACACGTAAATGGATGTTAAAAATTGGATAGCGTCTACTGCTGGTGATCGACGGGGGCCTCGGGGAAATCACTAAGTAAACCCTCGATGTACTGCGTCCGCGCTTCGCGCGTCATTGAACGCTTGCCGAAATAACATGGAGATTCAGTTTGTTCCGAATTTTTCTTTTACATGATATTTTATTCATGATTAAATCCATGTTTTTGAAAAAGTTCACTAGTTAAAAGTAATATGATAACTATAACGAATGATAATAAAACAAACTAGATTCCGAAAGTGATTAGTCACGGACTCTCAGTAATATGAAATATAGTTTTATTGACGTAACAAATAAATCATGTCTGTGAGCTGATCACAATAAACAGCCGGAGAATATCAACAAGATAAGGCATGTTTCTGTATATTATTTTATTAAGTTACGAGCCGAAAGGTAATTTTGTTGTACGAATAAACAAATGTCTATTGCCAACAAACAAGAAATAAACAGAATAACTTATTGTTCTAAAGAATAATTTTATTTGCAATTGTTTTCCAATATTGTTTACATTGCTTTCGAGAAATAGATTAAGTAAAGAGAAGCTATTTCATCATCGTCATAATCAAAAGCTTTGCCGTTTTCAATAGAAAAACCGGTATCCAAGGATACAGGGTGGCTAAAAGATGGATGCTGGAAGGAAAGTACCTTAAATATCGATGATGACAAATTTTACTAAAAGGAAACATTCCTTAATTAGACGGAATAAAAGTAAAACTGCATTCAAAGATATTTTGATAAATCGCTTGTCGCTAGGAATGGTTAAAATACTATAATTATAGTTATAGTTATTATATTTCTTGGGTCTGCCTTTAATTTAAGATACTATTGGCCGAATACTCAAACGATACTCAACTTTGAGGGGCGCTCAAACATCATGCTGTCTTTGTCGTATCTTTGACATTTAATGCGCCAGGACGATGTTTGAGAGCCTCTCAAAGTCAAGTGACGTTTGAGTATTCGGCCATATGTCTTTTAGAAAAAAATACGCTTATACAAGTAATTGATCCTACTGATTTGGTATCATAAAAGTACAGGCTGTTTTTTTTCGGATTTCAGCCCGCTCGATTCCCGGCTGAGAAAAGCGTTTTTTCAAAAGCTTTGAATGCAGTTTTACCTATTTAAAAAAATAAAGGTATGTTTCTTTTCTGTCAAATTTCTCATAAATATTCAGGGTACTTTCCTTCCAATACCGTCTCTTTTTTCCACCATGACATGACAATAGTCAATTTACACATTATGTGTAATCATAGGTAAAATAAGGAGCTCGATGGTGCAGTGGTTTAGCGCCTGGCCCAAAGATTGCGGAGGTTAAGCAAGTTTCGCAAGCGTCGGTCATGGGATGGGTGACCAAAAATTTACTATCTTAAGCCGTTGGTCCCGGCTGCATTTGAATTCGTTAATCCGAATTGGGCTCGCGTGGTGGGTTATGGCCCATCCTCTTTATCCACCCATAAGGAAGGCCTGTGCACCATCAGTGGGGACATTAAAAATGGCTGATGGTCATAGGCAAAATAATTCGCGAATTCCATAATGCTCCTAAACTTTAGTACTTGGCCACAACATTGCTCTTAGGTACTAAAATACTTTGGGAGCACTTTCCTAATTTCCCAAAGCGCCCACTTCACTTTAGAGGTCTTGAATAGAAGCTTTTTATTTTGTCTCCGTTGGATCATTTTCATATAGGTTTTATGTAAGAAAATAATATTATATTCTGTTGATATGAAAATTTACATTCTTTAGGTTGAGTTTATGACGTCATCCATTAATATTGGGTATTAAAAGAAAACAACAAATTATTTACTTTTAGCAGTTTTGAACTTAACGCGTTTACGGATTTTAGCGCTTTTGGTACACTCATTGGATTTTTATGCTTTTGCCTTTTTAGGGTTCCGTACCCGAAGGGGCTACCCGGAGCCCTATTGCTATCATTCATGTGTCCATGCGTCTGTCTATCTGACGTCTGTTACAAAGCTCTACCAGCTAAGCCGTTGAATCTACAGTCTTTATACTTGCACCAAAGATGTGTCTTGCCGACTCAAAGCCAGGTAAAGTATAAAAAAAATATGTTTCAGTTCCTGACAATAGTTTGCTTTAATTCAATCAATAGTACCTACGTGCCGAACTCTAATAACCCCCGGTTTCTGAGGTACTTATCGGTGGTTTATCAGAGGTTTAACTTGATCGGAAGGGTCGACATTATATGGTTATATTTAATTTTATCACTTTAAACCAGATAATGTGGATCCCTAAGTACCTCAGTAACCGGAGGTAACTGGTGTGACTTTTCTTAGGACAGCATCCGCAAATGACACGTTAATAAAAAACAGCTAACCTTTTTTTTACCCAGCTAAACATCCTTTTAAATATTGATGAAGATACGGTAATCCGCCAAGAAATGCTGATTCAAATGTACATACATAATAAGGTGTTTGAACCTCTTAAGTGGACCCCAAGATAGTAGATAAGCTAATTGGATTTTGTGCCTATATTAGCTTAAAGTTAACGTCAGCAATACTTTATGTAGAGGTAGGTAAAGAAATTGTAAGAAATTAGATGTATGATGGTGCGCCAGCGATCTTTTGCTGCTTAACTGAAAACTAGATTCGAAATGAATACTATTTTTTTCACTTTCACTAGTGAATACTTTTTTTTCATAAGTACCATACCATTTTTCGAAATCACTTTCTTTTTTTAACGTATCTTCATGACTTAGGCTCCAAAGCAACAGAAGGTGACTCGGCGCATGAGAGCTCTGCAGACAGTTATTTTTCTGACATCTGCTTGACTCAAGGGAGTCGGATCATCGGGTCGGTGACCGGCAACGACTAATAACCTTATGTTTTTAATAAATACTTTATCGTCGTGATCAGATAATAGGTAGTTGGAAAAGTTCGCGGCCTTTTTGAAGCATGAATTTAGCGTGTTATATTTCTGGCAATACTAATCTTAGGCGGGAATGTAGTATTTTGCTTGTCAGCTGACTTTCTGGTAATAGAGGTAAAATTTAAACAAATTGATAATTGTCTTGCTTTTTCATATCTTTAATAATTTTTATTATATACGTTTTGCAGTTTTTATTCAATAAGGGTTCAGACCTTTAATAAAAGTAAAAAATGCTGCTAGTGCTCAAACAAAGATTTGTAATGTTAATAGAGAAAATGCTTTTCGAAACTACTGCAAAAAATGGTTCAGCGGCTTCAGGTCTGGTAATTTTGATGATAAAGATGTTCCTCGCTGTGGTAACTTTATTATTTTTAGTGCAAAAAGGCCGCGAACTTTTCCAACTACCTAATATTTCCTTCATATCTCATGTTTTCTAACTGCTTATAACAAAAAGGTTTGCATTATAACATGCAGTCGGCAAGAGGTTGATCAAAATCGACATTATTCTATTACTTAGTTACAAAGTCTGAAGGCACTCTCTGCATATTTTATTCAGAAGGGTACACAGGAATGGACATTGATTGGGGTCGACAGCCAGCCTGTTCTAGATATGACAGGCTTTTACGGCACAATGCTCTTGTTGAGGAATTTATCATGTGCTTGTGTAACGATCGGGGAAATGCTAAGAAAATGTTATTGAGGGATACGTACATATCCCTCAACAACATTTACCTACTGCCACCTATGTGACCTGAGCCAATATAGAAAAGGTCGTTTTCTAAATTGACCCAGCTAGAATCGAACCGATGGTGGCACCTTAAGTTTTCAAGTACGGTGTACGGTGTACAAACCATGACCACGGAGGTCGTCGATGCTTAGTGACTGTAAAATGTGTAACAAACTACGTACATGACACCACAAATTATGCGTTTGGTTGTATTGTATGTCGCCAGACTAAAATGGATGTTTGATTTAAAAAAAAAAGATATATCCGATAATTGAGTATTCATTCAACGTTCAACAATCAATAATTGAAATCCAGTTTTATAATTAAACTCTTTACACTTTGTACAGTAGGAAGTAGTTCATGAACAACTATTTTTGGATTGACTAAATAATTTAATGAAGTCCAAACCCCTAGTCTAGGTGGACTTGATCATATCCTTACGGATTGATGCATCGGCCCACATCCACCTTTAGAGGGGATTATTGTAACTCGGATGTAGCACAGAGCAACTTGTAATACCGCGTTTGGGCGAAATCCTGTAATAGAACCCCTAACTTCTGCGAACGTGGAGCTTCAAATCCTGTTGTAAGTAATTTGCAAATTTGAAAACTAGGAATAACATTATGAAACTCGTTATGAAAAATATACAGGGTTATTTGTCAAACTACAACAACCTCGCAGGAGTAGCAATATCATGTAAAAATGTACTAACATCTTAAACAACGACGTTTATTTTACGCCTTTCCGAAAACAGACCAATGTCTGTATCGAGGGTTGTGAAAAAGCATTTTTTTTTGTCTGTTTTCGAAAAAGTCGTAGGACAAATGTTGTTGTTTATGATGTTAGTAATCTACTCCTGCGAGGTTGTTGGTGTTTTACAAGTAACCTAACCCTGTATACCTATATCTTTGACGATAAAAAATGAGAGACCGACTTGCGCATCATACTTTTTTAAGTGAATAATTGATTTAACTGTGTCAGAATAAGCTGCATAAATGTGTGTAACTCTTGATTGGGCTGATTCAGAAGCTAAATTCTACTAACTTTAAATCCTTTTGGGTAAGAGAGTCCGGCTCACGGCCCAAGTGTACCCTAAGTCGCTACGTTGATTTAATGTGTGAAAATAAGTTTCGGTTTCGGCCAAAATTCGGTTTTGGTGGCGACTGGAATTCCAGTATTGGTCGGACACAAGAAATATCAGAGCGAGACACCAAATAACTTTCGCAATATTGGCGCGTGATTATTTCTTTAGAGTGTTGAAACGCCCTTGTTACCATCCTAAGACTAAGAGCCAATTTCCCCATTGATTTTAAACGTGATTAAGTCACGAAACGGGTTTAAGGCTGTCACTGTCATAACAAAAATAAAAAATTGACAAGTTATGTAATATAGAATGCCTCGTAAAATCTAGTACCAATTTTTTATCAATGAGCTGGTGAAATCGAATCAAACTAATAAGAGATCAAACTCAACGCTCAAACTAGATTACTCTAAACGATTTTTTTTGGTTAATTTGGTGAAATTGGCTCTAAGTTTGGTTACAAAATATTTTTATAATATTATGAACAAAATAAAAATTGTCAAAATTATTCATTTACGACAGCGTCAGGTTACGAAACTAATTTTGAATTATATTGAGAGAAACTTATTAGTAACTAAACTTATATAGGTACTGTAGCGTAGCTATTTCAGATTGTAATAATGTTCGCGAACTAAATTTTCAACTTATTATTGTTATGAACCTCTGTAATGGAATAATATTTTGCGAAATCTATAAACAGTATAGTCTAAAAAGGAAAGTGGGAAGGTTCAGAAGCTTAACAAATTGATGAAGGTAACATTATTGTTTTCGCTAAATAAACTACGCATTTAATTCCGTTTTTCACAAGTTCAAATTAATAGTAGTTTCTGATACAAGGTTGGTAAGGAGGTTTTAAAACCTTTACAACCGTGTGCCATACTACGTTTTTCAATATATTTGCAAAAAATCATTTTAGGTGCCTTCTGAAATAAAAAAAAAACCGTTAATAAAAACGCGCGGTGGTGGCGTGCTGTAAAATTAACTTTCTGCACGATGTACTAAACCGTAAACAAAAACGCACGGCGTGGGGTAAAATCAACTTACCGCCTGTGCTGTCATCAAAAACACACATTTTTCGAGAAACTGTATTGAAAAATTTATTTGAATAATAAGTTAATAGAAGTACTTTTTCCATTTTTCTTATAATCGAAGTCAGTGCTAACTGTACACTGTGAAATAGTTGTTACCGACCAGCAACGTTACAGCCTTTTTGGGTTTCTCTTTGGTCTACCTTCCAAATTCTAAATTTCAGTGACATCTTTTTAAAAACAATTGTAAATAGCAGTTGGAGTTTTTGGCGCCATTTTGTCAAGTTCGGTTTGGTGTCTATTTTAATTATTTTCAAATTGATTCATAGTGGATGTTGTGTCTTAAAATTGGTGCAGTTATATGGTACAAGTGTCTACGCAACTGAACAATATGTGGGATAATTGAATTAGGCGCGATCTTGGTTGTGTGAAGCTGAGACTTTTATTGAAGTGGTGGCTTCCTCGGCAGAACTAACCGAGTAAACTGTCTTGACATACTTGGTGCCAAATGCTCCAAGCAGCATTGGAATGCGATGCACCCGCATTCTAATGAAAAATTAAACAATATCTACCACTGAACTATTTAACACTTGACACTGGCAAAAATTACTTCCAAGAGGAAAGTAGATTGCCATAACAAAAAACGAAGAAGAATAGCAGTTGTCAATAAACTCCTAAACGGGAAAAACGTGTTGAAATGGTTCGTCCCCTATCCTCAACAATAGTAATTTAGAAGTTTTTTTTTATATAATGCAACCAAATTTTCTATTCGTGACCTCATGCTGGAAGTAGAAAGCTAATTTTGGTTGATGTTTAAATATTTGTTTCATTAGACTTATAGATAATTCTTGTGCAAGAATTATCTGGTATTACGGATAAGGCATTCAATCCAATCTATCTGAAGCGCTTAGATCATAATAAGGTTTCAATTTATGCTGAACGTTTGAGTTGTTCAGTGGCTGAAAAGCTTCAAAGAACCGTGTGAGATTTATGGTTTTTTTTACTGAAAGTGGGGGAAGGGGGAATTGTAGGACCCTCGAAGTGTATTCGACGGTGTCCCACTTTTCATTAGCGCTGAATACAGCCCGTGAAATATCTTAGAAGTTACGTAATTTATTTCTTTGAAATTTAATAAGTGGTGTTGAGAACGTAAATTTTGATTTACTTTTGCGTTTTTATCGGAGTGCGTTTGTTTCATTGTTATTGAATTTGAGTTTTTCTTCTTTTGTTGTTGGTGAGAAATCTTATTTAAGTCATATTGTCTGTCCAAACATAGTATTTGTACTTAATTTAATTAGTATCTATATGAGTGTGAAAGAATTAAGTATAGTAAGTGTGTAGTGCGTGTGAAGAAGGATCGTAAATAGAAAGTCAATGCGCCTTGTGGATATATTGTGGGATATTAATTGCCTTATGGCCATATTCAAAGGCTTCTTAGCTTAAATCTGTAGTTAAGGTCTCCTTAACTTTAAGGAAGCTGTCAGTTTCATAGTTTCTGTCAAACCTGAAAACTTTTATAAATACGAGTATAAGGTGATCTTAACTTTAAGAATCATTTAAGTATTTGGCGGTTAGAGTTCTGTATGTTCTAAGTTGATTGCAATTTACTTTTATTGTGCTGACCAAAATATTATTGATTAGTTAAAGTAGATATCACGTACAAAACAAAGCTTTGTGATAAGAATATGTTTCTTTAAATAAAACATGCAAAAAAAACCGGACAAGTGCGAGTCGGACTCGCCCACCGAGGGTTCCGTACAAAGTAGGTACTTAAATAAAGAGTAAATTCTTATGATTTAATTACAAATATTTAGTTTTCAGACTTCTCCCTGATCTTATAGTATAAAACGATATTACTTGCCTTTCATAGTTTTAGGTAAACGGAAAGTACCTTATAAATTTCGATTCCCTTGAGACTGTCGAAATATGCGATTATGCGGCTTAAACGACCGTATATTTTTTACGTTAACTTAGAAGTTTGATTTTTCTCAGTTTCAAGGGACTGAAGACCTGAGTATAAGTTTTAATTCTAATTCGATACTTTCACGCGTTCCCGAGCTAAAGGGTCTTGTCGGACAGACAGACGGACAAAAAGTGATCCTATAAGGGTTCCGTTTTTTCCTTTTGAGATATGGAACCCTATAAATACTTTTCAATTTCAAGCGAAGGCTGTATCTGAAAGTATATCATCGAGACTAATACGACGTCATGTTAACACAAAAATATAAAGGCTTTCAACTCTGCAAATATTTATTCTAGTAATGGCCGCCAAATGTATGAAGAAATAAAATATAAATAACAGCGCGTGCTGAGAATCATCTACGTGGAGCCAGTACAAATATTAAGGAGACGTGACCCAAATGTAATCTTTAGTTGCCAAACATACGTAATTATTCATAATAATATACATTAAAATGATGTTGAGAGATATCATTATCTTATTGCACATACAGCCGTCGCCGTTGGATATCATTAAAAAAAATACGGTAAAATACATATTTTTATTAACATTTAAACTTATAAAATTTGTTTGTATTTCTACTGCCTGAAATCAAAGTGATGACCGACTTAAAATGCATTCTGTTACGTTATTTTGTTTCTAAGAAATTGGTTTACATAATATCCTGTTTAGTCGTATAATAGTCTCTCATATCGTGTTGACTAGCAGGCAAAGTTATGCTAACTGGTTCGGATCAGCTCGGCTTATATTAACGGGGCAAGCCGATGTTAATGCTCTGGTTTAAGCTATTTATTTAATGAGAAAATTTTGAAATTGTTTATTGATCACGTTAAGTTTGTTAGCTAGTTTTAGAAAATAGCAACTTTAATATCTCGACGGCGGAATGGTGAGTTCAATTAATTTTAGATTTGCTTATACACTTTGTTTCATCAAAATTTATTTTTTGTTGATTCTGTAACCAAATTCGAACTTCACTTCAAATTTCACTTCACTGCACGGGAATTTTAAATCATAAAAGGAAAATGATAGGCTGTTTTTTGATCACAATAGATTTTAGATAGCTACGGTAGCTACCTAAAACCTCAAATTGCTTATATTCAGCTAATTTCTAAAAACAAATTCACGCGAAGTGAAGGAGGTTCGAAGTGAGATGTAAGTTTGGTTACAGAATCGACAGGCTGGTTCGATTTGGATGGGTAAACATAGAAAAAATGAAAAAAAATTGTTACTCAATTACACAAAAATGGGTGAACGGCTTTGAATAGACAAACAGATAATTTAAAACATGGGATACTCTATATCCCTGTCAAAAGATCCCTTTAGAGATTTTTCGAATGTCTACGTGGACGAAGTCGCGCGCGAAAGCTAGTACTAAATAAAATTGTCTCAAGCAAACGGAGACAGTATAAAGGGTTTCCTAAAGTATCGAAAGTATAAATTGAACAAAAATCCCACTCGAGCCCACCTGACAATATTAGCGGGCGGACACGTTCCAAACGCGAAAGAAACCAAGTACGAAGTAAGATAATAAGCTGGAATGGGTTCTTCATACACGGGCCCAAGGTGGTGGAATACGTGACCAAGATACTGATTAAGGTGGCGACATAGAACAAACATAGCTACAGCAGTAACGCTGCGCTGCAACATACACACAACCATCCGAACGCGCTCGCAGTGACACACTACTCGTTACGAGAGTTCTAAGCAAGGTTCGCAGTGCCAGCTAGAGTCTGTCTAACGAAAGCTGGCTTCCAAATAGTGGCGCCACTTTTCCGGTGAAATTAATAATTATGATAATGGAAATCAACCCATATAAGAGGCGTAAGCAACTGTCAGAATTAGTTCCTTTTTCAACCACATGTCATGTGTAGTGTACTTATACTAGACAGATTCTAGTCGCGTGTGTCGCATCGTCTTGGTCATAATGCCAACTCTAGCGCTTTGACGACGCTAACGAGAAAAGGGCTTAGTTGAGATACTGCTTTAGCTATATTATGTAGTGAGGTGGCGGTGCAATTCCGAGAGATGTGCCCGATTGCCTATGATTGCGTTACGGGCGAAATAGAAACTTCTTGGTTGTTACTAGTATTGTTATGGTGTCCTTTTAACATTTATAGGTATGTTGTACATAGTTGCTCTGTTTGTGATTGTACTTTTTGTTAAAAAATTAGAAAATAGGCTTTTCTTAAAGTATTTGATACGTGATTTAGACTACCAAATAAACCAATAAAGAGATAAAGATATTTATTGCATGAAACAATGGGAATAAATCAGCACTAGATTAGATAAATCAAAACTACACTGTTGTGATCCATAGAAAAAAACATGTTGTTAATAGTGAATGTACCAATAAACAATATTGTATTAGACAAATATTTTGAGAATTGGCATTCACCATGTTCATGTTCATTAACTTAATTCTCTAAGAATTTTGTTTGACACCTTAAGATATCAATTACTTTCTGGAATTTGATCAGTGTTATTAGAACAAAATCACTATGTACATCAATAACGCCTCATTAATTACTGTAAACATTGACACTAATCAGGCGAATTATAACTGTTATTTGAGCAAACACTAGCGGTTTAGACAAGGGCATCTCTGACGAAGCACTCTCGATATTGTTTGACATTCCACAAACAATCGTGAGACAATGCGGCTAATGATCACGTCATGAAGATAGCGCTGACACACAAGTTAGCACGGGGGGACACATTTTAGAATGGAATCTGCAGATTACATAGGCTCGCGCCATGTAAAAAGTCTTCAAGAGTTATTTATGTTAGGTTAAGTTAATACTGCGATCAAAAACGCGCGAACCGAGCGAGTTGAGCGAGGTGCCCCTGGCAGGGGCCGGCGAAACGCCAGAAACGACGTTTTTGTAAAATTTACTTTCAATAGAGGTCTTTAACTTAAATTGCCTGAAGCCTTGGTTATTTCATTCACTGTCTTCGGAACTTTAACGGTGTAGCATCCGTTAATATGCAGATTAACTAGGTAAAGTGCGTAAATCTGCTAATTTAAGAAAAAATGCACTTTAACGGACTCGACCGGTTAATCTGTAGATTAACTAGTTAATTCGCACATTAATGTATTCCGTACTTTAGTGATAATATATAAATAAGTGCTATGTTCTTTCCTAATAAAAAGGACTTTCAGCTTCAGTAAATACAGCATGCTATTTTGCAAGATGTGTACTGAATTGTTAAAATTTTCAGTGATTTATTTCAGAAAAAAGTAGTAGTTACATTAATATACGAACAGTAATTGTATACCAGCAGTTGGTTCCAACATTTCATTATGTGATTAATGACCTGCGGTTTACATCTGGGCGGTGACGGCAGTTTTAAATTAACTTTTTTCCGGGCAGCCTACTGTTTCGCCGTGCCCAGTGGCGAAGCAATTTAACTGAGATTAAATTCTGAGTTAGCGAGCCATGGCCGCATCAGGCTCGGGCTTAAGCCGAAGACTTATTTTTTAAGTCACAGTCAGGTCGTGTAATTCATGTCCTTTAAAACTGTATTGATTTTAATAAGGGAATCGATTATTTGAACATTAAAAATGTGTGGAATAGCATTTGCAACCATTTATTGTCAACGACACCACAGGATGCCACCACTGGGGTGTCGTTTACATATTTTTTTGTAACCATACCACTGCCGACTCACTAGTTGAAGAAGTTACACATTACTATGTGTAACATGTCATGTCGTGATCTTACAAATGATACAAGATAGACATTGATAAATGCAAGTTTTGTACTAGAACGTCACTACGGTGGTGTGGATACCAAAAAATCTTTTTTGACGACACCTTGGTTTGGTTTAGTGTCATCCAGTGGTGTCGTTGACAATACACGTTTGCTGCAAAAAGGCAACGATACAACATCTACGATAATATCATTGTAGGTACGCTAATAATAAAATATGCTTTGTTAAATGCCATTAAAGACAAAATAATGGCTGAGAACGTATAAAATACATATTTTTAGGGTTCTTTGAAAGTTGTAGCACTTGTAGCTGCATTATAGTAACATATTTATCGAATTTTATATATTTTCCTTTTTTTTTTCTTGTTTAAAATAACACGTGTAATTTTCCTGATCACTAAATCTATTTATTATACATTATGTGCATTTATTATTTATTCTTATTTTGATGATCTCCGTGGTCAAGAAGTGGTTTGCACGTCAGTTCTCAAGGTCATCTCTGAGGTCCCGGGTTCGATCCCCGTGTGGATTAATTTAGAAAACGATCTTCCAATTTTTAGTTCCCAAGCCAACTCAACGCCGGCTTCTCTCTCTTCCCACCTTCCTTTCCGGAATTGGTGCCAAGAATTTATTATCCGCAGATTATGTCGAATGGACTGAATATTTGATCCCCGCCTCTCATTATTCGAGGCTCTGTATAATTGGCGGGTTTGAATGGGCAAGTTGACTTACCAGTCGATTGAGATATTTTTAAACGTCATTTGAAATGGATGAGCTTCGTGTTTTTAATAATTTGCCGGATGTTAGGTTTTTAATTTGTGTTATTCCTAATCATTCAATATGATATGCACGAAAAAGTTTATATTTTGATTTGACTCAAATGTACTAAACATAATGATAGAGAGAAAGTTGCGACGTGTTTTTCTGTAATAAAATAAGGCGTAATTAAACAGAAATACAAAAATAATACTGATTGATAAATATGAAACAGGTATTATACAACGTGTTAATGTTTGAACCCAAAATGGGATAATCGTTTCTTAGGACCATCAAACTGAACAACTTTTCATTCAATAACATGTTGTATATTTTACTAGCGGCCACCCGTGACTTCGTCTTCATGGACAATTATTTTTATCTCTCGTGAATAGTACATTTTTTTCTGAATGAAATCCCCATGTTTTTTTTCCCTGACAATGTGTATGTATCATGATAATCGGTTGAGTAGTTAAGATGTAAAGGCGCAAACAAACTTACTTTCGCATTTATATTACTAGTAAGGATAAGGATTTTGCTTTAAACTATTGCACTTCAGCTAAATCTACCTTGAATAAAGTCTCAGCTTAAATTAGAACTCTTTTAATTCAAAAGAGCTGAAATTGTCTAGTGTTGTAGCGAACATACGAGTAGCTATGTTGTACACACTTGTAGAGGCCTTTATTAAGGCTCTCGGGAATGTAGTGGTGGACAAAGGCGTTTGAGGCGTATTACAGATCGCGGGTCGGGGACATTCTGTACCTTGGCTTGTCAACTGGCTGGAACATGTTGGACTTATAGCTATTTGTGGAACCTCGAATATGTTAGACCTTGTATTGTGTAATACAAGTCTTGAGTAAATGTTATAGCGATTAATGTTTGGGGGATAAAATTGATATAGCTTGGTGAATTAGCGATTACCAAGTCTTCGGCGTCTTTACCAAGATAAAGACGTACGTTTTATTCTTTAACATCGTACTTGTTATTTTTAGTGACCGCAGTAGAAGCTTTGCTTGTGGGACTCAATGGTTGGTGTGAGTTGTGTGAAATTATTTGACTATTAATTTATGAAATTTGAATCTTCAAGGAACATACAAAGTCTTCTTCGTATATAAGGTGGAACCAAATTAAGTAATAATACTGAAACAGGTAAATGCTTAAACTGAACAACTTTCTCCAAGTAACATGGGTCAAAATACGAAAAAATATATATAGTATCGGTCAGCTGATCGACTTACTATAGAAAGACGAAAAAGAAATTCGTTTTTCGACCTATGTTCCTTGGAGAAAGTTGTTCAGTTTAAGCAACACTATCACCTGTTTCAGTATTGTTACTTAATTTGGTTTCACCTTTATACTACACTAGACAGGCTGTACAGTACCGAAAAATTGCTCATTAAGTTACGGTGCATGCACCGAAACTCCTACTACTCCTACTACGAGGTGCTAGTAGCTAGTGAGTTTAATTGATATTGCTTAGGCTAGAATTTTGTCAAAGGCTTATTCTTGGACGGGTGGCCATTTCAATTTCAAATTTCAAATTGATCCAACTTTTCTCTGAAATATTTAAAGATAAATAATTAAAAAAATTAGCACGGGTGATTAAATTGCTTGGTGTCACAAATAGACATCAAATCAACTCAAAATATGTTTATTCAAATAAACTTAAAAAATAATCGCTTTTGAAGCGTCTATTATATTTTCCTACCACAAGAGAGAATAAAATTGCCTAATGAAGCAATATTATCATTCAAAAGACAGCCTACTTTGCTCATTTTTAATATAATGAACACCACAGATTAAGTTTCTATTTTATGTCAACATTGATAAAGTCAAAAGCCCGAAGAAATCTCATTGTATAATATCACAATAATAATTTGAATGCTCGGGTGTAATTGGGCAGGTGTGCGTCAGCCCTTATCTGATGATTCCGTACCCTTAATGCGTAAAATATGGTAATGGAATATCCAATAAGCTACTCTAGTTATTTCAGATTTGGGTTTTGTTACTCTTTTTCTGTCAAATAGAACAAGAACTTTTATTTCACAGAGAAAGCGTTCTAGGAACCGATTACTTATTGTCATTTACTTGTCTTTGAGTATCTTTAGATATTTTATTTGAAAAAATCAAAGATAACATTATATCTACATTCTTAAAAGGTTAAGTTATCTCAAGCTCTAATGAAGACAGATGCCAGAAGAATGCACAGAAGAATTCACCAATAATGCAGTGTTTTTGTTTTAGAATTCCTACGCTTTACCGTTGCCGAGTTGTTAGGCAAAGCGTTTGGATTCTAAAACGAAATATCTAGCCATCTACGACGCTACGAAATCTTCAAGGCGCTACGAGAATTGCTACGAAGCCGCTTCGAGAATTGCCGCGACGACGCTACGATATACTAAGGTAATACTTTGATCTAGTTTAAATTATTTAAATGCTTTTGGCGAATTGATATTAATAAAATTTCTGTTTTTTTTTGATAAAAAAGACTTTCACTTATTTTTAATTAAAAATACATATAGATTTACTTAGTTTTAATGCCATATAGGTGGTCATAGTTTAATTTAAAGTTATTTATCCAAGTGTCGTCGCATTAAATAATTAATATTCAGAGCACATAATTACTTTAACAAAAGTAAATTTTTCTTGCTGCCAGTTGTTTAAAATGTTTGAACACTATACCTCCATACGTTATCTTGATCAAAACAACACTGATATTAAATTAACCCTCAAATGGTTGAATTTCCGCATCGCTGCCAGGGTCGGCACATTTAAATGCAAAATTGCCACCTCGTCGATTACTAAAAGCAATTCTCACTGTTTTATGGTTCCGATTGCTGAGATTATTGACTCGTTCGCCGGCATTCGTCGGTTTACGGCTCTTCGACCATCGGGAAAAGTTTGCCACATAAAGTAGGTCGTAAGGATTTTCGGTACTCTGGAGCTAACCCTGCCACGCCGATTTTGAATAACGATAGGTTTACGTTTCTTAAATGGGAGACAAAGAATGGAAGGATCTTTTTCTTACGAACCTTTCTATTTAAATTGTTACTTGATTTTGAAAGGGAAACTATTTATTTTGTTAAAAATTAAATCTCAAATGCCGATAGAAAATAAAAATATGGTAGTATATTGTTGTTTGCTTATTAATAGTTTAATTTTGTGCATGCTGTGGAGCGCAAGCGAGATTACAAAAGCCAGTTAATCTCGGCCAGGTACGTGGATGAAACGCCAGAGCTTTTGTAGTTAGAACTTATACTTTTGATCCCAGAGCGATTCGGCCGAGTCGTGGGCTGAGCCCTACAGGGTATTCAAGTAGGTAAATAGTGTTATTGCAACTACAAATGCCCGAGGAGCTTATCAACTTAGTCAGGATATTGTAGCTTTATTACCTACTTTAATAATGTTAGTTACGTAGGGCATATTGCTTTTAACAGCATTGATATGAATGAATATAGTAGAAGATAACACAGAAGTATAATTACGCGCGACAACTCAAAGTAATATTAGAATCTAGGAACTTGGCGGAAACATTAAAATGTTAATAACAGCAACTGAGCATACGTAGATAATGACGCGTTTTAGGTTTTTTCGATTATCACATTTTGTGGGATTTGGTATGGGTTGAGTATCGGTTTTTAAAAAGGTACCTACCTACCTAGGCACAAGCAATCATAAAAAAAAACTTAGTACAAAAATAAAGTCTACACTGATGAGAAGCGAGGGCGGGTCGCTAGTTACCCTGTCACGTTCAACACACGAGTCCGCCGAATTGCTCTAGGATTTCAAGTGCAAGTTCCAACTTCAAAAGCCCGAGCATTTCGTACCTGGCCGAGAACTGGAATTTGTAATCTCGCTTTTTCAAAAACGTGACTCTAATTCTATTATAAAAATTTGCTCTGCATTTAATTTTGGAAATAGGTAATAATAATATGGTTATTATACCCAATGTAACTATAATAATAATTGAACACACACTTCATAAAGTTATAATGAACATTATGCAGTCTTTACTCAAATAACACACGAAAAAAAATACTCAAAAGTTATTTAATAAATACCTACCTAAAAACTCAAGTGATTTTTTCTTACTTCCGAGAGTTATTCTGCACAATTATGTCCGAAATGAGGTCCATTCTCCGAGACGTTAGGCAAATTTCATTTTTCGTTTCTTTACAAATCTTAATATATTGCGTTTCCCGCCGCATTTTTACCATTACTCTCTTTCCGAAGTTCGTAACTCATTTAGTGTCACGAACGTAGCGATGAGCTGGGCAACTGAAATTAAAGTATGATTACAAGGTTAATTAATTAAAAAACTCAGAATATTTTTTTTAGAAAAACAAGTTAATTGCAATTCTTTTTAATCGACTTCAAAAAAATAGGAGATTATATGTTCGTCTAAATGTTTTTTTTTAAATATTTCTTGCTTTTTAGAACTGTTTATTTTTAAAGCTGTTTTGATTAGTTTTGTTTTTCTTCTTTAGTGAAATCTAGTCATAAGTGCATTTTTACAATTTCTGGTTGTAATAATTTTAAAAATATTAAACTTTTTGTTTGAATTACATTGAAGTCTATTTACAGACCTGAACTAACGACCAACTTTTCAGCAACACTGAATTTTCTGGAACATTCACTCAAAGAAAACAACGCTTTTTGTGGTCCGTTGGAGCTTTGTTAAAAGCGTAAAAATAGTGCGATGTAATGCATTCAAATGGGACTCGGTTTCTTTGTCTCTGACTGACTTGTTGCATGAATATTCATATTCTTTACATTGTCAGGAATACAAGAAACTCGTTAATTTGTTGCGCTGTGGACTGTTCTCACCAAGCTGCAGTAATTACGATGCAATATTAAAAAAATTGCTAAGTGCCAAAATTTTTGTACAACTTAGTTAACCCCTAACTGTAGTAGTGGGTCCAGCGGACCCATGTTCAATTTTTGAACGCATAAAAGACATGGTGTGTCCCCATGCACCTCCAGCTACTAGGTACCTTCCGACAGTAAACCGTTGAGTAACTTTAGGAAACTGACGCGTTTCGCTAGCTACTACTAAGGTGAGCGAGCAATGGTGTGCGCGGGTCCGTGGGTCATCAGTTTGTGATCTCAAAATTTTATTGGCCGAAGTTTTTTTAACTTTTTGTTTAAAGTCTTTTTATAAGTGCTATTTACTTTTTGTTTAATATCACACCAACAACGCATCTACGCGCGTGGCTACAAAAATCTCCATTACAAAAAATAATGTGAGGTAGTTTGTGATACATCTTACGCTTTATTTGAATCCCTTACATCATCATTGTTTCAAAATAATGCAATGCAATCGTCAACCGTTCCCAGTAGTTACACATTTATTTTGCGGACGGCGGGTAGCGGGTAGCGGATATAATCCCCCACAGATTGAGGGATCACCCTGGTTCAGCGGAGATAAAAATAGCTGATGCCGGATAACCGTATTGTTTTTGGAAATAGTGGAACGCGTTTTAAAATGTCTCGAACAGGGATTACAATTTTCAATGGGACGTATGATGTTGTTATTGGACGACGTATAAATAAATATTGGGGCATTTATTTGGAGAAATCTATATGTTCAAGTAGAAGACAGATCTACGAGTATTATCTGTGACTTAACTGTCTGCTCACTTCAGAAAGACGTCTAAATAGCGAAATATTGTTTTCTATGCTAGTTTTACACTAATTTTCCAGTTGCTGGTTTTCCACGAAAATAAATATTTAAATAATTAATAGCATTTTATCGAAATAACTTTAAGTGTTCTTTATAAGGATTAGATCGTAAATATCTGACAGGAAAAGGTACTACAGACATAAATAAAATTGGCGTAAATCCGAGTACTGCTCACTCTTGACTTTTTATGCGTTCTCCTTCGGTGACAAAGTGTACTGTTCCCATATCCGATTGTAATACTTATTAGTCGTAAAATCTACAAGGTCGCGATGATCTCCCCTCTCTGTCTATCTCCATAAAATCCAAAAGAGATATTAAATGAGCCACATCAGACTTTATTGCCCTTTCCTACTCCAAAGGGACTTTTTCTCGATAGTACAAATATAGAAGCGAGCCTTTTTATAACTTTTGCTTATAGTCCCTTGTATTTGCTACTTAATAAATTTTATTGTTCATTTACGAACGTATAAATTAGGCTTTCGTAACCAACTGCAAAAAAAACTTGTTTGCCATAAACTCTGTACCTACTTATCTAAATTTTTTTTAGTAAACTGGGAATATTTCGTATTTAGTGGTTAAAATATTAGGTAGTCGGAAAAGTTGGCGGCCTTTTTGTACTAAAATAATAAAGATACCACAGCGAGGAACATTTATCATAAAAATTACAAGACCTGAATCTACTAAACCATTTTTTGCAGTTGTATTTGACAAAGTATCTTCTCCATAAACATTACAAACCATTTTTTGAGCACTAGCAGCATTATTTTTTTTGTTAAGGGAAATGAATGCTGCTTATGAATTGATGAATGCCCTTATCGAAAAAAATAATTGCAAAACATGTCCAATATAATATGAAAAAGCAAGACAATTATCAAAATGTTTTAATTTTACCTCTATCACCAGAAAGTCAGCTGTTAAACAATATATTACATTCCCGCCTAAGTTTAGTATTGCCAGAAATATAACAAAATTCCTGTTTCAAAAAGGCCGCGAAATTCCGACTACTTATTATTATATTTTATATTAAATTTGATCTAATTTATTATAAGAAAGATTATAACCCACAATAATAAATATAATAATCACACTAGCTCGGCATCTTATAGTAAATAATACAATATCGGGTTTAAATGAAAAATAGTAAGTACATCTAACAGATATACGGTCCCTCCGGTGCCTCATGACTGATATACGGACACTATTGTTTTGACCCCTAATCATATTTATGAGCCCTTAGATATAGCCTTTCATTTTATTCAATGCTTGCTGGTGTAGGAAAAATTGTTTTCAATCTTTTAATATTTTTATTGCCAGGATATGACTTATATAAACATATACCCGGTATAATAGTAAACGAGTAAAAGGAAAATCGGTACTTGTTACACTTTACACAAAAAAATAAGTATTTGATTTATTATTGCTATGCTATTTGCTATTATTATTTGTGACAGAAGTATTGTTTGATTGTTACCTATTGTTGTAAATTAATTAGTTGTTAATTAATATATTGACTTAAAAATACGATCGTTAGTGCCGAATACGTTGCTAAAAATATGTCAATGACTCTTAGCTGTGAATCCTTATGCTTTTTAGCGACTTTTCTGATAGTTACTTTAGTGAATTTCAGAAAAAAGTTGACAACTAGAGCTTCAAATTAAAGTCGTGGTCGGAATTTTCTATAAACACAATATTAAAAAACATACAAATAACAACAACGCAGGCGGAACTTGTCCCAAGATTAGCAGATAATAAAACAGCACAACCAAAAGGGGCGACACAATATTCTTTTATTCGCTTTTATTACACACTATTTCATTTCCACTTCGCCGTAAAGACACAGTGATTGTGCAAAACGAGAGTTTTTCCCAGCAAACAATGATGCTCGGAATGCGGCAGCAGTGTGGGTGGCCTTAATGTGACGATAAAACATTAACTATTACACCTAAATGAGCTCTTGAGCCTTTAGTGCGGCAATTGCTTTGTAGTGAGTGCCTTGGATCTGTAACATTGGAGATTGCCTACGAATTCTATCGGGTTACAATGTAAACAGTTCAGTGTTAATATCGGCAAGGCTCATAATTATACCTTTTTGATTTAAGCAGACTCTAAAGCTCCGGCACTCCTAAGTTTGACAAGAAGTCTTAGTCAAAGTCCAAACCAACGTGTTTTGGCCGTAGACTAACAAATTTATGTCCAAAATTAGGAAAGACCGACTTGGACAGTCAATCCCCGAAACTCAATTCGATTAAATCGGGGTTTGGCCAGTCAGACTTAAATTAGGTAAAGAATTTGTAATTTTGTATGTAAATATTTAAAAAACACATTATTTAGAGTGAAAATTTAACTAAATTAACAATCTTTCTCTGAATCAAAAATGTCTGTTGTCTATTAAAAAAAAATGTAACTCCTAAGTTTGGACATAAATTCGTTAGTCAAAGGCCGAAACACTATTGGTTTTGAATTTGCCTAAGCCTTCTCGTCAAATCTGAGGTTTGACTAAGCCTTCTCGTCAAACCTAGGAGCGCCGGAGCTTCGGCGTTTGACTATAACATTTATAAATTTATGCCAATGAATTTATAAGTTTGGTCTACTATTGTATATTCTATATTTTGGTGTTAGTGCTTATTTTATTATAAGGATGAGGGAACTTTGGAAATACTTAATTAAAGATTATTACATTTCTTTTGTGTAGATGATTTATCTCAAATATAAGAACCAGTGTTAATTAGCAACGTAATTTCTTTCAAATTTTAAATCACTGTTCTTTTAGCATCGTATATGAAAACTAAATTAGGGAAATAAGGTTATAAAACTTTCGCCTTTATAAACTTGACCATAAAACCTAATTAGCACCTCAAAGTGTTTGTGTGAAAATATGACGGCTCCTTTTTATTTAACGTTAAAAGGGGTGAATTTAATTTTAAAGTTGTCGAGAGTGTTCTAGCTTAAACTTTATATTCTCTATAACATTACTATAGATGTTGGTGCATCGTCAGCTAAGCTCGTATGAAACCAGTGTTTATGATTTCGTTTTTCTCAGTTTAATGTTGGCTGTGTCGTATCCTGGAAACGTTTATAAAATAATAATGCTAGGAAAGCTTTAACACTCTGGGATTTCTTAACTTTTCTGTGCATCGGTAACTAAAGCTCATTAATGGACTTTGTTTGATTTTAAAACGTTTCATTATCTTCAGATATATGCTCAAGTTATAGAAAAATATCATGTGCCAATTAGTCGTTTGAGGTGTATACAAAACTAGCGGTTGCCCGCGGCTTCGTCTGCGCGGTCATTTATTCTACTTTCCCACGGGAACAACACATTTTCTACTAGATGAAAGGTACTCTATGCCCTATTCGGTACCCCTGAAAGTGTGTATGCATGTTTCATGATCGCTTGAGTAGTTAAGATATTATGGAAGTGTAACTAACTCATTTTCGCATTTATAATACTAGTTATAGGATTCAATATTACTCAATAATTATTAACCCATAATTCAAATACACGTGATAAGTAATTCCAGTACTAATCACTTTAGCATAGTCACAGAATACTTGTGCTGAAAAGTGGACTAATCTACGCATGAGCTCGCTGAAGTTGGCTCTGAGCCAGTTTACTAGTTGATACTGTAATGATTGCGATACCGGATCAAAGATGGCCGTTGGACTGCGCAAATCCCAGTTTTGTTCTAGTGCACTTGGTAGACGAGCTACCATGGGCTGTGAAGCTCGAGTTGGCACGATAGAAATCGACCATAAAAACTTTTTGCTACTCTGTAACGGTGAGGTTTGGTTTCTGCAAGACTATTTGTGGGAAATTTACTACTCTTTTTAGTGAAGAGTTCGAATTTGGAACGATGAAATGAAATCAGGGTGTTCAAATTGAAACCGTGTAAAAGAGCCTGCTTACCTTTCTGTAGCATCAGCGGTACGTGCAGTCCTTATTGACATACCCTGGCGCAGATCCAAGCCTTAGTCTCTGTCTGCTCACCAATCAGAATACTGCAACCTGCATAAATGCTATTGGTGCTGAATGTAAGGGATATATTGGTTCAAAAGATTTCTAGTTTCAGGTGTTACAAAAAGCTTAACGAAAATTAAAATACATGTAGTGACAACTTGCCATCATTGTAAATTGTAATACGAATAGCTTTATATTTATGTAAAGATTACCATTTTGACTTTATATAAGATAATTCAAACTACCTACTGTATTTTAGACACCACCACAGTTCAGGAAATTTTTAACACAAACGCTTAGAAAAAACGCTAGAAAAAATCGACTCACCCGTAGCACCTCAGACGGATTTTTTGTAGTATTTTTTCTAATATATAATATTTATCTTAATATAAAAATAGCATTGTGATTGCGAAATCTCGATTTAACAAACCTTTAGTTTACTAAAAATGTATACATTCAAATTGGGATTCGGTTTAAAAAATATCCCATGATATTTTTCCTTTTATAAAACGCTACCTACAAATTGCCGAGTCGTTTGCGATGTTTCGTAAAAGCCCAATGTGTCATCGAAATCCTCATGCACGCCTAATGAATACATAAAATTTTCGGCAATATCGACAATTTATACTTTATTTTGCAAAGACTTTCAAAACCCGTCCCTTTTGAACAGTTAATATGGTCCATTTTAAATTGGATACCCTCGATGGATATTTGAAACGGCATGTGTGCTTGGAAAAAATACATAGATCCCTTTTTTATGTGTATACCAAACAAACCCGAGGAAAATATAACAGCCATTAGATGCCAATGGAGAGTGCCTAATGTGGAATTGATTTAGTTCGGTCCAACCGCCGGGCCGAATGTACATTGCTGGTTTAGTAAGATTTAGTGAGACTCGTATCTATACAAGTAGCGTCTTGTATAACGAATTGACTTGATTCAGACTTTTATTGGGTTTTTTGTTTATTGACGCAGGAAATGGATTGTGTTAGTATTTTTCGTCAGTTGTATTGATTGTGTATACAATGAGGATGTGCCAAAAAGGCTGGTTAAAAGTAAGGGTTTAGGATTTAATTAATCGGTCGGTAATATGTTGTTGAAACAGTTTATGTATAATTATACAGTATGCATGGCATTTACGTTTTAGTATTTTACATAATTTACATGTGAAATTGCCATGCTGAACATACAATTACAAAAGCTTCTAGCGCCCTTTAAATTCTTTTTTGAAACCACCAAATGATTTTCGTGTATAATAAAATTATTTTTAAGCTGGTAAGTACATACATCAGATTATCTGCTTAAATTAATTATTTTACTTTCTATGTCTTTTAATAATCTAATCATTCACCGGCAAAACACCCTTAAAAGCAGTGCTTTAAAAATTGAAAAAGGCTTCTTTCGAAACAAGAAATCCCGAAACAGAGAAATGTGCTACAATATATTATCAAATTGTATGTAAACCATTGTTCTAACGCGCTAATGAGCATCGTTAGTGTTAGGGTAATCTAGCTGCAGGGTTAGCAATAAAATTATAGTGAAACCGTTTTTTATTTAAATAATACAATTTTGAGATGCCACATCTAATCATTAATTTATTTTCACTACAACTGCCGGTTATGACAGTTTTGCTCAGTCAGGACTGGTTTTACAGGTTTATTTTCAATATTAAGTTAACTTGTAGACATTGCTATCTGGAATCTTAAAAACGGGTCCTTAGGCCTTGGTCTCGTTATTTACGCTATACGTGACGTCTGACGTCAGCGTAAACGTTCCTATACATTTCATCAAACGCCGACGTCAGTTTTTGAATGAGACCACAACAGTATCTATTTCTATTAGTAAGCATTGTGACACTGACACCGAAACCGGTCGATGGCGTTTATATGAGACCTTCGAAATGTTTATAATATTTTCACCAGTGTGCGTTATCGTTTTCTATTCCACATAATCATAAATTTGACTTTTAGGATAAAGGGTAGGTCAGTTTGTACGTATGTTTAGTAACATTTGCTTGTAATGGAAGTAATTCTAATTTTCAGTTTTCAATAACTTCATTGTTTTTTTTTAAATTATGTTGTATTAAATTAAGGTATTTGGTAACGATATAATTTCTTTGTAAATATCGTTACTTCTGATTTCTGACAAAGCTGATAAGTTTCTTGCGCTCATTCTTCTTGTCAGATAAAAAAGTTTCGAATGGGTGGTAGGAAAATATAGACAATTCAAAAGCACTTAATATCTAAGTTTATTTGAATAAAGAATTTTTCATTTCATTTTCATTTTCATTTTTTATATCGAAACAGCAGACTAAAGTTATTTCAAACGACAGTCAAAAATGTAAACTCATTGCAAAGTATTTCAAAAACAAGATTTGGTCAATAACAAAATTCTTTGAGTATCAAAATAACTTTCAACTGGTCAAGTCCATATTTGTTAACATCCCTAACGCCGATGGTCATCTCACATATCATAAAGCCACAAACTCGAAAGCTGCTTACTCGCGAGGCTTTCAGTGCCCAAGCGCTTCAGCGCAGCGTATCGCAGCGACAAAAGGCTCTCGAACGAAAGGGCTGGCGGACGGCCAACGCTTTGCCTGTATCAATTTGGAATTTTCACTGTAGGGCAGTGGGAGTACCGAACTTGCTTATGTCAGAAGTCCGACTGTTTTCGACACAAATATTTATCGCTTGTTTAAAAGTTTGAACTTTGTTGAAATGTTGCGCTAAGAGGTTGTCGTGGTGGTGTTATATTTTACTTGTTTTGTACCCTTCTGCCAACTGAATGAGTAGGTACTATATAGCTCAAGTGTCATTAGTGTATCAAATTACTTTAAATTTATATTAATCATACACGTCCTAGATACCATGGTTGTTAGATTTTCTGTTTTATTACTATCTTTTTTTGCTAGATAAGCGATTATGTTAATAACATTGGTAACGTTCAAATATGTAGTGTAAGTAGCTATAATAATTAAGCAAAAAATTTAGTGTCGAATTCTATTTAAATTCCAACTTTACTTAAGGGGTATAACAACTACAATTCTGATATAATTTATCATAGATTTTTTCATAATAAATAAAATAATGTTAAATCAAAAACTAACACCGTAGTCGTCCTACACCTTGGGCACTCACTTTACAAGTATCCAATAACTTAGAGCTGAAAGTATTAAGTTCCCTCCTCGATCAACATATTGATGTATAGTACCAGTGTAAAACTTAGTCATCCTGTTTTGCTTGTCTGTCTGTCGCAGACTCGGAACAAAAGAGCTCTCGAGGCGAGAGCCTGGCGAGGAGCCAGTGCCGCTTTCTTTGTAACATCTGAAAGTATATCATCTGGGGCAGTGGTACATCAAAATAGCTGCCTGTGATTATGTCCCTTACTAGTAGAATATATTAGACAGAGACCAACTTTTTTGATGCCAAGTAGTTTGCACACGCCATGTCTTGTCTACATCCAGGTCCTTTTACAGATAATGCTATGTATAAAGTGCTGTTAGTTTGTATCCGGTCCTTTTGGTTACACACCATCGCTAAATGAAACATCCTTCAACGCCCGGAAAATGAGACACAACAGATATTCCATTGTTACCCGGCCGCATGCGGCCGCTCGGGCGTTAAGAAATTAAACTTATCACAGGTTATTCATCGTCATTCGAATACCGAAAATTAAGCTCTGAGACGTGTTAAATCACATTTACCTATAATGAGTGATTTATCAATTAGCGAATATAGTTATTGTGATATTGGCAAGTATTAATTGAACGAGCCAGCGCGAAACGTCTCCGTTTCAGCTTATACAAAAATGCTTTCATTATGTCTGTCTGTCCGGCTGTTCTCCTCTACACTGCCGTCGTATCAGAGAACACAGTAACTTTGAAAAAGTCGTTTCGAGAAAAACGCGCGAAAAGTTTTTTGGAAACTATGTTCGATTGTGACAAATTTATGAAAGTTAGCAAACTAACTAGAATGTAGAGTGATTAAAAATAACGTTGCGCTAAAATGTGTATTTTTATTTTTTATGTATCTTTATGATATTTCGTGTTAAATGCATAACTGTGTTCTTGTTGGTAAAAAGAAATAAGAAAAATTAGTTGTACTAGACTAAATGACAGTAACTGACATAGTTACTGTGTACTAGCTAAGATTTACTAAATACTGTGATTAAGTTAAGTAAAGAAGCTGCTAAATTCCTTACTTCATCACAGTAACTGTTAATATACTGTTTTTTAATCTAATTTACTTAACAAAATTTAGTTGACTGTGAATCTAGTAAGTCAAGTTGCTGTATTTTAAGTTAAAACGATAAAAGCTAGCGATGGTTGGTCTAATCCAGTATTTTACAATACTGTGTTATAGACTAAACTTTGCAAGTTTTTGTACTAAAAAGGGTATCATTTTCTTTAGTAAAATGAATTGAAAAAACGTGAATATGGTCCAGGTAAATAAAATAAAAAAAAAAACACGACTCGCACCAGATCATGTTCCCGTCCGAGAACATGATCTGGTGCGAGTCGTGTTTTTTCTAGTATATTTATTTGTATTGTATAAGACTTTTAGAAGATTATTATTTAATGTAAAAGCCTAGAAAGGCATTTGATTTGAGACTGATTTGTTTAGTTTAGCTGTTTTACCAGTAAAATATAATTAGTAATTATTTGTTTTATTGTTTTATACTAGAAAAAACACGACTCGCACCAGATCATGTTCTCGGACGGGAACATGATCTGGTGCGAGTCGTGTTTTTTCTAGTATATTTATTTGTATTGTATAAATCGCATTGTGAATGCTAAAATCTCAAAATTAAAAAATTCTAAAAGTCTTTTTAATCACTATTTGGAAAAAGTTGTCCCTACAAAAAAATAAAAAATTAGCAAACTTCTAACAAATTATAATAATATCTAGTTAAAACTTTTACTTATTAAAAACATGAGATCAATCAACCATAATATTTTAAAATAATTATAAAAACAGTAACTTAAGGCTCCGGCGAACGGTGAGCTTCCCATACAAACGTAATACCAAAATGATTTTCAATTTGAGCACAATTTACTATTCTTGTGATATTATTTGGAATAATATAGTATTTGTCTAGGTTTCTATTAAATAAAAATTCCAAAATACTAACCCAATTCAAAATAAATGCCAATTACATTTATACTTACAAAATTGTAAATCGCATACATTTTTATTTGTATTTGTATTTATATTATGTTTAGTATTTTGGATTTTTTATTTAATAGAAACCTAGACAAATACTGTCTTAATATGAATAACATCACAAGAGTTAACTATGCGCAAATTGCAAATCATTTTGGTATTACGTTTGTATGGGAAGCTCACCGTTCGCCGAAGCCTTAAGGAATATGTTTGTAAATAACGCAAAATCTCTTATTTGGTAGCTCAACCTTTTTTACTTTACGACCTTTTAAAACTGATATTGTTCGTACAAACTAACTTTACTTTTTTACGTGATGGTATTAAAATTATTTAGTTTTATGCCCCCCTAGCATGACCACCGTCCTTCGGCTGGAGTGAGCTATCACTCAAGAGATCTTGCATTATTAACATATTAAATAAGGCTTTCGAAAAACAACAAATAAATGTTTAAGTACATAAACTCAATAAAAGATCCAATACAAAATTATATAAAATTTCACATTATTATCTAATCCTATACGCCGACTGACTCGTCTCGTCACCGTCACTCCCAAATCACACACGCCCCTCACCGCCCACCTACCCCGCACGTCCCTTATACTTAGTTAAAACCCAGTAAATATTGTTTCCGCGCTCGAAAGGTCTAGGTAAAAAAACAGTAAGTAGTTAAATACTGTTATTTTGTTAAGGAACTTAAATAATCGATTGCCAGCATAATTCTCTTATAACACAGTATCTTAGATACTGTATTGTTGCTAGGTGATATATCATAATCTTGAAATCTTGAGCTAATCTATAACACAGTATTTAGAAAAAATGCTGTGTTTTATACTAGCAAGAGCGTTTTACTGTGTTCTTATCTAAAGTGTATTTCTTACGGTATTTATTGTTTGTTACCATTATCACAGTAACCTCTTACTTACTGTTTTCAAATTATGTAATACCTACATGCTGTGTTTTGTTTTAATAATTGGTGTTAGTTCGTAAAAGTTACTGTGTTTTTAGTAACCGTATCTCTGGAACCATAAGTGCTAAAAATAAAACAAAAATTTTGCCGGGTAGAGCTCTTGCTCATTATTACAGTAATACAATAAAAGTGAAAACACAGTAAGTAAAGATACTGTGTTCTCTGATACGACGGCAGTACAGGTCGCATTCCTCAACCGATTCTCGTGAAATTTCAGGTATCAGCCGATTTAGTTTTCGGAATATTCCAAATAAAATACATATTTCATAAAAATGCTACGTTTACAGCTCACTTTTATTATGCTCAATGTTTTTATAACATAACAGAAATACAAATAAATATGAATAAATACATTGGTAATAAATGAAAGTACAAACTTTTTCTCAAATTATAAAGTCAGTAAACTAATTTTATGTCTTAAATACGCGCCATATTATTTTTATCTGCCACTTAAGAAATAAAAAGTTTCGACAGAAACACTCGGTAAAGTTATCTCGTAAATCTAAAAAGCTTGAGCATTTCACTCGTAAAATACTGACAAAACATTTCGCAGTTTGTGAATCACTGGCACTATAAATTAAAACATCTCTTTTGCTACAGATCAGGAACAATTACTGTAGCGATAAGTCTGGAAATCTGACTAGAATTCTACTCCAGTAAAGTACTGTACCTACTCCATTTTGATCCTAAATTTTACAGAAGTAATAAAAATATACTTTCTTAAAACTAGATTTTCGAACATGTACAGTCGAGTTCAAAAATATGCACCTTTGACAGTTCATCAAACTTATGTCTTTGTAATAAATGTCAACATCTGTCAAAAGGGCTTACATATTTATGAACTCGGCTGTACAGTTATAGATGATCGGAGATCTAGATGAAAAGACCGAAGTTTTTGTCTTTTAGACATGACAATTCCATCGTATCCTGAGACTATTTCATTCAAATGACAGGTATCTTATCTTGAAATATAAAATGTTTTTTTCCTCGTGAACGTATAAATACGATGCAAGAATAAACTATTAGGAGTCAAGTTCAATTATATGTGCGAATCTTTGACAGTACATTAACCTCTATGCCTTTGTAATAAAAGTCAACATGATCAAAAATGCTAACATATTATGAACTCGATTGTACTTAACAGTGGCGAGGGGTGAAATTATGGCGAAGGTAAGCTGTTCTACAAAAATGTTATATGATCCTGCATAGTGGTTTGGTAAGGTGGGATATCTAAAAGGTAAGCAGATGGAAATCAGCTTGTATGCACTCTTTGCCATTGGTACCTACATAGCCTAAAAAACAAAGCGCACTTACAATAAGAGTAAAACTAGAGTTATTCGCACAACAGTCAACAATGTATCATTCCGTATACACTTACTTCTTAAAGTTTACGTATTCGTTTTACACAAGTATTTCACAAAGCTAACATAGCTTTGAAGCTCCAAAACGTGTACTTTCGTAAGCTCATCACTTACCTGCCTTCTTCAATCTTATCTCGTTACAGTAGAGTTGGGTTTTCAAGTGCAACTTACACCTGGTGTCTAGTTCATTGCAATGGTTATACTAAAACGAATGCGTAGACTTTAGTAAGCAATATTTTTTAATTATGCATTCATAAATTTACCATATATTCATTTAATTTTTTAATAAAAAAAGCAACTTGACTCTTATCGCTTCGACGGAGTCAAACCAGCATCATTCACAATCCGAGCAAATACTCTGACCACTGAGTTACGTAGAAAAAGGGAGTTGTTTTTTTTGTTTGAAGTTTAGACCAGAAGATAATTATGAAATATAAGTAATATGGATTTTTTTTAAACTCAATAATGTAAGAAGGCCACAAAAGAAAAAGAGAAATTCAACTGAGATAAACACTTTACTAGAAATAAATATCTAAATTCTAACATAAACCTTCAAACTTCATTCTCTTCTAGATGAACCTTCACTTACTTATGTCTACAACAAAGCAGTTATATAAACAATAAATACTAATTATAACGTCAGCGATACAACAGAAAGCAAGTTATCCTTAAGACGACAAAATATTAACATTACTTTCACAGAAACATTTTTCTTACAACCTAATGAAGACTTTAGGTATCAACACACCAGTATAGGTAAACCTGCCCCAAACCTCCGAAAATTCGTCAAACCATGTCCAGATTTCTCCTGGAGGGTCAGATTAATCTGGTTAGTCTGACAATAAGGTCCAGTACAATAGAAGAAAATAATATATACCGCTGGAAGACAGCTGGCCTGCCTATCATTTTTTTTCTGCCTGGAAAAATGGCCAGTATTATTAATTCCAATGAGATATAGTCCTACAAAATGGATCGCTTTTTACCGTACTTTTGGTACACGTTGAGGTTTCATTGTTGACTGTGACAATGATAGAAAGATGAAGGGATGAGGTACCTTTTGTACCTTATTATATATCCGTAAGAATATGTAAATAAGGCGTGGAGGTACCGGCTTTGTCTGTGTTTTGTCTTCTTCTGTTTCATGACCCTCGCTAGAAAATTTTACATGAGAGCCCTTTCACAGGTTACGTTTAACAATGCTGGTTTTGAAATTAAAAATAGAACAGAATTCATATTATCTTTCATTGTTCGGTTAACCGTAACCTGTGAAACGGCCCTAAATGTTGATGTGAATTTAATTAATTTATTATAATTAAATGCGTTGAAATCGACCTGGCGGCGTTATATCTCAACGTTCACAGGTGCTGACACGACAATCAGCTTAGATGAATATACTAATTTGTACTGTCAGATTTATCGGTGGTTGAGCAAATCCTAAATCAGCCCTAAACACTCGTATCTAAGTTGCCATACGTGTGATAGCTGTAGTAATAACAAACAGGTAGCCATTTTCACCTCTCCGGAGTAGTGACGTTAAACGTGCCACAGTCTATCTAATGTATTATGTCAAAACACAACCCCAATCTTGGGGCACAGGCACAGGCCACTGTACCGATATTTATAGCAGAATGTCTCATTACTGACACAATGAGGTCCCGACTATACCATCTCAAACAATAGCTTGCGTCTCCCAGGTTACATTTTGCTGTCCCTTTCTCTCGCGTCTTTTGTCCTTCCTTGTCCACAATCCTTGAATTACTTCGCATGCGATTAGTTTCGAGTGTTTTTCTTTACAAAAAAAGGAGTTTCTTCTTTAGGAAAAGGAATACTTTTGTCAGTGCCAAATTGCGGTTTTAAATATCAATTCAAATTGGAAAATAATGCCTTTTTAGAATGTGACAGTCATCATAAAAACACAATAGAGTCCAAACTATTTGGAACACTCTTGATTGTACACTATTATTTGTTACAATAATAGACTCGATAAAGTAAGTACACAACCTAATTTAATAGAAAATACAAACCATCACTTGTGACATGAAATATATTTTGAAGAATAAAAGGAATACGTTTGTGTACTAAATTCGCCGCTGCAGAATAACATTTTTGTAAACCTGAAACTCAAGAGGGAGAGTACTACGCGAGTAGCGACACTTTTACATAACCAAAGATCTTTTGTTTGAAATAAAAATCCACAGTTTCGCGCTCAAGGATCGAACGGCAAACACTTTCAAGATGATGGCGTTCCCACGGGGCGTACATTTTTTTCTATGTTTTAGCATCTCAAAATCGGCCGAGCGTGGTTTACGCACTTAAAAACATTGTTTATCAAGAACAGGCCGAATCCAGAACAATTCATCACTTTTTAAATTTTGAGATTTTAGCATTCACAATGCTATTTTTATTATAACACTAAATAATATACTAGAAAAAATACGACTCGCACCAGATCATGTTCTCGGACGGGAATCGAACCCGCGACCTTTGGGTATCCGGTCCAATGCTCTGACCGCTGAGCTACCGAGTCACTAGTTCATCACTTCTTACAAACTTTAGTTCAAAACTTAAGATCCTGGTTTAATTTAGGAACATACTTAGCTACTGTTTTTGCTCGCGTTTTCTATCACGTGGAATTATCTAACCCGTGAAAAATTGGGACGCAAAAGTACCTAGCCTTCTTTTCGTCAAGATCCAATCTATCTTTAAGTCAAATTTCATCAAATTTGTTCGGTTATTTACATAACAGACAGTTTCTATCGCGTTTTTAATATTCTGATAGCATGCAAGATCACCTTTTTACCGTGAAGACTATAAAAATCTATTAATAACAAACAAAAGGATCACTTTCTAGATCGAGACGCTGTGGTCGCATTGTTTGCTCTCGATTTCCATCAAGCGACCATCATTATAATAATATAGACTTTATTTTCACGGCGCAAGATATCAAACTCGCCTGTATCCGAATAAGTACAGGCTGAACTAGGCTCTTTTTACTCATAAATATGTAGAAGAACGCTGTGTGAGTGTGTTACTATTGTTTGGCTTATAATTCGGACGGGGCAATGACTCGGAAAGGTTGAAAAAATTCTGTAGACTCTTTTCTCGTTAGTACAGACTTTTCGTGGAATGAGCTGAATACGTCTCTTTGTATATAAGTATAACGAATTTATTCATTTCTGTTTTTAGTATCAGAAGCAACTCACTTTATTTTAAAAAGATTCAAATATATTTTACAAGTTAATAGAATAAGTCGGTAGGTAAAACTGACAGTTTCTGGAAACTAGGGTAATCTTTATACAAAAGAAGTATAATATGGCACTACTTTTTCGAACTATCGATGAAATGAAATTATATTTATTTCAAATTCACTAACAATGCAATTTTTTTTAATTGTCGTTTTTTCCCTACAAAGCATTCATGCTACATAGGGTTTTAAAATAAACAGAAAATAAACTTTTTAATTTTCGCCATCGCCTCTTTGCATAAAACTGAAAAATAAATTTTCGCGCGGTATTCAGAAATGAGACAATTATGAAAGCTTTTGAATTTTTCTATGCTAAAAAGAATAAATCGGAGTCCGGAAAGCATGAACTTCATACAGTTAAATTACGGTCGGTTAGATGGCACCCCAGCGCCACCGACCTCCAGCGGTGATTCGAAGAAACTTTCCAACACGTCGCGTGGCGTGCTCTGTGATTAAAACTGTTGCTAAAGTTGAATAATTTTCTGTTTCCTTTTTGTCTGGCGGCGAACCCTCTAGTTTGCTAACAGAAAAATATTATACTGTGCTTTTCAAGATTTCCTATGATCAAAATTTTTTAACCTTTTGAATACATCGATTTTTAAGCCTGTAAATTATACCTAATCGTAACATAATCGTATATCTACATATCCATGACATGTATAGAAATGAAATACCATTTTCAAAAATGTGTAACAAACAAAAAGTATAAAAACTATAGGTGAATTTCCACGTATCCATTCGCATTCTCGACAGTGACACAAAAAAATAGAAACTGCGTTACAAATCATCGATAAAACCTTTTTGCAAGCTTTTTGGAGAGCACTCCGCTATCTGTACATAACTTTTGAACTATTTATTTTTAAATAAAAACCTTTTTTCAAGTTGTGGTACTCCAAGATTAGTAATTGCTGATAATAATTAAGGTACTGTTTCATTAAGTAGTAGCGTATCTGCATCTTCAGCTACTTCATGAATTCTATTGGTTTATCAAGTTTTCGTAGGGATTCTTTGAATGTCCAAGTGGACGCAGTCGCGGGCAGAAGTTAGTCTATCAATGTTTTTATCACCAACTACTGCTTTATAAAAATAAAAAAATGAATATTGAATTTAAGAATAATACAAGTTATTTTGCAAGCAAATAAAATTTATTACAGAGTTCAACAAAAGTGAGCGATTTTCATCGCTTTTAAATAACAGCGTTTTAAAAACATAAATTTAAATTTCATGTACAAAATACAGTGTAGAAAAAAAATACAATGTGTTCCCATTTGTTTAACTGGGCAGTTCTACAGTAGAACTAATAATAGTTATTTTTTCTCATTAGTGCCACGATTGAAATGAAATGAAATGAAATATTCTTTATTCAAATAAACTTAGATATTAAGTGCTTTTGAATGGTCTATATTTTCCTACCACCCATTCGAGACTTTTTTAGCTGACAAGAAGAATGGGCGCAAGAAACTTATCAGCTTTGTCAGAAATCAGAGTAACGATATTTACAAGAAATTATATCGTTACCAAATACCTTCATTTAAAACAACATAATTAAAAAACAATAAAGTTATTAAAAACTGAAAATCAGATAGTTACTTATAATGTTACATCCATGCATTGCTGTCTTTTAAATAATCTTCTACTTTGTAATAACCTTTGCTCATGAGCGTCTTTTTAACATGTATTTTGAATTCATGCAAAGGCAGTTCAATTACATTTTGTGGAACTTTATTCAAAAGGGCAATTCCTTTCCCCATAAATGAGCCCCTAGTTTTTGCTAGTCTAAAACTTGGAACGGCAAGTTTGTCTTTATTTCTTGTATTAAAACGGTGTACATCACTATTTTTAGCAAGTGAGCAATAATGTTTCCTTACATTAACTAAATTATCATAGATGTATTGGCCTGCCACTGTTAAAATATTAATTTCTTTAAACAATTCTCTTAAAGAATCTCGCGGCCGAAGGTTGTATATGGCGCGAACAGCTCTTTTTTAGAGCACAAAAATATTTCCAATATTAGCTGCTGAGCCCCACAACAACATTCCGTAGGACATTACACTATGAAAATAACTAAAATAGACCAGCCTTGCCGTTTCAATGTCAGTTAAGAGCCTTATTTGTTTAACTGCGAATGCCGCAGAACTGAGTCTACTCGACAAGGCATCAATATGTGGATCCCATTGTAGTCGTGAATCTACTGTAATACCTAGAAATTTTGTGCTCTCAACACACTCGACTACTTCTGCATTCAAATTAATATGCACGTCTACCTGCCTTACATTAGGTAAAGTGAATTTTACACATTTTGTTTTCTTCGGGTTTAATGCTAAATTATTAATGTTAAACCAATTCAAAACTTTAGAGAGAGCACTATTTACATCGTCAGAACAATTATTACCTCTATCGACTTTGAAGACTAAGGAGGTATCATCTGCAAATAGCACTGTCTCACATAAATTCTCCGCGTAGTAAGGTAGGTCATTAATATAGATTAAGAACAGTAAAGGTCCCAATATCGATCCTTGGGGCACGCCCATGCTAATGGGGGCTCCAGTAGATGCCGCTTTATTAATAATTACTTGTTGTGTTCTACCACATAGATAAGATTGCATAAGGCTAACTGATTTATTAGAGATACCATAATGTTCTAACTTCTTTAAGAGAGTTATGTGATCAACACAATCGAACGCTTTAGAAAGGTCACAAAAAATGCCAATTACATCTTGCTTAGCCTCCCAAGCGTCAAAGATATGCTTCAAAAGTGCAATTCCAGCATCAGTAGTGCTTTTGCCTTTAGAAAAACCAAACTGATTCTTATGTAGTATATTATTCTTTGTAAAATATTCTAATAATTGAAGATATATAATTTTTTCAAATAGTTTACTTAGTGCAGGTAAAATAGATATTGGTCTAAAATTTGTTGGATCACTTTTATCTCCTGCTTTAAACAGAGGAATTAATTTACTGTATTTCATTAAGTCAGGAAAGATACCTTCGTCAATGCATTTGTTAAAAATAAACGCTAAATAAGGAGCTATTACATCAATAATTGATTTAATAATATTGGTAGAAATGCCCCATAGATCCTCTGTTTTTTTAACATTAATTATTTTAAAAGCTTTTATGATATCATCACTGATTGAGTACTTTGTGGTAGGACTAATGAGAAAAAAAGTCTTATTAGCTCTACGGTAGAACTAACCAGTAGAACAAGTGGGAACAAAACAAAAAGATGGTAGTTGGAGGGAAAGTACCCTAAATATTGATGATGGCAAACTTTACTGAATGGAAACATTCCTTTATTAAAAAAAAACAGCATTAAATTTTTTTTGATAAATCGAACGGTGGCTAAAATCCGACGAAATAACATCCAGTAAGGGTATAAATTTCTTCTTAATAATATAGTATCTTAAATTAAAGGCAGACTCAAGAAAGGTAAGTTAATGGTAGTTTAGTTAAAAAAATGTTGTAGGTACTAACTTCTTAATTTTTTCAAAAATCTTTAAATGCAGTGTAACTGATTTTTTCAGAAAATGATGGTAACATTATTAATATTTAGGGTACTTATAACTTTCTCTTCAATTACAGCCTTTTTCCACTCTGTGTAACGCTATACCGTCTTTTTTGGTAGTCGATTATAAAAATGGCCTTCAGCTTAATAA
Organism: Catoptria pinella; assembly: GCA_963556745.1. Lineage (NCBI taxonomy): Eukaryota > Metazoa > Arthropoda > Insecta > Lepidoptera > Crambidae > Catoptria > Catoptria pinella. The sequence goes on from OY750762.1 coordinate 14,693,424, forward strand.
CAATTCCCGTACATTCGCAAAAGGCAGCAGTTATTCATACCAATCTCATTCACGATCTCCACGCAGGAAAATCGTATAATAAAGAAATATGTACACGTAAATTTTGCATTCCCTGAAAGCATTCATGAACCAAAGTGAGTTTTTTTTGCTCATTTACAGCGATGCGAATAATAATAATGTTTGTTTTTTCTTTTTAAAACCAATCGTAGTAGCAAATGGGACTTTTGGGCTTTGTTCAAGTTACAAAATAACTGGTTGATTTAAACCGTTTAAGCTCATTTTCCGCTGATTCATATACTTACTGGGTTCAAGCTTTATTGAAAAAATAAAAAGAAATGATTAGCCTAATTGACCGAGCGAGCACGAAGCGCGAGCGAAGCGTCTCTATTTCAGCTTGGACAAAAATGCTTTCGAAATGTCCGTCAGGCAGCTGTCTGTCCGTTTGTGTCCGCATTTCTCAACCGATTCTCGTGAAATTTTGTGAACAGGTTCGAAAAGTTAAAAGAAATTTATGTCGAGACAGTTTTTCGAAAATTTGCGATAAAAAATTCACCCACTGAGTGTCAACCTCGTAGCGACATCTATTATATTACTTTTTAAGCAACATACAATTTGAGTGAGATCTAGAGCTCACTGAGCCACTAGTGGTAATTTGTAAAATTTGTAGTTTTTACTACAGAGAAGGTCTTTTCATGTCTTAATAATAAATACTTGATTGAAATCAGTTTTCACCAGTCCTGGGTATGTTCCAATTATTTCAATTGACAGATAATTCAGTAGAAATACTGTTTTAAATCAGAATATAGCACTCACGGAATAAATTTTAACTACCTACATTGTCAATTGTCAACAATCGGTTTAAAAAGTTGGTTTCAAAGGTTTATGTTTTTCAATTACAAATTCAAATATATCACTCTTCAAAACAAATTAACCATAAAGCAATGATTATGCAGGTAACCCTATAACCGTATTACAGGCCGGGTGTGACGTAACACCCGGCCCAATATCCCATAAATCGGCCGGTCGATAATGCCCATAACTCCGGCCCGGCCGGATCCGAATCGCTGACCTGTCACAATCTTATTACATTAGCTCTAATATTCAATGTGTATGCGTGGCGTGGCCCGCGGTTTTGGTTATGCCACCTCTGTTATTACATTAGATCTATTTTAGTTTTGAGTGAGAAACTAAATTACGATTTAATTTTCATTATTATTTTAACGCTATTATACATTATGCAACTGAAAAGAAGAATAGACCCTGGGTCGTGCGGATGCTGCAGATCTATTAAAAAGTGCCGTGTGTTGACATAAGAATATGAATGGAGAGGGAATAAGGATTAATTTAGTACTTGATATAAATAATAGGTAGTCGAAAAAGTTCGCAGCCTTTTTGAAGTATGAGTTTTGTGTATTATATTTCTGGCAATACTTAACTTGGTGGGAATGTAATAGTGTTGGACAGTTGACTTTCTGGTAATAGCGGTAAAATTAAAACAAATTGATAATTGTCTTGCTTTTTTACATTTTTAATAATTTTTATTAGATATGTTTTGCAATTGTGAAAAAATAATAATGCTGCTAGTGAAAAGAAAGATTTTTATTGTTTGAGAAGTTGTTTCGTTACTACTAGAACTATTGTATAACAGAAAAGTAATGAACAATAAATAAATTCACCTTACACTCATGTGAATGTAGCGAAATGGCCAAGCCACATATTTTGACTAAGGTGTATCGTAGAGTTTGTGAAGTTAGGGCTTGTAGAGTTAGGGCGTGTAGAGATAGAAGCTTGGCTCTACATGAGGTCTGATAACTTTTATTTTCTTTATTATTTCAAAAGGTGGAGTTAGAAATTAAAAAAACACTTTGCCTCATGCTTGCACCTTTTTCGTGAGGTGAAAATGAATTTCCAAATAACATGACGTAATGGATTCCTGGAAAATGTTACTACTAAAGGTCATAGCTCATTAGAGCCACCCGTCACCTGACCGGCACCGCCTCGCCTCGAGCGGTTGGTATTCTTTATATGGACTTCTATGGATATGCACTCATTACATCAACTCCGTATCGTCACTGGATCGCCTCGCTCACAAGCTGTTCACGCGCGGACGTCGGGTGGACCACTCAGTGACAACTCGCTGCTCGCATGCTTGCCTTGTGTTGACTGCGCATTGACAATGTACGGGTCCCGAGTGGACCGCGCGCTGCCCGTGAATGATTTACGCGAACACAAATGCCTAGGAGCGGTCCACTCGTTGACCACGCGACGTTCACTCGTTGACCACGCGAGGTTCACTGGTTGATCACACGACGTTCACAAGTAACAACGCGTCGTCCACTCGTGGACCACCTGTCGGCAACGAGTTGACGCCGAACGACGAGGCGGTGCTGGTCGGGTGCCGGGTGGGTCTAATGAGCTATGACCTTAAAGATGCCAAGGATAAAGACAATTTGTGGAAATGAGATAACTGTCATTTGAACGGCGCTCTCCCCGGAATGAGAGGTGGCTAATGAAGTAAAACATTTTTCCTCTCCTAATCGGATCGCGCCCCTAATTAGTGTAACTTAATTACAATTAGCTACAGACTTTCGTTTATTTCTGTACTTAATTGTTATTTAAATGTACTACTTTTTCTTGACATTAATTTGGCATTGCTTTCCTAAGGGAAACGTAACATTTCGAAAGTAATCATTTTAAACACTCATTAAATGTATTTTTTAAAGATTTTCTTGAGCTAACTATTTTCTGGTCTCCTTTAACTTTTTTGATGGATATGTATCTATTTCAAGAAGTTGAATTGGGGCTTCACAATATTAAATAGCAGTGGCCAAACTGTCGCAGTCGATTTGACGTTCTTTTTAATTTCAATATAAAAGTCATCTGGAATCTAGGTAGATCCAGGTAGGTACCTAAGTTTATATTATTCTCAAAACGATCCGACACAATATTAATAGACATAAGTATCTCCATCAATAGAAAATTTACTCGATCATGAAGATGAACTCGAAATCCAGCGCACACGCACAACCGCATACCAGCCTCAATTAAACGGAATTATCGAGCACTGGCACAGAACGCTGAAAGCAGCACTCACAGCACGTCTTCAAAATAAAAAAAAACCTTTTAACCCTACATATATTTAGAAGGACATGAATACATGTATTCATAAGAAATGATGCCATCCAAGCCTCCTGTACGCTTCGCTGGGGGCGGAGTGATGTATGTAGCTACCTACGTGTGTCATACAAAACGCATACTCCTGCGCACGACCGCGCGCGCCGCACTCCCAAGAAGACTGACGTCACGCGAGCGGCCGACGCCCCGCAATATTTACGTTTCCCGGGATACAGAGTAAATTACGGAAAAAATATTCATTACAACTTTGGTATTGTTTCAATTAACTACCTAGCAAACAGCTACAATAACAACGTCTTCCTTCTCACTACTCACCGAGCAACGAGGTTCCCAAACAGCAACAATAATACTAGTGGTGTGTAATGATGCCCATTTATAAAATACTCCCGGAACCAGCAGCGATCCGTCCAAACTATCGCGTGACGGCGGTCGTTTGCAACAAATCTTTGCCACAACGACGCCATTTTGGGAGCCGACGCCATCAGCGATCGTCATTTCTTTTAAAAGTCGTAAAAAATAATAAAGACCGGTCAGACGCGAAGATAGCGTTCGGGCTAATCAAATAGATAGTCACGCGACTGCGCCAACTGTGCGTGGGCACGTCATCTGATATAACACCACGGCACGCCACCGTGAAGTGAATAATTTGTGAATTCATTTAAAAATAAAAATAACATTTAAACATCTGACACCAATCTTTTACTTCAGAACTATGCAGAACTTGTACTAGGGTGACAAAAAAAAATGGATGAGAATATATCCATCCATTAATAATTAATGATTTATTTCATTCATATTCATTCATTCATGATAATATTTATTTTTAAATGAATTCACAAATTATTTACTTCACGGTAAATTATGAGAAAATACTTATGTTCATCAGACAAAAATGTCATCGGAATTTGAAATCGTGATGCAGTGAGCATGATTTCTACTGGTGCCAGTGCACCAAATGGCGACTTTTGTCTTTATCATTAGAAAATATATAACCGATCATAATAATCAATTAACATTATTACAAAACCAATCTGAGGTTTACTATTTTTCTACTATTTTTTTACTATTCAAGAAAATCCAAATATTCAACTGATTTCAAACAAGCGCGTGACACGCATTCCGGTCACATTTGATATGAAATATGCGTTGCGAATGAATGAACGAGTGAAAGAATGGAGTCGTTCACGCAACAGTTTCCCGGAGTGTGTGTTTTATGATCCGAACCCCTTGTTCTATGCTTAATTTATTGTGCGTTTTCGTTTGTATCTCCGGTAAACACGCGTTTGTATTGCACATTATTTTACAAGTCTGTTACGAAGCTATTGATGTCAGTAATTTGGTTTTTTGTTACTATATAGTAGATTTGTCGTAGAAACCTGATAATTTTTTATTTACCTTGAAGTTTAACTCGCTTAGATTTCTTTAGGAAGACGTTAAATATACTTCTATCTACTCACATACTTGTAAATTCTAATTTGGTTTTACAAAATATTAAATTTGTTAGTCAAAGTGATCCACATAATATGTGGATTTGGATAGTTTTATAACAAAGTTATATACTTTACCTATTCTTGTTTCACAATGACTGATTGATTTAACAATTTGTAAAATCAAATTAGAATTTACAAGTAGGTAAGTAAGTAGGTATATTAATATCTTAACCAACTAAAATTCATTTTATCTCAAATGATTGTAACATTGTATTGAAACTTGAGAAGCATACTACACATCGTGTAGGAAATAAAATAATTCATATCTAGGTAAGAGTAATTCAGTTTACAAAAGCATACGAGATTCATCTGCAAGCTTCACCGAAGGCAATATTGCAGCTTCTGAAACAAGCTTGGGAACAATATAAGGGTATTGTAGTTTCAGGGGTTTATTTTGTTTGAAGTACTTAGTTAAATAACTTTATAAGAAAGCTTTATAACTATGGGTGCCATTTCCATGAGGAAAAAACCCTCTTTAAATAATAAATGAAAAAAAAAACTTCATAAATATGTAGAAACGCAATTACTAATAAAGATTGTATACACAGTGTTTTGTCTCTTTCTTTTTAATAACAAACTTAAATAGTTTGACAGAGAGTAACCATTGTGTAACTATACTTCTGCTATACAACCTTTATTAGTAAGGGGAAAGTGTGTTTTGTAGCAGTGATTTACCATTATTATACCTAAATATTAATTATAATATATAACTTCTATATTCTATATTATATTCTATATTCTTAATAGAACAGAGTAATTTTTGAAAATTTTATTCGAATCATTTGATAATGCTACACTTTGAAGATTTGCTTAATGCAGTTTCACGATACTGTACATATTCTGTCAGTTTGCAGTAAGAGTTGTGTATTTATTTCTTTAATCTCTTTATTGTACAACAATAAAATAATGTACAAGAGGTTGACTTAATATAATATTACACCTAGTTCCCTTAACTTCATTTCCAGTAGGATCTTTCGCATTTCTCAACCGATTCTCGTGAAACAATGTCAGCAGGTTCGATAATTATATAATTTTACTTGTTGTGCCATTCGAAAAATTTTCAAAATTAGAAGCGCCATCTAGCTTCGAATAGATATACTAAAAGAATACCTAACCTACCAAACAAAACATAGTACCTACTGTCATTAAATTTAGATTTTTCGCATTCACAATGCTATTTTTATATTAAGATAAATAATATTAGAAAAAATACTTCGCCGCGCCGGGGGTGCGGGTTCGAGTCCCGTCTGAGGTGCTACGGGTGAGTCGATTTTTAGCGACTCGGTAGCATAATTGGTCAGTGCATTGGGCCGGAATCCCAAGGGTGCGGGTTCGAGTCCCGTCTGAGGTGCTACGGGTGAGTCGATTTTTTCTAGTATTTTTTCTAATATTATTTATCTTAATAGTACCTACTGCTTTTCAAAAGCAGTGTTAATCTCGTGGCGTTAATTTTTAAACAACATAAAGTTTGAGCGAGGTGTACAACTCACTGAGCCACTAGTAAATTACATCTGCAGTTTAGGCTAACGCTGGCAGTACCTCTTGAAATGCTAACTTAATACATTACACTTCTGTATTTACATATAAATGAAACAGTGAACGGTCGCTAATTAAAATATTCTTTCAAAAGCAACAGCAGTAATTTTCATAAGCAATGCAGATTCACAGAGGCGGCTCATTAACGGGCCCCAAGAGGCCCGGTCGTTTTTCGCGTGAACCGGCCCACAGGATAACCGGTTACGCTGCCGAATCCGCTCGGTTTTCCCTACCGGGTTTTAATCCACCCGGGTTTTTATTCAACTGTTTTTTATACTCGCTTCGACCGCTTAACTCACTTAAGTGGTGACGTAATTCGTCATGTAAATAGGTTTTATTTAATTAATATCGCTCTACGCAATGATTTTTTTTGTTTTCTAAGGGAAAAATGGAAGCACAAAATTTTGTTTCTTTGTTTATTTAGGGTAAATGTTATTTTATATATGTTAGTGCAGGAGAATGTAATTGTAGCGAATGAAATAAAGCCTTATTTGCAATGATTAATTTTAATTAATTCATCAACGCCCGAGTGACCGAATGCGGCCGGACAATAATAGAATACCTCTTGTGTCTTACTTTCCGGGCCTTGATGGGTTAATGCCATTTAAAATAATATTTAAAATGCAAAAAAGTTGCAAGTAACGGTTTTTTACAAAATTTAAGAATGATTTAAATATTTAATATTGATAGGTTAATGCAAAAGTCATTTGTTTATGGGTAGTTATTGATTTTACGTATTCTTCGGTGTGCGATTTTACATTGACCTGTTTTGATTTTAGTGCCTATTTCAGCCATTAACACATTTCAGTGACAGCCACGGGAACCTACCCTTTTATGTAATAGCCAGTCTTGACACAATATGATGATATAAATAAAATTACTAACAACAGCATTAAGATCAGGTACTAATACATATGGATGAAATTTATTGGAAATAAAAATTATTTTATTTTATTTTATTTAATTTCAAGCAACGTTGTTGGTGAAACTCAAATTATATTTCTCTGCCAGTCTTCTGCGAGTCACAGTATTCACAGTCTGTTTGACATCGTAGCAATATCTGATTACGGTGCGTTGCGTATTCAAGGCACGAGAAACGTGCATTGTGCATTCAAAATAACACCCTAATCCAAATGATGAAAGGTGTGAAATGGTCAAGTATAGTCTATTCCAAATTCTTTGAATTTATAGTCCATGTTTGAACTCAGGCTGTTATAATTTGGCAACATTGATGTTTAGTAAATCTTTAAGGTTTTTCATTGTCTTTTCTAATATACACTTCTAAGACTTTCGCGCGTACAGTTCATTAGAAATAAAACACTCTTTACGGATTACAGCGCGTATATTATTAATTCAGGTGTTGTTTTAGAATGATTTAGTTTGTATTTATTGGTTTTTTGAATTCCCGACGTTTCGACACTTTTTCAGGAGCCGTGGTCACGGGAGGACTAAAGCAAAAAGGCTGCTCATATTTTTATGAAATTACCCGCTCGAAACTTTATAAAAATGTATTCAAGTTTATTAAATTATTTTATAGCTGTGTTCTGATTTTTTCATTATTACTGAATTAAATTGAAGAAAGTTAATTAGAAAACAAGATCTAGCTACTGAATCTACTACCAGTTCACAAATTGGGAGGCCTCTGAGAGAAAGAACTGGCGGAAGAAAACTCAGAGAGGTTGTGTCGACCTCCCTTTTGATCCCTATCTACAAAACGAACTAACTATATCTTTAGATCCTGTAGTGTGTGATTTGGGATGGGATTTTAGTTGATGAATTATGGGGTCCCAAGCTGGTGGTACTCTCCAACCATCTTCTCTATTGAAATTTGGATATTTATTGATTTCAATTAAATGGCCTCGCGTAGTATTCTGGGAATTCGAAAAATTCAAATTCGAATTCAAAAAACCAATAAATAAAAACTAAATAATTCTAAAACAATACCTGAATTAGTAATAAGTGTAATCCGTAAAAAGTGTTTTATTTCTAATGTCTTTTCTAAGTTACAAAGGTAAAATATATGTCATGGTAGCATCCTCCAACAGGAGAAGCTTAACGTGCTGAAGTGGACTTTAATGGGATGCTATTATGATAGCGTTGCACCAACAAAACAAAATAAAACACTGAGACATATTATTCAAGCATATTAGGACTAATTGTTTGCATGGAATAAATTCGTCAATTTTCATAATTACGTTTACCCCAACAGTTAAGTTTAAACATGACTAAACAATTTATACAACCCCTCAAAATTCTTAACTAATTACCTCTAATCACTAGAGGCGTTAAAACTACAAGTTTGATAAAATAATTTGTTGTTAACGGCCGCTGTGGTGGACACGGGTCAAGAGTAGGGTATCACAACTCTTAATTGATCAAGGATACCATTAATTTTGAAACAATAATGATTTCATTAACTATTACTTAAGTGTAGTTGATCAAAATTTAATGTTTGATATAATTGATTTTGTATTTCGAAATAATGTAATAGTTTATTATCTATTTGTAGCTTTTGACGTAAAAAAATAATAATAATAAGGTACATTTTCGGGATTTCGCAGTTACATTTTATCAACTTTTTAAAAGCAAATAATTGTTATTTTAGCAAAATTACTATACTGCACATTTATAACCTACCTCTTATACGAGTTTACGCTAACTATATTCGTTATCAAAAACTAATAGTTATATCTCTTTTACTTGCGTTAAGCAGTATGTCCGACACTATTCGATACACAGATTAACAGATTACATAAACTTGTACTAGGGGTACCGTACAGAAATTATTGCAGAATATGCGGTTATTTAACACGTTTCGTATTTAAAACGAACGCTCCTAAACCAAGAGTCATATTCCTGAATTGTCCAGCAATTTAGGTCACCCCACACGGTCACGTGTTTTATTTAATTAAAATAAATTTGTCGCGCGTGCGTCACTCCCCGCGATTAATTCGATTTGTGAATCCTGACTGATAAATCTTTTACGAATTTCGATGAGCCTTATAATTTTAAATAATGTACAGCTATTGATAGGATTTACTTTTATCAAATAATTTACGAAAAATGTATCTAAAGGTTCGCTATATAATTCTACATCATCGAACTACATTTTGATCTGATTTCTAAACTACAAAAATGGATATTGTAACATTTCAATGTTTTATATTTTATTTAAAATATTATTATTTACTACTAAATTTGGATTCTTCATTATTATATTGCTTCACAGGAAAACAAATTGGAAACGGAAATGAAATAGTAAAGCAAACATAAAACTAATTATGTCATGTCAAATATGAAAGGACGTGAAGCCTCACTTACTATCCCCCCAACGAGCAGAATTACTTCCCTTCCTGTTGTACAGCCTTCGATCTGTTGCTACAATTGTATCAATATTGGAAATCGTAACTCGATTTCGGAACGCTTGCTGTCAACCTAGTGACATCACAAGACAAAATGGCTGACGGTTTCGTATTTCAAAGCGGGATTTAGTAGTGCTTTCCTGATTTCTCCCTTATACAGCATACGCTGAAACGGAGTAGGCTTTTTTGATAAACGTGACAATTTGTCACCTGTCATGACAATTTTATATCCATCGCGTCAATTAGTTTGACGCGAAAAAACAAACTGTTCATAGCTACACCGCAATGTAAACCAAATTGTCATGACGATTTGACAAATTGTCACGTTATTAAATAGGGCCCTTGAATATTTTTATGACCAATTATTTCAAGACTACCCCTACCACCAACCAATATTTTTTCGAGTGATTTAAGATTTGAATCAGTATCCGAAAATGAATGTTAAGTACTCTTGTTTATCTAACAACTTGATTCCCTGTACCTACCGTGATATTGACCAGTGACATATCCTGTGTATTGAAAACCATGTCTTATATTTTACTTATATAAAGTCACATAAATTCTCAAAGGTGAATAATAAAATAAAGGTATGTATGGCGGTAGTTTCGATGTGCGATTAATAAAAAGTTGAGGAAAGCGAGGGGAAGTTGGAAAGTGCGGACTATGATCATTAATTTTATAAATGCGACACTAGATTTAAAGTTTGTGGCAAAATCAGCGTATTAAAAGTTTGGGAAACGGTAGTTATCTAGGGCGGTAACGTCAACGTGTGATGTTTACGTTCAAAATGTAATCCTACGAGATGGACAGAGCTTTAAGTATTACTGCTAGACGCTAGAATTGTCACAACGAGTTTGATATACAGCTTAAAGGTTTTAAGCATCGTTCATTTCCACACATGTAGTTCAGTAAAGGGATAGTCAGTTTGATGTGGTTTAGTAAATAGATGAAACATCACTCTTGTAAATTCACAAATCAGGTCGTTAATTTAGCTGCAAGTACTACGCACACGAGTTTGTAATTGAAGCACGGCGATGACATGAAATGCATGTTATGTTATCATAGCTCTACTAATTAAAATCAACACAGTCAAAAGCGTTTACCTTGTGCCCAACTTTAGCACAAATGAGGAATTACGTGCTAATCCTCGTCACATTGTAATGGAGCTTGCAAAATTGAGCTTAATTATTAACATAAACTACATCAAATAACAGATTAGAGTTGGTGACGCGGGAGCGCAATGCTTTGCATATTATTCTGGGAGGCGGTGTTGCTAGAACGAATTATTCGCTCATTAACTATTTCGATTGCCATTAAGTACCCGTAGCACGAACATCTATAGAGAAATAAAAACTCACGTAAAAAAATTTGATAGAGTAATTTTGTATGGGAAATTTGTACAGCGTCATCTACCGCCAAAAAGCAAAATGAAAGTTTCCATAGATAATTACTCTATCGAGTTTTCTATTTCTATTCAGTTTCGACGACCACCGTGGTCAAGTGGTTTGCACGCCGGTTTTCAAGGTGTCGCCATCTCTATGGTCCCGTTTTCGATACCCGGCTGGGTCAATTTAGAACACGGTTTTCTATATTGGCTCAGGTCTGGGTATTTGTAGTTCCACCGCGTTGTCTCTGATTTCCTTAACACAAGTGCTTTAGCTACTTACTTTGAAATCGAAGCAATGTTTGCTAATATTCATTATTATTATTTATTTATTTGAAAGTAAGATTTTGTATGAACGGCACCGTCACTCTCAAACAAAACTGTACTTGTTTACTAAAGTTTATTTAAAGTTTATTATTATTATTTATATTATTTAACTTAATGTAGGTCTTTATTAGTCCATTATTTACATAGATAAACCCTTTTCTGGTTTCTTTTGACCTTTGAACTTCTTGGCTAACGTTCATTCTAGTGAATGCATCGTTTGTAATAATTAAGATGACAAGTGCATTAAAAGGTTTTGGTTAAAACCTTGCCAGTACAACTTCCAGTAATATTAGGGCTTTATTCACATGTTCCAGATCTTACATAAAACTGGTTTAATTTAAAAAAAATGATTTTTTTTTTTATATTACTGTTAAATATTCGGAACCTGTTAAGGAAATCAGAGACAACCCTTGTGACTGAAATCAGAAACGAAATTGTTATTCAAGTAACTTAAAGGCAATATTTTGAATCCAAGTCTTTTCTAATTTCCATAAGCTTCTACAGACCAAGTTTACACGCGTGAAACACAAATCTCGTACGGCATTAAACTTAGACTCGGAAAGTTTGCAGCTGAACTGGAAAATGATGCTACGTGACACATTCGTGGGAGTCAAATGTGTGTTTGATAACGACAGACGGAGTTTTTCCTCCGGCGGGCGGCTCAAAATAAAACTCTCGTTTGATATGTCCCTTTCGAATCTGATTTCCCTTTTTGCGTTTATAGAACTTTGTCGGCCTATGAAGTTTATGAAAGTTATCATTTACAATATTGGATAAAGATGAATGGTTTCTTTTAAATTAGAATTTTAACTCTCGATGGGATATGTCCCAACAACAACAAATAGTCGATTTGTTTAAAGAAAATGTACTATAATTTATTGGTAAAAAACTATTTGTTTAAAGTGCCAATGGAAATAGCGCAATTCGCAGAAAATTGTTGAAAACAGCAACACCAAAAGGATAGTCAGAATTCATTTTATTTGAAAGATTTAAAGTGTTGCAAGCATTATTAGTTACAAAATATTAGTTAGAAAATTACAATATCCAAATACTGCTTATACGTGACAGCACGTGGAGCTTCATCATTTCAAACATTAGTACGAAAAACAAATAGTACGTAATGAACACGTTTCTATGTGACACACAAAATCTACTAAGCGTTCTGAACAAATCCCTATCCAGCGTCTCCATTAATAACACAATTAATGTTCGAGCGCTCATTTCCTAGCAACAATTAACTTCTAAACGTGAACGCAATTAATTTTAATTAGAAACACTTGGGGAAAAAGAGAAAAAATAACAATTCAGTGAAAGTGTCCGTCTGAAATGGAGACCGTAGCTCAACGGGAGTACTTTGTTTGTTTATAGTTTGTTTACTTGATAATACTAAATAAGGCTTCAAGCTAAATGAACAATTATTATTTTTTATTTTCTTTGTTCTTTGCGTATTATCAAATTTTTCTTATTCTTTATTAAACAACACGTTGGGCGCCAAACAAAAATGTGATATTAAATTCTGCTTTTCTGTAAATTGTAATATTCGCTACCAAATATTTATCAAATACTTATCTGTAATGAATAATAATAACAAAAACAAATTATATATTAAAGATGATTATTAAAGCAAGCGACTTACATCATCAGTAAAAATTCCTATCTGTTGTGCAACAATAATTTAAAAAAAAAGCCCATTTTGTTTATAAGGTGAATCAATCCCAGTATTGATTAAACGGCCTTCTATTACCCATTGAAGTAACAACACGCGATAGTCCATTAAATTGGCCCCACGTTGGGCGCCAAAACTCCCCACCCTCCTCTAAATCACTTCCGGTGTCCAACACTGATAGAGGCCCGGCCTTCCGGGTCAAGTGAACCGGAATAATATGCGTGGCTTATTAATTGAGTTCAACTTCTCGAAATGAGTTAGTCTTCTAATAGATTTCGATTTTTTTGGTTAATTTACCACATGGAAGATCTTCATCTCATCTCATCAGATCTCCATCTTAGATTTTAAAACTGAAAGTAAGGATTGAAAATGTATTAAAAGAGAATGTTCGAACCTGGTTCTTATGTGTATTTTATATGTGTAAAAATAACCTATAATTTGATGAACTTCTTAGGCATATTTCTCAGGAATCCGTCGAACTAGAGTAATGATGTTTCTTTAAAATTAACAAAGAGTTAAAACCCTGTAAAATGAGGGTAGATTTTATAATGATACATATTCATACAATTTGAAACTATAGTTCATACTTCAGTGAATTTTCCTTTAATCTTTTATCCTTACTAATAATATTATAAATGCGAAGGTAAGTTTGTTCGTTTGTTACGCCTTCACGTTCTAACTACTCTTCTCATGAACATAAAATGTTTCATACACAACATTGTCAGGGGTGCAGAAAAGATCATAAGGTACCTTTCATCTAGAAAATATACTGTACCTGAGGGATACAAAATTACTTTTAGATATTTTCCACCATAACAACGCGGCCTACTGTAATGTATAATTAATAATAACAATAGTGAAATATTAGACAACATCACAAACATTACTCTGATCCCAAAGTAAGTAGCTAAAGCATTTGTGTTATGGAAATCAGAGACAACGGTGGTAAACACACACACCTAGACCTGAGCCAATATAAAAAAGTTAGTTTTCTAAATTGACCCAGCCGGGGATTGAACCCGGGACCTCAGCGATGGCGACACCTTAAAAACCGGCGTACAAACCACTCGACCACGGAGGTCGTTATTTTAGTTAATAATACTAAAATAATAAACTTGGAACCTTATTGTAAGTCGCGGGCAAAAGCCATACTCCCAAATACGAATCTTATAGTGAAGGCCACCTTAAATTCAAAAAAGTTGTCAGATTTGACAGAAACTCTATGAACTGACAGCTTCCTTAAAGTTAAGGAGACCTTAACTAAAGATTTTAGCTAAGAAGCCTTTAAGTATCCGACCGTTAATGCCATAAAAACTATTTCCAGGCGAACGAAGTCTCGGGCAAAAGCTAGTAGTAGCAAAAACTATATAAATATTCGGTCTATATGTTTAATATCTTCTCGACTCAGATTCCTTAAAGTGTAGCGTTAAAAGTCACATAAGGTTGTAACAGTCTAGACGCATTAACGTTCTCCGAAATATCATAATGTGTGCCATGTTTGCTTAAGAAACTCACCTCAGACTATACATGTTGACCTTGAGACCGCCTTTATGCACTACATAATAAAAGCTATTTTCGCAGTTTAACTGTATAACCTGACGTGCTGTTGTAATGTACATCAAAGATGACTTCATAATAATCTAATGAAATAAAGACTTAATTTGGTTAAAAGTTGTAGAAACATTTTAATAGTGACACGAATTGTAAAGCATCTCGTATTAAGCTTTCACGTAATGTTTTTAATTAATTAAACATTTGGTTTAAATTACAAGAGTAAGCGAAATCTTATATCGATAACCATTTCTTTTTCTTATAGGTTGTTGTTGTGTCTCATGATCAATCTCTCATAATCAAACAAATTTTTGGCTCGATATTTAAACAGTTACTTATGTATTTATTTTGATAATACTTTCAATACTCTTTGCTGAGACGTGAAACAGATCGAGCGTGGCCCACGAATTCTTGATCCTTTCCTAATCTGTTTCCTGTTCCTAATAACTATTTCCTAATTACATCGTTAGTTAAAGTCAGTGTTAATTTCAAATAAACCAATCGTGACTAATAGGTTTTATTGGTTTATCTAAAGTCAGTGAAGTCGCTTTTCTCGTATCACTTGCCTAAATATTAGTGTAGCGAACTCCAGCCTCATAAGGTGTAATAAAAGTTAATGGCAACATTTTCAGCATCATACTCGTATTGTTTTAAGAGCGAACCCATTTCCGAGTATTATTACGTATGTGTGATAGACTAGGAAGATGGGAATGGGGTGTCGATTCGGCAGCAGTTGTTTTGAATATACACTTCTAAGATATTCGCGCGTACAGTTCATTAGAAATAAAACACTTTTTACGGATAACAGCGCGTATATTATTAATTCAGGTGTTGTTTTGGAATTATTTAGTTTGTATTTATTGGTTTTTTAGAATTCCCGACGTTTCGACACCTTTCCAGGGGCCGTGGTCACGGGAGGACTGTGGAGAGTCCTCCCGTGATTGATGAGTGGAGAGTTGTTTTGAATATTACTCCCGTGTAAGTGAAATTCATGGAGAAATTAAATTGAGCCTTAACACCGTTATTTTGGAATGAGTTTGCTTTAAATTAACAATTTGATATTTATTACGTTTTTACGGCTGGTATTCCACGTGTTTATGACATGACAACCAAAGTGAATGAGTCAAATCGGTCATATCACGCTTCATTGTTCTTGATTCTTAATTGAGATATTTTAATGATTTTGAATAGTTAAAGTATCAAATTATTTAAGTTTAGTTAAAATAATAGGATTTAAACGCGTACGTAACTAATGATAGGTATTTACACCTACCTATTTTCCCGACGTTTCTACCAAGTTTAAAAGTGTATTTAAGTTTAGCTAGTAAAGTTAAGTATTTAAGTACAAAATGGTACTTTTGGGCCTATTTCACAATTAGAAAGAAATAATTTTATTTGCTTATGATCGGGGTACATAATTTATAGGTCTTAATTAGTTACATCTCCTCCCATTCAGCCAACAATAGTAGCATGCAAATTTATTTTATATATTATAAGGTGCAATAAACTATTTTAAATTACAATAAGTCATAAAAAAGAAACCAAATAAAAACAAAAACAATAAAGGCAATCACAAATACAAAGGCTTTATGATTTGATTCCTTTCGCCATAAAGAAGGGTTTACAAATGTCAAAAAAAAAAAATAATTGTCTATGATAGATGTCAATGTCAATTGTAATTTTTCCACTTTCGAAAGTGGCGTGGCGTCCATTTTGGGAAACTAATGAAAAGTTTTAAAATGAAAACTTTGTTAACATGTCAATTCTGAATTATTAAATTTATACGTTATGTTAAGTGAGATACAATAAAATAAAGAAACAAAAAAGAGATATACACCCAGGCTATACAATTTGCGCAGTAAGTACATAATTTTCTAATATATCCTGCTACAAGAAAGTGTTACCTTATATACTTAGTAGGTAAATGATTCGCAATGATTGTGGTTGAAATAATCTTTCACCGAATAAAAAACATGTGCGATAGGCCATTTAAATAAATTACTTAAGAATTGTTTCACGTTAAGCTCCTTAATTCTTTAAAAGGTAAGATCTTAGTAGCTCACTTGACAGAGTGTGATATAAAAAATATGTCAATCATCTGTCAAGTAAGCTACTCAGAACTTGCTTTTAGGGTTCTATTCCAAAATAGTAAAAAGGAACCCTTATGGTGCTACTCAGTCTGTCGGTCACAGCTGGATATTTCAAGAACTACCAATGCTATCAACTTGAAATTTGGAATAGGTTTAGATGACGTCTGCCCAACTATTTTGCAAATAAGAGAGAAATAATAATAATAATAATCTTTATTTCTCATCACAAACATTGAACACATCCTTATATTATTTAAACTAAGTTAGTGTAAGATTGATGTCTGAAATAGGGAAATTAATACATACCCGTTGAACAAAAACACCGTTTTCAAGGCAAAGATAATTATTTATAAAAGAGCTTGGACTATATAAAACTGTGAAAACCAAACGACACCGCAATACAGCACGGGATAGCGACATCTATCGACTGTTTGACAAGCTAAATATGTACAGACGGTTATTTTAAGGTAAATTTAAGTTAGGTGCCGTATTCCAAATCACATAGTGGATAAAACATAATAAAAACAATTAGGAAGATTAAACACCCGTTAGCACAGATCATCAGGCCCCACCGTCCCGGACGGTTGCAGTCATAGACTTATTTATACTGTATAATAAGTTTATGGTTGCAGTTTAGGGCATAGATAATGGACATGGACAATTGACGGACAAATAGGTGTATAGGTCACAAGCGAAAGTCCCACGGGGAACTGTTGGCGTTTAATGGAAAAGGTAAGGGTACTTGGTTTTAGCAGTATTTAGACTGAGTACATTACTCATAAGACAGTTGGAAACTAAATATAGCCCTATGAATATATACATTTGCAAAAGCGACTGAAACGGGTTCTTAAAAATTCGAAGTGGAGCTACTAGAGATGTGGGGTATCATATAAACTCAATTTTTTTAGGCCGCCGCATAGTTTTTGATTTCTTGATGACTTCGGACATAATGTGTCCGAAGTCATCAATGGCAGAAGTTTGTGTAAAGATTACAGAAAAAATAAATTAATGTTTCTAAATAGCACACTTTTCCAGAAATACTCAACAAAAATTACATTACTTAAGTCAAGAGATGGCGTTGACTGCACCTTAAAAAATAAAATTATTCTCCTAGTGTATTTGTATTATGACGGAACCTTCGATGTCGACTCGCTCTTGGCCGGTGTTTTTATTTTGAGACAGGTCCTTAGTAAGCAGGTTAATTAAGACTTGAATTAAAACTCTACCGCTTGCCTTACAGGCAATACATAAAATTTCATACGCCGCGAGCCTCAAATTTCAAGACTACTAAAAATACAATTTCACACGTAAATAACCCACGAGCTTTTGTCTACGTCACCGACTAACGAGGTAATTACAATAACAATGGTGGAACGCCACTGGCGGATGGCATAGCGTCATTTCGACTCCCGACAACCCTATTGTGGCATTTATTTGTGGCATAGTCACTCTCGGTAATTATTTTTTTGTTCACTCTGTATTTTTACAGGGTGCGCAGCGAAAACGTATCAATATATTTTCCGGGTCATCAATCAATTCGTTTTCTTCAGTCAAATTACAAATTAATCATGAATGGACTTAGTACCTATTCGGTATTTGTTGAAATAAGTTATGGCTTAAATAATTATAGACATAAAGCGGAAGTTTCCCTCGGGAACAGTACTATTTTCGGGATGAAACCTTCTTTGTACCCTGACAATATGCAAAATTTCAAGTACCTAATTAAGTCCAGAAGGTGTAACAAACAAACTGACTTTTGCATTTATAATATTATTATATGTATTTTGAGCATTGATAAACTTTTTCCGTATCGATTGTCTCGCTCAGACTCTCGTAAATTACACTTAACTATCCCACTCATGTCAAGCAGTTTTGCGACGACAAATAGATTTTTTTCGTTAAAAAAAAATCAATAATATAAAATACTAAAGAAAATATTCGACTTTTCACCAGGATTGTCTCAGGCGGGAATCGAACCCGCGACCTTCAATGCTCTTACTAACTCTTAATAACTTTTGTTCACGAAGCTCAGTGTTACTGAAGTCAATATGTTGCCTAAAATTAATATAATAACGCCAAGCTTTGTGTAATTGACAGGTCGCCAATTAATTGTACATTAATTATAATCATATTTCGTCATACAGCCGTGCTCAAATTAACATCAAATTATTATCACGCGATTAAAACAGGATAATTAGTTTTATTCCATTTGAATCCACGTAAATTAACATTCACCTCTAAACGCACTTCAGTTTTCTTAGCTAAACGTACAGCATAAAAAATAGTATGTAAACAAATAGCACATAACAAATAGTAAATGTAACAATTTTTTATTGTTACAGAAGCCGATTATACACTGGACGACTCGTTTTGGAATGAAGAGAGCCCAGTCGGTGAGTTTATTTCTTATTTCATATAAATTCTTTCCCATTCGAGTTGGTCTTAAAAGAGCAGCTACACCTAACTCAGTATTTTTATACTTTTAACAAAGCGTCTGAAATACGCTATCATAAATATGAGTTCCACAATAAGAGTCACGACCGAAGTTCGGGGAAACAACCTCCGGAGTACGGAGACAACGATACAGTAATCTCAAGATACAGTTTAACTTCGTCGGCATCCATAGACACATAACAATAAGGAGTAACGATGCCAATAACCATAACTTGTTACGTGAAGCGAACTGAACGACGGAATATATTGGGAATCTTCGGGGCCCTGAATCTCGGAGACGAGAATCAATTTTTACAACTAGATTATAGCTTGTGGCACTTTTATCACGATCTGCTTTGTATTAGTAGTTTGTATAATCTTGTTTTTTCTTATTTATCTAAAAATAATTGATAGCTCAATTATGAAGGGTCATCGAGCACCTCGTGGGACTTAATATAAAAATAAAAGTATTAAAATAATTTTAATAGCAGAGACTTTTTTATTTATTAAGTGAGATTTCTTAAAAACCGAAAGGGGTGGGGTGCCTTTATACCGAAAGCAGCACGCGCATAATTCCCCAAAGTTTATCACCGGCAACGAGATATAAAAATGTGAAGCGACCTGGATATCCGGGCCATGCCCGTACATTACCCGGGTATAACCGGATCCCACGGCGTCGCTCGCTGCGAATTTGAAGCGATATATCACGAGGTGGAAGGACGTTTTGAATGAGAATACGTTTTTTGGGATGTAATGCGGAAAATGAGCGAAATGAGCGCCATTTTGGGCAAGGGCTCGTGCGGACTTATAGTTTCCGTCCGGCTGTTAATTTTTCTCGTTTTGCGAAATTTTGATGGGTCGTTTTTGGTTGGTTAAGGGTTAAGTTTTTCATGGAACTGGCGACACTTCTAAGAATACAGAATGATGCATTTTTACTGGATATTATTAATGGATTTTAGAAGAGAATAAAAGGATCAATTTCAACAAGTCGTGTTTTTTCTTTCATTTCGGTTGAATTTTTTATTATCAAGTTTTTTTAAATTCTAACCGTGGTTTATTGTATTTCTTTATACTCTAAATGCACATATTTAACACCATCAAAATATCTTTACAGACTTATGAGATATACGTGTTTAAAAATGTGATGTCACCGAAATGAAACGGTCGTTAACCGAAATGAAATAACTAGTCACCGAAATGAATGAACTTTTACACCGAAATTAAAATCCACCGAAGCAGACATATACAGGTGTACCGCAATACTTATACAGGGTATTTATTAATCCCCTTATAATCCTGAATATGATAGATAGCATTATCATGCATGCATACGACCTCATGGGTGAGTAAGACGTGAGTAAGGTAACCGGTCCGGTAACAACACAATTATCTGACCCTACCCTACTGTCAACTTCACCTGCACGCACTGGTGGTTCGCACGAATAGCTTGCGGCAATAACCTTCCAGTCGTCGTCATGATGCTGCTGAATAACAGACGAGGCTCTGACAACCGAGCAATGACAGTACACCATAGCCATACACCCAGCCGTGAAACTAATTGGAAGAGGCTTCAGTGACCTTTAGAATCTAAATCACTCCTTAAATTTTTACCTGGTGCAGAAGGCAAAAGAAAATCACTGCACTATTACTTATCCCAAGAAAATTATCATGAAATCACAATCAAAGATCTTAAGATGGCTTTGCAAATCCGCTTAGCAACCGGCCCCGTACTTCGTCCGGGGCAACGGTGGAAAATTGGATACCAGCCATGACGTTGTGAGAGATCAGGTAACGCATGGAATAAAATACTACTTGTATCTTAATTAAGATGCGGCAAATCCAGAGGATAGCTACTTGAAATGTACTTGGCTCACTACAGCCCGGGACTAAAGATCTTGGAAAAATAAATAACCAGATGTGAACTGAACATCTGCGGGCTTAGTGAAACTCATTGGAATGGAATGGTCATTTACCCACCGAGACACACGCCATCAACTTTTCTGGCAATGACAACATGACCCGAAATGGAGTGGCCGTCCTTCTTCCAAAACTCATAAGAAACACACATAACCAATCAGCAATCGAGTACTGAGCATCAAGCTCAAAGCGGCGCCAGCACTGCAACGGAGGCTGACCTGGTGAGTTTTTATGCCGAACTGGAGAGCGCCATGAGCAAGGTCTATTTTTTTCCTGTTTATTCTGCTTCATGGCGATCTGTGTATTCACAATAAGTCATTTCTTTGGCTGATCCTAGATCTGGATTTTACACATCTAAGAGAGCCAAATCTAGTTGTAAGATTTCTTTACAGCTAACACTCTTTTTGGCTATTAGATCTTTTAAGTAAAGTCGAAATGTCATGTCGTTTCAAACGGGCATGTTGTACACCTTTCTCTCCACTTAGGGTCTTAGCCAGTTCGTTCGCATGGGTAACAACCCTGTCTTGGTCTGTCTTTTTAGTGTACTGGGCTATTTCTTGCCGAACTGTGTTTATTTTAAGGTCTAAGTATGTATACTTGTTGCTAATGCACTGAGGGGATAAAGAGCATTGTCCGTAGTGCTTTGCTTTGAAATCTTTCTAGGATGTCTATATTAGCAAGGTCTCTAACAGATAAATGTCTGTGTAAATATTTATTTTTGTGTTTTATTTCCTGCATGATGTTGTTTTGTGTTTATAATCCCTATGTCTTAAGTATTTGTTTTTTTTTTCTTCTATTCTATAATTTATCATCAAGTACATGTCTGTTTCTATCACTCCTTGACCCTGTCATAATACTGTCATAATGCTTTTGGGTCATTCTAAACATCACAAGAATGACCCAGAAGTTAATTTTGCTGAGACAGGGCCAATTAGCAGCACACTTCAATGCTAAAGATTGGGGCTGACTTCCACCGACTAAGATTGAGACTAGGTCAGTGCGATAAAAGAAGTGAACGCCTGCTGATGCAATTTGCGGCCGACAAACAGCCTGTTCCAGAATCACCCTAGAAGACTTTATACCTGACGATAAGTATCTTAACCAAATTGACTTCATTCTAATTGGATCTCGATAGCGGATATCAGTCATAAATGCTCTCACTCTACTTGCGGCTGATTGCGGGTCAGACCACCAAACTCTTATCTCCAAAGTACGGCTAAAACTGAGAGCAGCCAGAAAGATAGAGAAATAAAAGAATCTAAATAGAGAATAACTCAAAGTTTATAGCAACACTCGAACAGAATTCGAGTCTATGGCTGTCCATAGACTCCAACTCTGTATGCAGAAATGAATATGGAGAACACTGATCAACTTTGGGGCCAAGCCAAAATTATGGTAAGGAATAGTCAAAAAGTCTGAACCACTCGCGGATACCATCAAACGGCAACACTAGATGAGCGACACTACTTTAGCACTGATTGAGGATAGATAGATAATGAAGGGTTTAGGAGCCGTTTGAGAACTAAACTGTTTAGTCTATCGGTCTGTAGTGTCTAGTCTAGGTACATCTCAACCAGCATGCAGACATGATCGTAACACACATCTTCAAACATTTGAAGAACGGAAAAGCCACAGCCACAGGTAGCAACGACACGACGTATCCCGGCGAGGCGGTGCATCTATCGAACGAGTCGCGGTGCAGGGTTAGGTCAAGCCAAGTGGTAAAATGCCAATGAGGTGGACGGACCAAGTCAGAGCAGCCGTGGATGACCGCTTGCACGTATGCATAAAGAAGGCAGCCACTAGCGAAGAATGCCGATGAATAGTAATGCAGGTCACTTCCACTTCCGCTGAAGGATTATGACGACCACCCTGCCAAGTTTACTGACTAAAAAGAGAAGATACGACCACGTAACATTATTATAAAGTCTGAAAACCATCGTATACCTGAGAAATGTTGCGTTTTTATTTGTAGTTATGGAAAACGGCAATGCAACCCTAGACGCAGAGGGACTATATTCCATAACTTAAATGGTCAAAACCACTACACTATGTTGGTCTAGACAGATTGTCACTGGCCAGTTTTTCATTCCATTACTTAAATGGTCAAAACCACTACACTATGTCGGTCTAGGCAGGTTGTCACTGGCCAGTTTTTCATAAAAAGAAACATATTCCCTTAATAATTCCCTTTCAATCAAGTAGTGGTTACAATAATAAAAGGTCGAAGTTAGTATCGCATAAAGTACATGCCTTAGAAACACATTAAAAAATACACTTAAGATTTTGAAATATCACCTGCTGGCCTGGATTTTCACCGAAATGAAATAATAATAAGCCGAAATGATAAAACAATCCACTGACATGAAACAATTATGCACCGAAATTCTCATCACTCACCGAAATGATTTTTTTTATCATTTCGGTTAGTTCTTTATCATTTCGGTTGACAGTTTAGGCCACCGAATCAACCGAAATGAAGACACCGAAATTAAAAACAAGAACAAAAATTGAAATTAAAAGAAAACTATTTAATATAGATTGTTATGAATACTACTCAAATAAACGTAGTAGAAATAGCGTACTTACGAACAATCAATTAAATATACTAGCTCTTTGGAAGACGAGTCATACCCATAAACGGAAATGAAAAGAAAGTTGTCCCATGACCACCGAACAGCAATACTTATTTTTTTGGCGGGAACCGCAGGCCAGCTGCGCACTTTCTTCCACAACTAGCACTTAGGCGGTACTGGTACGCAAGTTTTAATTGTATGAGGGGGGAGCTAGAGTTGTTCTATGCAAAAATATGCCTTATAAACTTTAGGTCACCGAAATGAATAGACTTTCTGGGACACATGCGTTTACTCATACCAGTTACTAAACTGGGTAGATATAATTATAAAATTACTTTGTGATAATACCCTCACTATTCAAGATTAAAATAAAAGTAACCACACATCCAAATAATCAATAGTTTTTGTTGTACGAGGGAAATTACACTGAAAAAAGTGTTCTGGACAGCTACCGAAATGATAAAATTGGGGCTTAACTATTATTTTACCCTAACTAACTGCAGTCCAAATAAAACAATATTTATTGCCTCTTATAGGCAACGACCTCTTCTACATAGAAAAAAATATTAGAACTGTAATGCAACGTTTTACACTACCGATTTCATCCGTGCTGCGTAAATTTTTCAAATGGGAAATCCACCCAAAAAGCACTTGCTGTTTAAAATAAGTTAAGTTTTACATACTTAAAAATTGTGAAAAATTCCAAAAAAACAGCAGAATAATCTGCGAGTTAAAAAAAACTCAAATACATTAAAATCATTATTTTCAAAGCAAAACCTGCTACTGACTTGTTCATATTTAAACCACTAAGCGTAAGCATACATCAACTCCTTTCGTATACAGCTAAGAAGGGTCTGTAGCTCCTCAAAACAATAACTCACGGACCTCAACAAATGAAGGACGTAACTCCCCCGGGAAGTTGAGGAACGTGACGAGGGATGCGTGGACGCAGGGAAAGGGGGAACACGTGCCAAGCAATCAGGAATACTCCGGAGGTAATAGGTACCAAGAGAAGGTTTTTATGTTGACAAAACCCTCATGACAATAATTGTGCATAATTGTATGTATTGTGGAAATTGTAGTACTTAATTGAAAAATTTTGGACATTGCTGATGGCACCTTCTTTTATTGACATACAAAATAATAATCTGGTAGCATCTTATTGTACCAAGATGCATTTGGCAAGTAAAATTTTGGCAAAGAATAGCAATACAATAATTCTGGTGTCCTTTAAAAAACTGTCTTTCTGGGATTGTTTTGGTAACATAATTTAAATGACAATAAAACTATTGGTCTTATTAATTCCACTGAGAGTATCTCATCGACAAAAGTGCCGATTGTAAGATAAAACATTTTGTAAATCCAAATAACATTCGCGCCACATTCGACACCATGTTTCGTGTCACCACTTCAAAGCCAGCTAACTATTTAAAACTTGTTGAGCCGGTTCGAAGCGGTTTTGGATTTCGGTTTTGATTTGGATTTGTGTCTCCTAGCACTGTCTTGCTTGTAGAGTAAAATTAATATCCATACGCTCTTTCTAATGTTTTAATACCCACTCTTTAATAAAGAGTTCTTATGTAAAGGTGTTTTTATAAATGAAACTATATTTAAATATACGAGGACTACATTTTTCAACGAACGTGGATAATCTGTGAAGGTTCCATCACCACTAAACTCGACCCAGTAGCAACTACGGTAACGCTGGTCTATAATGAATGATATTATATTTGTGATGTGATTTCTTTCTTCTGTTGCTTCAACCAAGGCTTCAAAATTACCTCGTTTGTATGAAAATCGACTGGCGTCCATAATTATGTGGCCCCTCATATACCTTTATTTAAACTGATAACTAATGAAAAAAAAAATTTAAAGCCATTTCCAACCTTATCATATTATTATGATAAGTATTACAGTTGAATATTAAAAATTATCTTTCACACAAAAAAAACTAAACAAAAATCGGTTCATCCGTTTGGGAGCTACGATACCACAGACAGATACACAGATACACACACACGTTAAACTCCTTTTGCGTCGGGGGGTTAAAAATAACGCACTGTTGATGACTTCTCTTACACACGAGTGGGACAAAACAAAATATCTGTTAACGAAGTTCGGAAAATTGTGGAAAATTTTACCAAGCGTATGAAAGAAGGTTCTTTTGAAGACAAACAGGGACTCTTGTAAACAAAAGGTTGTATTTTTATAAATTATGACTTAATTTCATATAGGTTTAAAGATACTAACATCACACTTCTAAGACTTTCGCGCGTACAGTTCATTAGAAATAAACTTTATAAAGTTTCGAGCGGGTAATTTCATAAAAATATGAGCAGCCTTTTTGCTTTAGTCCTTCCGTGACCACGGCACCTGGAAAGGTGTCGAAACGTCGGGAGTTCTAAAAACCAATAAATAGAAACTAAATAATTCTAAAACAAAACATGAATTAATAATATACGCGCTGTAATCCGTAAAAAGTGTTTCATTTTTAATAATAACATCATTTGAAAAATCACTAGGTACGTTATTTTGGATTACCATGTACAAAAGCTTTTACCTATATAATAAGTAGTTTGTCAATTTATCGCAGATCCAACTTATAATTAATGCGAAAGTGCGTAACAATGGCAGGGACAAACTTTTCGCCGTATGTGAATTAGTTTTTACATTGTTTAAGTTGTTTGTTACTTTACACGTGTTGCGGCAAATGTTTCGCATTTAGAAAATTGCTGCGGTGCTTCAGGTAAAATTTGTTTCGACCGAACGTTTGTTTTGCTATCGGTGCTGTGGGTAGACTAAATAACGAGATTAAAAGTTTACTGCGGGCTTTTAAAGTGTTTGTTAAATTTTGTGGTATGCAAGCTTGAGTAATGGAATGTTTTGAATCAAACTTTTAACTCATGCCTATTTGAAATTCTTATATGTGACCATACACAAGTATTTTTGAAATACTAATAACTAGTAATTTGTTTTCCTTGTAAACTTTAATAAGACGTCCTCTCCTACTTCAATTGCTGTACCCTACTAGGTCCATAATGTTCTTTTTCCATAAAATTACCACCTATGTATGCAATGAAACTTACTTTATGGTATGCAATAAAATATTGAATTAAATTCAATTGAAATTTTTATGAACTTGTGATTGGAATTTAAATACCTGCGCTTAAAAATTAGTTTACAAATTTATCACTATGAATATTTTGGTAAACATCTTTAATTGCTTTTTGGATTGTTTACTTCTGAACAGTTAAATTTATAGAAGAAGTCATATTTGACTGACTTCTTTAATTATTACAGCTGCCTATTGTAATAAATGCCTATGCCTTTAAAGTTTGTCATTAGATATTCACTTTCAAATTCTCTTTTGAGTACAAAAAGTGAATACCTATTTCGTCGTTGTATACCACTATGATACCAGAGTTTATTCTTTAGCGATCGATCGTACGAAATCATTGGAAAGTTGGGAAGTCTCTCGAGTGGCATGGAGTTGTACAACTCCGAGGAGTCCGCGCTGTTGTCGCAGTTTATCGGAAACTATTTGGGAACTAGCGACGACTTTTAACTCGGTGTTGGAATATCAACTACCCTAAAGTAGCTTTAGAAGGAAATGTTTACTTGATGTGTAAATTATTGGACTAATGTCAACAAGTAGTATTTTTCATTTGCAAATAAGTATTATTTGTATCATTGATACTTATTTGCAAATGGACAATAAAGCATGTTGTTATAGAGAATTAGATTAAGGGCCTGTTTCACAATGTAAAAGAAGGTTCTGAGTAGCTTACTTGACAGATCATTTGACAGTTGTGGTATGAAAAATATGCCAAATCATCTGTCAAGTAAGCTACTCAGAACTTACTTTAACATTGTGAAACAGGCCCTAAGAATTTTGTGTTTATTTTCAATTCAAGAAAATAAATAAAAAAACATTTCCATTTCTTTTAAGGAATCTAAATGGGTCAGAGAGAATCCTCATCCCCAAGGGATCCGAATAGAAAAAAGAGTATCCATGGAACTCCATGGGGATTTTTCGAGGTGTATCTCTTTTTCTAGGTCGAACCTTCTACCTCGAATAAACAATGATGATCCAAATTACAACACCAACATAACACAACACTCTCAAGTCATTCCATTTGCGATATCGACATGCCGATACAAGCAAGTCAACGGCGCCAGATCGTCTGACATTTGCATTTCAATGCTTTCCAGATGTAAATTCCAGAATTCACGATCGACGCGTCGCTGCGGTGCTCGATGTCTCGTTCGATAGATTCGATACGAATAACGATTCCGATTGCCGAATAATTTGTGACAGCTGTTTGAGTTGACGTTGATTGTTCTCTGTTTTTGGCGGGTGAAATTTTTTGGCTATACTAATATTAGGAGGTAAAATTTGTATGTTTGGATGTAGTTTTTGTGAAACTATGATCTTGATAGAGCTACACTATCTCCGAGTGACATAGGCTATTTTACACCTGAATTACTATGGAAAATGGAATACATGAAATGGTCTTGGACCATTTCTATAGAAACAAAGGAAATAAATACGTAAGTATTATTATATTAGTATTATATACATACTTACCTTGTTTAATAAACTTGAGTTTAGATCACCTGATACACAAGTACTTAAGGAAAAGCGGTGTTTCCAAACACAGGCTGCAATTGCTTAAATGAACCTATACACCATTTTAAAAGATTTTTTTTTGATGAAAAATAAATTTATTTCTTTTATTTTTATTTAGTATATCTATGTTGTTCATGAATATTCCTGAGGCTCAAATACTAATCACACGTTTGTTTCTTAACGAAATTATCAAAAGTGAAGTCTCTTTTATTTTTTATAATACAACAGAAAAGTTGTCTTTTTGTATTCTTTCTAAAATATTAGACTGTATTTTTATCCGCGACGTGAAACCACCTGCGATATTTACATCTCAATGCTCGTCAAATGTAAATTGGTTAATTCATAGTCTACACGTGTCCCGGTGGAACGTGACGGCGCATGTAATCGATTTCGATTCGATTGGGATGCCGATTATAAGTGACTCCGGTGATTGAATCGATTATCGAATAATTCGGCTTACAGTATCATTGATCCTTACAGCGGCTTACAGTCCCTTTTCTCGTGTTGACGGCGATATGAAAAGCGTAAAAAGCTTTAAAAAAATCGATCACTACCCTCCAAAGTTTCACCTTTGATAACTTTAAACTGGCATTTGTCCGCGGATTCGTCCGTCCGCAAGTCCAGTATTTCTTTGCAAAATTCGTTAAAATTTACATAAAGAAACAAACAAATAGACAGACAGGTTAAGTTACTTTCGCATTTCTAATATTAGTGTGTGATTAAATTTTTAAATAGACAAAAGAATCTAATGGAAGCGTTCTTACTAACCGCTAAAACGACATTAATTTTAAAGAAATGGAAAATAATTTTGAAATAACTAACAGAAAACATCATTGTATAAAATAAATATAACAGTATATTTTTAGCTAACTCGTATATTTGTACGTTGTTTGTGATAAAAATAAAATAGTGTTCTTACATGCGAGTGTTAAGGTGAGTGTAGAAAGGGGTAGAGGGGATGTTCACGCACCCCCGCCTCTCACGCTTGACGGCTCTCGCTGTCGAGTTTCTGATCTCGTCACATGTTTGCGAGAATTCATTTTACTTGACATTTTTGTACATTGTTGTGTTTTAATCATAATGAAATTGAAATGTCAGGGAAGTCGGTGAATTAGAACTCGTATTCGATGGGTTGGGAGTAAAATGTACACACGTGCAATTTTTAACTAGATTTCATTTATGTAAAAACCTACACGAAAATGAAACTTACTGACTTTTTTACAAAAACCAAGCTTACAAAAATAGTAAATTAAACACGCCTTGGATATTTAAATTGCTGGCGTAAGACTTTTTAATATTAATTCGACAATGAGGAGCTCGGTGGTGCCTGGCCCTGCGATTGCGGAGGTTAAGCAACTTTCGCAAGGGTCGGTCGTGGGACGGGTGACCAAATATTTATTATCTCGAGTTCCTCAGTGCTTCGGAAGGCACAGTAAGCCGTTGATCCCTGCTGCATTTGCAGTCGTTAACACCCACCAATCCGCATTGGGACTACGTGGTGGTTTATGACCCATCCTCCTTATCCACCCATGAGGAAAGCCTGTGCCCCAGCAGTAGGGATATTAAAAAATGACTGATGTCGTATTTGACAATATCTAATCCCAAAGTAGTATTTGTGTTATCGGAGACAACGACGGTACTACAAATACCCAGACCCATTACAAAATGAAAAAGAATTTCTATATTGATCGACCCTGGGATCTCAAGGATTATGTGTAAGATAGAAATATTATCCAAAATGGCGGCAAGTTTTTTGTAAAGGAAATAATTAAATCGTTATCACTCGAGACATTTTTAGGAGCGCGAAAATGGAGATGCTTACTTTGAACTTTTTAAATAAAAAAAAATCGACTTTCCGAAGCTAAAAGTTTGACTTTTAGATTGCGGTAAATTTAAAATTAAGGCGCGCATTATTCGGGAACCTTTTGTGATTAATTTGTGTTTTGTGTTACTTTGCTCGATGAATTTAGTCGCAGTTTTAAACGGCTCATCCTTTTTTTAATGAAAAGTTGGGTGCCGAGTTGCCGACTTCCCTTTCTTCAGTTGAATGAAATACGAAGTGTTATTATCAAATATAAAACTCCAGTCTGAAAGGTTACTCAAAAGCCAAAGTAAAGGCATTTAATAAATGCTGACCGCAAAACTTCCGATTTTACGTTTTATTCACATAAATACTCAAACCAGTACCTAGGTCCTAGGGCTTTTAATGGTTAAACTGCATTGGACTGAACGCACTGCGTGGTAGAAAGAGAAAGAGATAGAGACATGACAAAATCCGGTCGAAGGGCAATATTTAGATTGTAGAGGCCTAATTCTTAACCATGCTGATTTTACTGTTTCGTAGTCAAAGTTACTGGATATAATTGTTATTACTCGTAATTTCATTTAAAATTGAAATCACAGTAATTTTCTAATCCTGCTATTTCCATATACTAAATGTTAAATCAAACTAATTAAGGATTGGATTAGTGTTACCAAATTACAGATCATTCTAATTCAGATTATTAATTATGACTAGGATATTGAATATATACACAATACCTTTGATTAAAACCGTGGAGACTGTCAACCCAATTATCATTTACACTTACCTACATCTACCCGTGACTTTGTCTATCTGGAATTTACTTCTCATAAAAACAAACTTTCTTACTAACTGTCTAGTCCTCGACATTTGCCATTTCATTTTCCCCCCTGCTGAGGCACAGGGTTTCCTTAAGAGTGGATAAGGAGGATGGCCATAACCCACTATGCGGGCCCAAAGCGGATTAGTGGGTGTTAACGACTTCAAATGCAGTCGGGACGAACGGCTTAACGTGCCTTCCGAAGCACGAAAGATGGATCTAAATATGTCTAACATACAATAACTATCTAGGTAGTAGTGGTACTAGTATATGCGCTGGGACTCGCCGCTGCTGATGCGCTGGGTGCGCAGGCGCCAGTTGTGAGTTACTAGCAAAATGTTGTACCCAGTTTAGTCTTAGGTTAAATCACTAACACTAGATATAAGCTCTCATGTTACTTCAGATTATGGATGTTTTATTGAAATAAATTATTATAATTATTATAAAGTTTCAGTTGCGCGATGATAAAATCAGAGAGTGAGTAAGGATATAGTTATTATTTCATAAGTTTACTAGCTGACGCGGCAAACGTTGTTTTGCCATATTAACTGGTCAATTATCGACCGCCGAGAGTAGAAAACTATTAAAATACTAATATCGCTATTAAAAAATAGGGGTTGGTGGTAGAACGGTGAAAATTTAGGGTCGTATGCATTTTTAATGACAAATCATAAAAAAATTTGTACAAAAAATATTTTTTGGGGTGGACCACCTTCATCACTTAGGGGTATGAAAAATAGTTTACGTCAGACCAGACATACTGCATATACACAAAATTTCATAAGAATCGGTCAAGCCGTTTCGAAAGAGTTTCGTTACAAACATTATTCTATTGTATCGGTTAATGTAAACACGGTCGCCCATCGCCCCGCCACTTTTATCACGCTGCGCCTGCGCTGCGTCGCCAGTGCAAGGCTGGTCTCGATGTGATTCGCATGGTAGTTACTAGTGATTCCTCCGAGTCATTTCGCATTAGTTTTGTAGGGTGATGGTAGGTATACGTTCATAGTGGCATTTTATATTTTATTTTATTTTACTACACACTAATTACAATTCGAGTTGTATTGGGTGAGGCATTTGTGTGGTACATTGAGAATAAGGTTGTTATAAGTTTTTATTTATATCGCTGTGTTTCAGACAGTCTTAGTACTTAACTATCAAATAGTGGTTTTGTTACTTATTTATTGGAACGCTGTCCCTGTTATTACCGGAGACGGGCGTTAGTGCTGTGACACAGTTTTATAACTTTAACAGTCATTAACGTACAATACTAAGTGTAACAATGTAACTTGTTCCAAATAAATTATTATTATTATTATTATTACTGACACGAGAATTTTACATATTAGATATAATCCGGTTTACAGCTGTTTTGCCATCTTAACGATAGCTTAGACATTGAAGTCCCCGTCAAACGACCATTTAATAAGGCTGTGCAGACCCCCAACTTGACCTATTTAAGTTTTGTAAAGAAAACTTATTGTTGGAGAAGCTTGTCGGTGACACTCTTACTTAAATCTAACTTTCCTTTAAGTTTCGGTGATAGAACTTTGTCTGTCACTACCAAAGACAGATAAATTATTTTCACTAAACTCAGTCAAAACAAGTTTTCGGATTGAAATCTTTAATTCATTTAGTGTACTTGTAAGATGACCATCAGCCATTTTTAACCGACTTCAAAAAAAGGAGGAGGTTCTCAGTTCGTCAGAATGTTTGTTTTTTTGAATGTCCCCACTGCTGGGGCACAGACCTTCTTTATGAGTGGATAAGGAGAATGGGCAATGAGCCACCACGCGAGCCCAATGCGGATTGGTGGGTGCTAACGACTGCAAATGCAGCCGGGCTCAACGGCTTAACGTGCCTTCCGAAGCACGGAGGAGCTCTAAATAATAATAATTAATACTTTTTTGGTCATCCATGACCGACTCTTGTGAAAGTTGCTTAAGAGTCCGACGAACAACGGCTTCCCATACAAATGTAATACCAAAATTATTTGCAATTTGAGCATGATTTACTTTTCTTGTGATGTTAATAGGATTAAGACAAAATTTATCTGAATTTATATTAAATAAAAAATCAAAAATACTAAACCAAATAAAAAATAATGCGATTTGTATGAAAAAATTTAATTGGCATTTATTTTAAATTGAGTTGGATTCTTGTCCGAAAAAATATATGGTGCGATCGTATTTTTTCTAGTAAATTATTAAGTAATTAATTCATAGATGTCATTTTGTCGATTTTTAATACCACGTGTAATCAACCAATACCATCTCTAAGAAAATTATTGTGAACGGGAACTAATAAATACTTGATATATCGAACACAGGAGGGTAGGGAGCACTTAATTAATTATTGCTTTGATTGACAGTTCTGAGAGGGCTTTCACCGGGTTCGGTTATAGCGCCCCCTGTTTGCTGGTTATGTAACGGAGACTGAAAATCACGTCATTATAAATACAGAATGCTTCGTAACTGGATGTTGTCAATAGTTAAAATTTGTTAGTGTTACAATGAAATCTTAAATGTACTGCTTTTACGTTGAACTTAAAGCCTCAGAATCTTTTTATAGCGTCTAATCAGTTATTACAATATTATTAACAGTAATGTGGGCAACGTCATGCGTAAATCAAAATTTTGCTTTCAAGTTACTTAATATTAATTACTCTTGAGAAATATGTATGTTTTGCAGAGTTATACTTGTATTCGAATTCTCGATTAACAATATGTAAGTATTTGATACCTTTACTAAACTCAGGCAGGGGATGCTAATAATCTAAGTGCTCTATCCGAATTTTCGGGTTTCGTAATATCGAATGCTAACGATTGTCTGACGATCACAGTCACCGCGGTTTCCAAATTAATCAGTGGTTTTCTGATTATCTGACGGATTAGCGAAATGGGAATATTAGAAAGGAAGATTGGATAAGGAAAAATAATTTCTTACGCAACAAAGGCATATAAATAATGTAGGTTCATTTTATAGGTGTTACCGGCAAAGTATATCAGTCATTGTACAAAATTCCTAGTCATTTTGTACAACAACGCCGAGCTCGTCTTGGCATTGTATAAAATATTTAAAAATTTAAATAATTAAGGTGATGTTATACCAATCGAAATATACGGAATTAAAACCCATCCCACGTTCCGGGCCGTTAATGTATCTTGTTATTGGAGCCGATTCAGATGCAAATCGATTATCGATTGGCAGAATCGAGAAGTTAAATTAGAACTGGACAACTCCCTAGGGAGTGCTGTTAGCTCGAGGACGAGCTTGCGAACGTTCAATGGAAACATTTGAGCTAAAAATAGCATAACAGAGCTTTACAAGATTAGCTTTTTCTAAGGTGATTTAAATAAAACAGGATTTTTATCTTTTTTATATAAGTATATACAAAAATCCACGACGCACAGATCGACTATTTACGAATATTGCTGAGATAGATTAAATTTTATTTGTTTAATAATTTCGTTGGTACACCGTTATAGCAACTAAAAAAAACCATGAAGTCATTCTCTTATCTCTTTCGTGTAAAAAATAATTGATTAGTTCAGAACTTACTTCAAAATATTGCTATACAGTCCATTTTTACATGAGTTATTTATTAATATGACGACCTCCGTGGTCGAGTGGCTTTGTACACCGGTTTTCAAGGTGTCGCCATCTCTGAGGTCCCGGGTTCGATCCCCGGTTGGGTCCATTTAGAAAATGAACTTTTCTATATTGGCTCAGGTCTGGGTGTTTGTGATACCACCGTTGTCTCAGATTTCTATAAAACAAGTGCTTTAGCTACTTACTTTGGAATCGGAGCAATGTATGTGATGTTGTCAAATATTTAATAATCATTCTATATATCGTAAGAATTTTTTTAAATGGGTATGTTGTTTTTTCTTACTTTTAAATGTACAATTATGTAGGTTATCCAGACTCACCGGTTTCAAACAATTAAATTACAGAAAGTGCGACATTAAGATATCGTGTTAATATTCCAGGAATATCGTTTATACATTTGACACTCTAAACTCGATGACAGTTGTAGTGCATAATCCGATAACTAAGACTAAATGCAAGTCGATTATGAGAAGTTAGATTAGATAGTCCCTAGGGGCGGCTGTTAGTGCGCATATTACAGCTCCAGATTGGGGAACTTGTCGACGCCAAGTTCAGACCTGTTCAAGAGGCAACGTGATTATACCTGTTGTAGAATAATGATGTAATTTGAGTAAAAGTTTTCTTTCTCCATAAAATATTCAATTCAAATATTAAGTCAAGATCATAGGGGCCCCCAAATGTGGCCAGCAGTGGGCCTCGAATAGGTTAAAGACGGCCTTGCTTACAGCATCAGCGTCGTAATGCTTACTATAGAAATGTAATGTTGTTGTGGTCTCTTTCAAACGCTGACGTCGGCGTAAAAAATGTAGGTGACGTCAGATAAGCGTAATTGGAGACCAAGGCCTAAGAAAAATCCAAATATACCTAAAGTATGTACAAAAATGATTTTTAAAAGTTAGCAAAATGTGATATTATGATATTTTTGATCCCTTTGGATCTACCAAAAACTATGGACATTTTGATTGACTCTTGGAGACGTTTAAATTGAAAATGACGGTTGAAATTAGATTACGTTTGTTTGTCTGTATCCAAAGGCTTTAATCAAAGGTTTAACCGACCACATAAGGTTTATAATTTGCCAGGTACAATCTCAAACCCTGGTTAACAAGTTTGTTGCGAACTTGAGAGTGTATTGCTAGCTAAATACCTATCTCTTAGACAATTTAGACATGTCGATAATCGGTACTTCGAATCGAGTCGAATATGTCTGTCGATTAGTAGATGAGTAGATGTATTGAAATTATTCATGTACCTAGTTCGAAATCATTTTCTCCCATGGTGTTCGTGGTGTTAGGAACTAGGAACACCCACAGAAAATCAACTACAGAGCTAATTTAATTATTTGGAAGTTTTCATTTCTTTCTAATTGTATTAATGATAATTATAGGCAAAATCAAAATAAAAATAAAAAATAAAAACGGGAACGGATTTTTTACATTTTTCACCAAAATTCGAAAACAATGCGACTTAAAAAAAAAAATCGTATGATACTCCAGATTCCTTAGTAGCCTCACTTCGAATTTTTAAGACCTCCTTTCAGTCCCTGTTGCAAAAAATATTTAAATATTTTTGTTTCTCTCTTACTTGCAAAATAGTTGGGCAAACGTCATCTAAAACTATTCCAAATTTCAAGTTGATAGCATTAGTAGTTCTCGAGATATCCAGCTGTGACAGATAGACAGACAAACAGTAGAGTCGCACCATTAGGGTTCCTTTTTACCATTTTGGTACGGAACCCTAATATGAAATAAAAGTCACTTATTTAATTTTAGATTCACCGCGTTCACAATGCTATATTTCAGAGTCCCGTCTGACTGAGGTGCTATAGGTAAATCGATTTTTCTAGTATTTTTACTAGTATATAATTTATCTTAATATACAAAGATACGTAGGTACTGAGTACAAATTGACACAAAATTATTAAACATTGAATATAGGTCATGTGATTAATTAATATCCCCTCATAGCTTAAATCCTAAGAATGACAATAAATTATGACGTTATCATTATAACCGAATAAAAACAATAAGTCAGATTGAGAATCAAGATCAATTTCACATCAATTCAATCACGCAACAGACGAGGATGTAACATCACACAAGGTGATTAAGCTGTGTATTTTTAGCATGTCTCACAATAACAAAAAAATAATGACTAACATAATAATTTACTTTACTCAGTAGGTAATTTTGGCGAGGAAACATGAATACGTACTATTATTCCAATTTATTAACCTTTTTCCATCCAGTTCTACTATTAGTTTGATAGTCGAACTGTTTGGACTTTTTTTTACCTACGAGTATAATCATTAGCCATTTTTAATGTCCCCACTGCTGGGGCACAGGCCTTCTTTATGGGTGGATAAAGTCGCCGTAACCCACCACGCGGGCCCAATGCGGATTAACGTGCCTTCGGAATCACGAAGGAGCTCGAAATTCGCTTAACCTACGCAATCGCTGGGCCAGGCGCTAAACCACTGCGCCATTGAGCTCCTCAACTACTCTACTACCTCTGACTACGAGTATAATAACTTCAAATTTAGAATAAGCTCTTTAAACTTATTATGAAAGATAGCTAGTCATTAAAAACACGAGTAAAAAAATTAATTGTAAAACCATAAACAAAAGACGTAAAGTAGGTAGCTAAAAGCTGCGGCGCCGTAAGTTCGTAATGGGTGGCCTTGCAGAAAAACCGATAAATGGCCCTCAATTGAAAGCTGTCATCAATCACCCTTAAGAAAAATTGACTTTCATGACGTAGATACCCAACTTCTTAAATACGTCTGTACATTCACGCAAAACACGAGCGCTGCTGAGTCACTCCGGGGCGCAGCACGGATTGTAAGAGCGCCTACACACGCTCCAGTTGCGGCGCTACAATGCCATCCGTATTACTACCCGGCCCGAATTGCGGCCTGGCTCTGCTTACGCCCCGATTATTGCGGCTCACGACTTATTTCTTTTTTTATGAGTCGTTATTGTCAGGTTTGAGTGCACCAGTGTTATCGTCCGTTTGGTTTACGAATAATGGACAGTAGCTGTAGGATTGTGTGCGGCGGACCTTCTTGATAGTTTTTGTGAATAGTTTGACAAGTTAATGTAATTTATTGTTTGTTTTCTCGCCACAAAACGTTGAAAGGTGACAAAAGGGCAGTTTTAATATACGAAGTGACAGTATTTTCTTACGCCGTTGTTATTGTAAAGTTTATTTCAATCCTCAGTTAACATATATCGTTTAGTTTAAATATTACCTAACCAAATATAATAGAAGTCATTTGAAAAATGTGACAGACAATAATGATTGACAAACATTTTCAATTTGGCGGTATAACACGCTATCAAACGGATAAAGCTTTATCTACATGTAAGTATATTCAATTTACTTAAGTTGTAAATCTGTAGCTGGCTGCCAAAAGGTTCTATCCACACTACTACACGCTACATATGTGGGTCCACATTTTGGCGTGTCAGGATAACATACATACATTTGACGACCTCCATGTTCGAGTGGCTTTGTACACCGGTTTTCATGGCGTCGCCACCTCTGAGGTCCGGGTTCGATCCCCGGTTAGATCAATTTAGAAAAACGAACTTTTTTATATTGGCTCAGGTCTGGGTGTTTGTGATACCACCGTTGTCTCTGATTTCCATAACACAAGTGCTTTAGCCACTTACTTTTGAGTCGGAGCAATGTATGTGATGTTGTCAAATATATAATATTTATTTATTTATATTTATACATCGCTAGATTGGTTCGGCGTGCGCTGTTGGAATGCTGTATCAAAAAGACAATGTATGATAAAGACACAAATGGTACAAGTGTGGACCCACCCTTAAACTGCGTTTGAAAAAAGCAATTTGACATGAATAAAATAACAATTTTTTTCTTAGGATAGTTGTCTCCTCTTTATACTATTTCATTAAACTAGTCTTCCTACTACTACATACTATTTTAATTATCAATATTCAAGTATTATAAGAGAAAAAAAACCAAATTGCCCGTGTCACAAGATCATGAAGCCGGATCACTCGGCCCCGGATATCGTCATAATTATGTGTAACAAGATCAAAACTAATCAGCACGGTATTGAAGTCTCTTCTGAGCTAGCGAAATTGTTTTAGTTTCCGAGAAAATTGTTTGCTCAGGGCTTCTGCCTACGCTGAAACGAATCTTAATTTTAATAGATAAATAGTTTATGTTATTTTGGTATAAATTAAGGTATTGAACACCCAATGCTTTATTTACAAATTGTATACGTGTAAAATATTAACAGTTTGTATTTTTCTTTGCTTTTACTATTTGCTATGAGATTTCTATTTAAAAACAACGGTGATAATAATGTTTTATTTAGCTAATAGAAACTAAAGTGTTCCACTCAACTAAGCAAATAGCAACTGAGTGACAAAATAAATAAATTTAAAAAAAACTAAAAAACCCGCCTGCATCAAAAGACAAGTCAACTGAAAAGATAGAAACAAGATCAAATATTAAAGGCAACATAGTAACATGCAGTCGGAGGCATATTTAATGTGACATTATGAATGATTTGACTTATCATTTAATTCTATGCCTCCGACTGCATGTTATTATGTTGCCTTTAATATTTGATCTTGTTTCTATCTTTTCAGTTGACTTGTCTTTTGATGCAGGCGGGTATTTTAGTTTCTTAAATTAAATTATTTTTAATTATAATTTTGACGACCTCTGTGGTCGAGTGGTTTGTACGCCGGTTTTCAAGGTGTCGCCATCTCTGAGGTTCTCTCTCTCTGGGTGTTTGTGATACCACCGTTGTCTTTGATTTCCATAACACAAGTGCTTTAGCTACTTACTTTGGAATCAGAGCAATGTATGTGATGTTGTCAAATATTATATTTATATTAATTATTATATATTACGGTCATGATATACCTTTTTGAAATCCTTATGATAAGCCCTTTAATTTGATACCCATATAGTAGTAATCTAAAACATTTCTTTTTTCAAATAATAGCATTGCACACCCGTCATGTTGGTTTTTTTAATGTTACTTACCTAAGAACATTTAGACTGTCAAGACAAATCTAACGATATATTAATGATAGAAATCCGTTCAGCCGTTTGAAAGATATGAGGTAATAAAGAATATTACATACACATATACAAGATACGCGCGAAAAACATAACCCTTTCCTTGCAGTCGGGTAAAAAATGCGCTTAATGCCTACAAATAAAAGTTATCCTGTATTCATAGGGTTCGTTAAGAATATTCTTGTCTTAGCTACTGAATATATTTGACGGAGTTAGGTAAAGTTGTAGGTTATCAAATTAACAGGTGCTACAGCATCCTTGGATTGATCTGTGTTTCAGCCTCTATCGCCCGAAGGCTCCATGGCCGTTTCAGAACTAAGTTCAGGAACTTACTGATTAACTTGCGGCTAAGCGAAAGGGCTGTTTACAAATTTTGTTTAAACTATCTGCTCCTTGGTATAATCCCGACGTTTGTGTAA
The DNA here is from genome assembly GCA_963556745.1 of Catoptria pinella. Lineage (NCBI taxonomy): Eukaryota > Metazoa > Arthropoda > Insecta > Lepidoptera > Crambidae > Catoptria > Catoptria pinella. The sequence goes on from OY750762.1 coordinate 14,733,243, forward strand.
ATCAACACCAGATTAGAGAACTGAACTTCTTAATTTGGCAGGGTTACTGCCAAAAGTCAACATTTGGTTATGTATTTACAAGATGTTAAATCAGTTGGGGTGTTAAATTAGTTTAAAGAAGTTGCGTGATCCTAAGCTGTTTCGTTAGTTCAGAGTCAGTAAGTTTATTTATATCCGTTTAATTATATTCAGTTCAATACTCATCTATCTATTAAGAGCTCTAACACATGGGATACGTTCCGGTCATGCGATCAGATCTCATATTGCTGCGATCTAAGCGATATATGGGATCGGCCCCCTGATTATGTAACTTTGTTGCAATCAACTCTGACAGAAATCGCAGTTACATTGCTGCTTTAGTAAGAACCAATGTGACAACTACCTTACTTAAAGCAGCAATGTAACTGCGGTTTCAATCGATTTCAATCGAAAATTGTTAGCAACAGAGTTACATAATCAGGGGCCGGAACGCAATCAGTGTGGAAGGGATAAGAGAACTCCATTCATCGCATAGATCGCAGCGATCTGCGGATCGGATCGAGTGACCGGAACGCATCCTGTGTGTTTGAGCTCTTAGGCAAATAATATATTAACAAAAATATTAATGTACACTCGAGTTCATAAATATGTAAGAACTTTTGACAGTTGACTTTTATTTTGTAATGAATGCCTTTGTAGGCATAAGGTTGATGAACTATCAAAGGTGCGTACATATTATTGAATAAACTATCTCGGGGTTTACACCATGTACCTGTTTATTTTTGAGGCTCCGATGTTTCGGCGCAGTTGCATGCGCTATGGTCACGGAAGAACTGTCCGTAAATCCCGACATAGTTTATTCTAACAACGCCAATAACCATGGAAATTTAAAACAATATATCATTTGAACTTGACTGTAAGATGATTTCCTATTGATTATTCCATACACTTAATTAGAACATGATAATGATCACGTTATAGTTATTTACACGACGACCTCCGTGGTCGAGTGGCTTTGTACACCGGTTTTCAAGGTGTCGCCATCTCTGAGGTCCCGGGTTCGATCCCCGGTTGCGTCAATTTAGAAAATGAACTTTCCTATATTGGCTCAGGTCTGGGTGTTTGTGATACCACCGTTGTCTCTGATTTCCATAACACAAGTGCTTTAGCTACTTACTTTGGAATAGGAGCAATGTATGTGATGTTGTCAAATATTTATTTATTTATTTTATTATTTATTTAAAAAATGATCAATTATCTATTCATATACACTTCTAAGACTTCCGCGCGTACATTTCATTAGAAATAAAACACTTATATTCAAATTATTTGAAACATGAAACCAACTATGTGGCTATATTAGTAAGGAATATTCGCGGATTATTACAGACGATTTTGTATAAGTACGAAGAAAAGTAAACTGAGCTCGCCGAAATCACAGTACTCCGAAATATTACCGAAGTATTATCGAGAAATATTAATAATATGAAGATAATATTGTACAACGAAGATTTTAACAAGAAATGCAATATATCAAACAGATGCTCCAGCGACCCAAGCAAATTCCAGAATGTTCCTAGAGGGACATATTGGTATGACAGAATAACAAGATACTGCGCTTTGAATAATACGAGTACCTACTTTACCAAGAATATACGTTGCTTAATTAAGCATCATCGTATCGTGTATGTTGCAAATAATTATGATACTTCCACAAAGCTATTTTCTTTAATGTTTTCCTTTTGTTACGTCTAACATGTGGAATAAGATTACAGGCTGAAATTTCTTACGGTTAAAAAGGTATTCTTTGTTTAATGTAAAAAGTTCAAGAAATAATATAATGTAAAGTGTACATGACTTTAATTTACGTAACAAGCTCCTCCGAATAGTCAAAAAGCCTTGTCAGATGAATAATGAAAAACCGGCCAAGTGCGAGTCGGACTTGCGCACGAAGGGTTCCGTACCATCTATAAAAAACGGCATAAAAATCATTGACTGTTGTAAGGGGAGACCTTAAATATTATTTTTCTTTTTTATTTTATTTTTAAAGTGAATATAAAACTTAATATTCTGTGAATATTTCAAGCGTCTGCCTGTTTCCGTTATCAATATCGAGCATAAACGACCAAAAATCACGTTTGTTGTATGGGAGCCCCCTTAAATATTCATTTTATTCTGTTTTTTAGTAATTGTTGTTATAGCGGCGACAGATATACAATATCATCTGTGAAAATTTCAACTGTCTAACTATCACGGTTCATGAGATACAGCCTGGTGACAGACGGACAGCAAAGTCTTAATGGGGGTCCCGTTTTACCCTTTGGGTACGGAACCCTAAAAACGTACCATTTAAAAACGCCGCTAAGTCTAACTTAAAAGATCATTTTGTGAAGCAAAGAAGTAGGTAGCAAAAAAATTATTATAAAATAGGATTTAATACTTAGCATGATACATAACTCGACTTTATCATAGTGCAGATTGACACGGAAAACTTGAAAGCAAAATTAATTATAACAACTTATCTGCAGTTCGCTAAGTGCTTAAGTAAGAACTCCATAAGTCCACAGTCATACTTAACACCTGAGAAAAGTTCAATTTCTCAAAGAAAGTTCCTCACACACAGCATTCAATCGGTGCAATTTAGCACTTCGCACGTACCGTGATTTATCGTCGCAATCCCAACAAGAAGGGTGGCATTTTACCATATTAATTATACAGCACGACCTCAGAGCGAGCCGTGAAAAACCACTTTGTTTCAGAAATTGTTCGTTCGTGAATAGCAAGAATTCCAGACGCGTTATAATAGAATTTTTCGTTAATAACAAAAGCTATTGTTGACTGCTGAATAGGCAGTTTGTGAGGGCGACAGTTTGTAAATAGGTATGTAGCTCGTGGAGTTATGTGCACGCGTGTGCCCCGTAATCGGGCAAGCCGCGGCTGGAGGTACTTACTTACCACTGTGTTTACCAAAGCTGGCAATTTATCATGGAAATTAAGTTTTCCATGTTGTCCGACATTTTTAACAGCTTTTGTGTTTGTATTTTTAGTAAAGAGTCAAGTCTCTTGTTCCGATTCTTTCTAAATGTATATATATATGTTCTATATGTTCTATGTTGTCTTACTTGTTTATTGAATACTTGAGTGGTGCAGTGGTCAACATGCCAGTCTACCTCGCAAGAGGTCCCGGGTTCGATTCCCGGCCGGGCAGAATTTCAAATGATGAATTTTAATTTCTGTGACGGGTCGGGGTGTTACTATGTATAATAAGTATATATTTAATCATTATATCTGTTGTATAGCACCCATATTACAAGCTTTGCTTAGTTTGGGGCTAGATGGCGCTCTGTGGAATTGTCCAAGCATTTATTATTATTATCCTACTATTATTTGTTTTTTAACCGACTTCAAAAAAGGACGAAGTTCTATGTTCGTCTGTTTTTTTTTAGGTATGTCCACTAATTTTTGTTGCTTTTTAGAGCTGTCAGTTTTTGAAGCCGTTTTTATAGCAATTTTTTGAAGGTTTTTCTTTTGAACCCCCGACGCAAAAAAGGGGTGTTATGAGTTTAACGTGTCTGTGTAGGTAGATTACATAGCATACAAAGATACATAGCTCCCAAATGGATGAACCGATTTTGGTACAGTTTTTTTTGTGTGAAAGATAATTTTATCCCGAGTATTCTTGGTCATGTTTTTAATTTTTTGCTACTGGTTACTGCTAGATTTTGTTATTTTAATATTTAAATATCGGTAATCTAACAGCTACTTACTACGAAGATTGGCGACTCGGAAAAGCACACTACATTATCTAGTCGCTTTTGTGTTCTTATCTACTGAAAGATTATTTACTGCAGTAATTGTTGTCACGAATTCATTTGTTACAAACATCGCGGAACTTCTGGTCAATATAAATTTAACTTGTTATTATTTTCCTTAGGGTCGATCCATAAGCATCGAGGTAACTATGGCATCTTAATGTCTGTTGGGCCAAGTTCGCAGCACCTGTACCGAGGGGCTGTGCCCCAATTTATAACGCAGATTGTCCAAAGTTTTGAAGTAGGTACGCTTTATGTTAATGAAACCCTTTGATATTCGTTCAGAAGTAGCTGTTGCCTGTGGCTTCGTCTGCTCGTAGCAAAGATTCTCTGAACATTCACTAAGGCTTGTTGAGGTTTCATTTAAATCTTTGAAAGTTCTTTGATAACTCGATTTTGAATATTACATTCAAAAAGTTGCACAGAGGTTACTTGTTGCTCAATGATAGTAAAAAAATCAAACGATTTTAATCTTCACAGTTTCTCACACTTTATTTGAAAATATATCTTTGCTCCTTCTTATACAACGTGTTTTGTACATTTTGATATTTTCGTAATTAATTTTTGTTTGAAACAGCTGATTTTTTTTTCGCAATTTCAAAGTTGATCCCATCGTAAAAGTTGTTCAGTTTGATGGTCCCTATCTACCATATTCGGCATTAGGGGTACTTTTGTAACACATTGTATAATTAAAGGCTTGTTTATGGAGTGTTGTTTCTTTATCAAACAGTAATTTCCGACTTTCAAGTTACAATGTAAAAAGTAGCATGAATAGATCGCGCAATATATTGTTTAGAATTACTGTATTAAATGCGAATGCCATAATTCAAAAGTGGAATAATGTCTATTGTAGGTAAACAGCGCACGTAGTATTCATGATTTTTTTACTAACAAGTGCAATACCAAATATAATTTTGACATTCCTTAACATCAACTGTAATTATTATACAGCGGTAGTAAGTTAAACTAACTTAGTTTTTACCAGAAAAAACTACTCAAAACTTAGTTTTTAATGGATATAATGATAACGTGATAAATTACAATTTTATGTGGCTACCACAAGGTTCACATTTAACTAAAACTGTTGCATTTCATATTCTGGTCGCTCGATGCCAGGACAGTGAATATGCTGGTAAATGCGAAGCGGTGAGATTGGACTAAACGCGGGCTGCGCAAAGATAGGTGGTTGTCCTTGCGTGGCATTAGTGTCAGCGGAAAAAACATCGCTCGTATAAAAATAATATAAAATGTAATGCTGTGCGTGCATTGACATCAGGGGGCTGATTACGTTACTCTGTTGCTAACAATTCTCGATTGAAATCGATTGAAACCGCAGTTACATTGCTGCTTTAAGTAAGGTAGTTGTCACATTGGTTCATACTAAAGCAGCAATGTAACTGCGATTTCTGTCAGAGTTGATTGCAACAAAGTTACATAATCAGGGGGCCGATCCCATATATCGCTTAGATCGCAGCAATATGAGATCGGATCGCATGACCGGAACGTATCTCATGTGTTTGAGCTCTTAATAGATAGATGGGGTTTGCTCTGCTCGCCCAATGCTCGCAATGAGCAGTAAGTCGTCCTCCGTGGTCGAGTGGCTTTGTACACCGGTTTTCAAGGTGTCGCCATCTCCGAGGTCCCGGGTTCGATCCCCGGTTGAGTCAATTTAGAAAAACGAACTTTTCTATATTGGCTCAGGTCTGGGTGTTTGTGATACCACCGTTGTCTCTGATTTCCATAACACGAGTGCTTTAGCTACTTACTTTGGAATCGGAGCAATGTATGTGATGTTGTCAAATATTCATATTCATAATATTCATAAAGTCGTACAGTTGTGTTGTCATGTTGGTTCGCGAGGCAAACGTGTCTTCCTTCACATCGCCAAGCCGCCCCGCGATTGGTGATGCAACGATATGCAATCTAGCCTCACGATGTCGATTTAAACTCTATATATATAACATAACATAATGCGCATACTTAAAACACATTAAATACCTATAAGTAGGTATAGTCAATTTTCCAATCATGTTTTTATGGTATTTATTTATCGGCATTTGACTCCAAAATATGCGTAAGTTGCCTTCTGAAGTCCTTTATTTATAACTAAAACAAAAACTGTTTCTTATACAAAAAACTTTTTAAAAACGTGTTTTAGTATTAAACAAAAGCTTTTTTCAGTAAATTATTATTTAATGCTTTCTAAAGCAGAAAATAATAATTTAGAATAGTAATAGTAATTAAAAATACACCATCTCCTATCGGAGTACTTGTCAAGACGAATCAAACAAGCCCTTATTCGATGGGGTATATGGTTTTATTAAAGACTTCCTGTGGCCTTCTTCCGGTGCCAACATCAAACTATTTCCCAACAGAGTACTCGTCAAGATGAATTAAACGAGCTCAAACTTGATGGGCTTGTATAGTTTTATTACAGAGTTTCTGTGGCCTTCTTCCGGCTCCATCATCAGACCCTGGACATTATTTTAGAACGGAGTACATATTCGCCAAGACGAATCAAACTAGCTCAAATTCGATGGGGTTGCATGGTTTCAATACTTAGTTCATGTGGCCTTCTTCCGGCTTCATCATCAGACCCTGGTCCTCGTCTCCCGTCAGAGTACTTGTTAAGACAGTTCTAACGTGTCCAAACTCGATGGGGTTGTATGGTTTTATTACAGAGTTCCGTCTCCATCATCAGATCAGCTCAATGACACCATAATATTGCATTGCCTTCCAGTTCTGGCCTATGTTCAAGTTTCAAGTCTCTAGCTCATCGGAAAGCTAAGTTTAAAATCGTTTGCTAAAATTGTGGACAAAAAAAGCAAGCGTTCGTAAATGAATTGAAATAGAATACCAATACAGCAGAGATATTCCATAAACGGAATTCGAAATTCACGGGATAGGAGTTGCTCACTAAACTTTGAGGGACCAAAATCCCCTCCATTCCCAGGTCCATTCTTCGCTTGAAGAGGCACCTCGCCCCACTAACACGCCCGAAGCATCGCGCAGATGACGCGTGCATTATGCATGGGGCTGCGTTTAGCGATAGTGGGCCGTCTGTGGCGGCCTTAGGGCTGCCGGTGAAACGAAATATTCATAACGCTTTGTTCACAGAACAATGTAAGTACAACCTTTTGAGGCCACCCTTACGATCAATTACAGCTGCACACTTGCAAAACAAGAAGTTTAAGTTGCTTGCTAAGATATAAGTGTTAATATAGTTGATTACATACTTAGAGCTCATTTACTGAAAGATCAAATCTCGGGTCAATTTATTTATTTCTAAAAATAAAAAGGTTAAAACTGTTTTTTATTTTATTAGATACGCATAAATCTTTTAATTCATTCATTCATTTAAAACTATTCCGCTTACAAAAGTAATATTTTACCACTTTTAAGGGAAAATACTACTGCCGCCGAAGCTTTTACGAAACCTAGGTAAGTACGCCAGATTAAAAAATATAGTGAAAAATAACTTCGTACAACCCTAACCATAGCATAGTTTATGCACTTAATGACATGGTTCATCTACCTATTGTTATTCGTTAGACACGTTAGCTTTAGCGTATAGCTTTCTGATTAAACCTCTATTGTAGACCTCAGACGAGTTTTTCGAAAATAATAATTCCGTCTATGTATCATCCATACAGCTGAAGTCCCAGCTATCTGATAGTGTATTTCCGTCGTTCACAATAGACGAAAATGCCATGACTCTTGAAAATGAACAGAAAATACTCATGATTTGCTTTCTGTGGCTACTTCTAAGCTCAGAAATTCTTTATTATTTTGACAAACACTGGCTGAAAGTTTAAAATACGGAGTTTGGAATCTCGGTTTACAAGATCTCTATTGAGTCTGTGAGATTTGGTCTGGATGGTTTTGTTAAATTATTGTGACGCTTATGAAGTATCACTTTTTTACTATTTCACGATGAGTCAACATTCACAATAAAAGTTGAAGTTGAAAATAAACTAACAGGTCATCAATGAGACCTTAGTTAATTATGGCTACTTACTATCTATATCTATTTATATAAAAATGAATTATTTCCCTTGGTCACGGCATCACGCGTGAACAGCTGTTCCGATTTCGCTAATTTTATTTTTGTTGTGTTTGTTATTGTCAGAAGAAGGTTCTTATGAAAGAAAAAAATAAGAAAATTGCGCGGAAAATTAGAAAATTTAAGAATATTTGACCACCATACAAAATTATATCTAATGTAACCTTAGCGCTTTTGACAATTTAAACTTTTTTAATGTATGGCGTTTGACATAACATTGACAGAATGCGTGCTGCAAATATCGTCAAAGAGGATGTAAAAAAAGTTGTTTCTGAAATATATTTATTTTTAATCATACGAATTCAAAATCAATATTCATAGTTAAGACAGGACAACGTTTGTCGGGCCACTAGTTACTGATATTGTTTGACATACCAGAGTCATAGACATATCCTGCCTACAGCTAGATTATTGCAGATACAGATTCCGTGACGTTTATTTATGCATACGAGGCTCCTACATTTGAATTTTGCTACACAGAGCATAACCCTCGAACCATGTTCGTTGACACGATAAGACATTCTATTTTATTATGTACTCAGAGCACAGGGTACTGAGAAAACAACGAACTGACGATGCGGGACTGGGAAAGGAGGACTGATATTGCAAAATGGCCACGCGATTTCAGATAGAATATCATGAAAACGGTCGCTGAGCGAAAGCCATAAAATGCCAATATTGAAACTGGATCAAAGTTGTTTTCATAGCGAATTGTAAAACTATTATCTTGATATTGTCCTCAAGTTGAAGTTGGCTGTTTGATTCTGGAAAAGCTCATCTATCTTCTTTATGTTTTAATGTCGTGTCTTTATGGTTGTGCTTACTCATAAACCTTTGAAATGTTAACTCCATCTGTAACGACGAATTGTACATTTTTATTTCACATTTTTAAGTATGATACCTCAGTAAAAAGGGTTAAGTCTGAAAAACCTTACTTCTTATCACGTTCAATTAAAAGTATTCTTGTGGTTGTGGTCAATCCTTTGAATAATTTCCAAATACCTATCGTAGCCTTATCAGCCACCAATCTGACGATAGCGTAACAAAGGCTGGCTGAGACGTTTCGATATAAATGTTAATCTTGACCATTCGCTCACGGAAGTGGCATTTACGACCCAAATGAGTTTCAATCTGATAGCCATTGTTCAGTTTAAGATTGTCGTAAAATCCTTTAGGACCTTGAGCTAGCAATAAGGTCTAGAGCATTCGATTTTGAAAGTTACAGAGCAGATGTTAGCGTCGTGTTTCCTGTGGACGGGAAAAGTATTGTATTTTAAAACTACCATTTTAGTGGCCAAACCGCGGCTGTTTTGCTCCATAAATGGCACTGTTAGGTGATATCGAGTAGTTTTAAGTTAAGTATTCAAGGTGTTTTATAATACATGGAAAGTATATTTTAATTCACTAAGTTACAAATAATATAATAAATACTCGTAATAGAAAAATTTCAACTCTGGTCTTTGGATTATCAGATCGCCGTGAACTCTAAATATTTGTAAGGCTGGATTTCTAATAAACTGTATTTTTCTTGTTTCAGGTGAAGTGGAGCGGCTGCTACGCGAGTACAGACAAAACCAGGAGCTGGTACGAAACATCGGCGCCCACTATTACCAGATCATCTACCCAGTGCAGCTGCGACACCACGAGAAAATGGGCATCTCTACGCGTGAGGTCAACACACAGAAGGTTGGTATTAATACCTATGTTTTTCAATAAAAGATAATCTTATTTTCAATGTAAATACCTAATGTTTACTTTAATAGCAAGACATGAAATAGTACTATGTCATTTAAATATGTAAAGCTCTTTTTCAAATTATTTTGCAACTTAACGGAAATTTGGACATTGCTACAGAGAAGGCCAACAATTTGAACTCTTTCTCTGCTTCTTATTTTATAGTACTTTTTCATATTTCGTTTAGAACCCATTTTGAACCAAATCATGTCATGTTCAATGAGGTATTAATATTTTTTTATTTTAGATTTTCCCATGAACAGTGCTATTTTTAACAATACTAAATAATTAGAAAAAATCGACCAGTCCGCATCACCAGGATTGTCTCAGGTGGGAATCGAACCCGCGACCTTTGAAAGTCCGGTCAAATTCAATTCCCGCCTGAGACAATCCTGGTGACAGTTTGTTTTTTTTTCTAATTTATTATTTGGTATTGTACAAAAGTATTTATATGTTGTATGTCGTTTATATTTCCAACAAACCATAAAATAAATTGATCAATACTATTCTTAATATACATTCTGTCATAACAACTGTACATATGTGCATATCTGTGAGGTCTCACAACAATATAATTTAACAGTTTTGCTATAAGCAGTTCACTCGTACCTAATAAAATTATAAGTACCTATTACCTACTCACAAAACTCAGCAAATAAAGTAAAAGTACAGTAATTATAAAACCAAATACAAATAAGGAGGATGCGGCCATTTCATTTAAATTTAAATTATCCAACAATCTGCGTAAGGCGGTAGCGTTGAATCAATAAGCACTGAATTTAGACTCTGTCCCTTAAGATGCTTAATCTGCTCCTTCAAGTTTAAATTACTTGTACCGAATTCTCGATATAAGAAAACTTTGAAGGTAAAATCTGCTTAACAAGTTACTAGTATAATGTCAGCGTTATCCTTAGGAGATTATTGCGATGGAGTTTCGGGGACGGCACTGGGACAATTTTCGTTATACGGCTGTATTTTCCTTAAGACCCTTTCTCTCTGTCTGTTAGTATTATTTTCTATTCAATCACGCAGTAGCTGATGGGATCCCAGTTGTGTATGATTTGTACGCAATGAACAGTAAATATAGATGATATTTGACTATGTTACTACTTAACTATCATGTCTTCGCCATACCCCGTTTATTTGAAGTATTATTTTGTATTTTGCCTATATTTATTTATTTGTTAATAAATAATGAGGTTACAAAATAGTCCCACAATACCGACTAGTCGGTTTGACAGTGGGAACTTCAATCTCTTTTGTTGCTGTGTTATGGTTGTTATTTAATCTAATACCAATACTGAAATGAACTAGACGAAATGAAATTTTACACTAAATTACACTTTTTAAAGTAATGTTTTATGACACAATTTACATAAATATCGGTAATGGTAAACGGTAAACACATTGAAGTTTCCCCATTTATTGTTAAGTGGGGGTTTGTTTAGAACTCCATAGGGGATTATAATTAATGGGATACCTGCAGACGGTACTCGATCGAGCGATCTTAGCAACTTCAAACAAGTTTTTAGAAGTTAAATTGGCTGCCGAGCGAATATTTTGTGTGCTCAGCTGCGGAAAGAATTTAGGGTTAGTGGCAACGCGTAACATCAAAAGTCAGACGTCCTTTTTTGCCTGTAATTGTGGGCCTTTATATTTACTGACTTATTTTTAAGAAGCAGATGTTTAGAAATAAAACACTTTTTACTGATTACAGCGCGTATATTATTAATTCAGGTGTTATTTTAGAATTATTTAGTTTGGATTTATAGGTTTTTGAAGTTTTCCAGTCCTCCCGTGACCACGGCCCCTGAAAAGGTGTTGAAACGTCGGGAATTCAAAAAACTAATAAATCCAAACTAAATTATTCTTAAATAACAGGATTACAGCGCGTATATTATTAATTCAGAATAATATACGCGCTGTAATCCGTAAAAAGTGTTTTATCTCTAATGTACTGTACGCGCGGAAGTTTTAGAAGTGTATAAGCAGATGTTTTTTTAAAAGCTATTGTTATTCAATTGAACATTAAACTATTATTCTTCTATATATATAGGAACTAGTGATCGCCCGTGACTTCGTCTGCGTGGACAGTTATTCTCTATACCTCGGGGAAAGTACTTTTTTCTGAATGAAAGGTATCATAAAGTCCTTTTCTGTACCCCTGACAACGTGTATGCAATTGTGTGCAACGTGAATATGAAAAATTTCATGATGATCAAAGTAGTTAAGACTCACGTCTTAAACGTAACAAACAAACAAACTTACTTTCGCATTTATAGTATTAGTAGAGAATAAATATTATTTGAAGCCTTGTTGCAATTTGATTAATCTAAATCCCGAATTTGTGTTAGTAGCCAAAATATAGTTGGCCTTTACAGAATCGCTGATGTTTATTCTGAAAGCGCCAAAGGATTGGAGTTAAGCTTGATTGAACTGTGGAGGCATAAATTCATTAAATAGCTTTGGAATGCTCCAATTTATCTTGATTTTATGTGAACATTGCGAAAGTTTAGACTAATGTAATGTAGTTGAGGATAATTAATTATGGGATTAGTTCAAACCGTCAATTATGAGGTGATTATAAATACCTATTATTTAAATTTAAATAAAAATAGCCGTGGTCAGTGTTGCCAGATGGAGATGCAATTCGAAAGCTTACGTTTTTTTGTTTTTTTTGCTATCAGACTTAAAAATACAGTGGTTATACAGGATTATTTTTTAGTCACAACCAAAATTGGTACATAAAAATGTACCAAACCATGTGTCCAAATTCACCACAATTTTTTTGTCATCCCTTACTAAACTGATCAGATGATCTCTTTGAATTGTATGGATAGTCAAAACTTTCGGCCTTACCACAAAAGATTTTAAAACACTGTTTAATTTTGACACTGTTTAAATGTGATGTCGTCTCTTTCAAACAATATTGTAAAAAAAGTGACAGCATCACATTTAAACAGCGTCTAAGTTAAACACTTGTTGAACAGTGTTTTAAGGCCATTTTTGTTTAGTTACATGGACTGAATACATCCTGAAAATTTGGATGGTGACTAAAAAATAACCCTGTGTAAATGTAATCTATCAAAACACTACGTATTATCGTAGAAAAAAATCTTGACAAATTGCTTACACCCCAAAATTGGAGTTGCAAAGAGTTGGCAAAAAGCGATGTTTTCTTGAAAATAGCTTTTTTCGTTTGATGTGTGGGAATGACTGACTGACTGTGTTATTCGGACTACTCTTTGAAGTAATCGATGAAGGTTTGGGAAACTTTTCGCTGAGCTTTTTGATTTTACTTTTCTATCTATTATAAAGCTCATTTTACAAGAAGGGATAGCTGGAGCCAGCTTACTACGATGTCCGGAATGGATGGAGGGTAAAAAAAATATATGAATAATTCAAAAGTACTACCTTGTTGGTCTATTTGAAATGTATGATTCCTCTTTATTTTGCTTTAAGAACAATTTTTGCAAAATGTGATATAATTGTCTCATAGCTTTTGATTTGTTCAAAATTGGTGGTTTCTTTTGATTGAGCTCTGTGATTGGTTCGTTTGTTTTACGTATTGCGTGTGATTGGTAGTTGGACGCTGTGCGTCCTCGAGCACTGTAAGACCTCATAGTAATGTTTGTGGATACGGGTGTAAGAGTCTTACACCCGTATTCAAGAACAATAGTCAAACGATCCTTGTTTGTGCGAACGCACTGCGTTGAAATAGAGGTCTGTGATTGGTTCGATTGTTTTTCGTGTGATTGGTAGTTGGGACGCTGTGCGTCCGCGGGCACTGTGATACCTCATAGTAATGTTTGTGAATACGGAAAGATACAAATAATGCAGTGATCCTAATAAAGGTTCCTTTTCTTCTTTTGAAGAGTGCTCCATTAAATAGTTACTTGATGCACCTTAATTACTTAGTTGGAAAATCTCTTAAACAAGCTCTAAAGAACTCCCGTCCTTTCTAACCGGCCACCACACTTTCATAGAAAAACTAGAAAGTACTTGCATAAAATATGAACCGCTGCTTCCGAAGAACTAAGAGGCTTTGTCTTTACAAAAGTTTGCAACTTGCTGCAAATTGTATTACAGCCGCTCCAAGTCAAGTTTACCACCATAAACTTGTTGATGTCGTTTATTGAACTTGTAACAGTTTAAATATTTAACCAGCTTTCCATTTTCAGTTGTGAACTTAATATTGCTGTTTTCGGCTTAGTTCACTTGGTGATAGCAGTCGTTATTCTTGTTTTAAGAATTTGGATATTAACCCTTCAACGCCCGGAAAATGAGAAACAATAGATATTCTATTGTTATCCGTTGATGAATTAACAGTCATGCAGCCGGTTCTTCTCAGCACGAAGTATAGCTTGAAGATAAGTGCTAAAGTCAGAATCAATTACGTTTTGCGATTAATTCGATGTGGTGTGTGTACAATACGTTGCAATCTTATTGGCGGGTCGGAAATTCGCGCGAGACGATGCGCTGAACAACAATTACTTGGTGAGAGAGGTGAGTGGTGGGGCAAGGCTACGCGCATAGTGGCTAACTTTACAGCCGCCAAATTGACACGAATTATAAATCGTAATCATTACCGTCATCTGATATTTTATGTCCTCATTTCTGGGGTACAGGTTTTGCTTTTGCAAATCAAATTAAATAGTTTTATTTGCAAAATATTGGTCAAAATGTTACAAAATGTTGGTCTTATAAATTATTGGAGCGCCATAATCTAACCATTTCTGGTGTGCAAAAAAAAATATAATAATTTTGTGCAACACTTTATCGTTTTTACAAGAATAATAATTTGTTAATAAAAATAAAAATAAAAAAGTTTAAAATAAAAATGAAGAATTGAAGTTAAAACAAAAATTTAAGTTAAAATAAAGTCAAAATTAAAATTAAAATAAATTAAATAGAATTATATGTCAGCCCTAAAAATATATAATTATAGTAACAAATCATAAATAAGAAGGGTGGGATTAAGCGATATAACCCATCACGCGGGTTCAATGCGCGTTGGTGGGTGTTAGCTACAGCAAATGCATCCTGGGGGCTAATTGTCTAATTTAAAAATCTATCGCAATCGCTTTCATTTGACAGTTGGATCCGACACATTGCTGCATTTCTTTGGTAAGTTTTTATTTGTGCCAAAAAGAAGCATCAATGTGTTTCATCCTGAAAGCGATTGCGATAGATTTTGAAATTAGACAATAAAAAGGCTGGTCAATGGCTTAGCGTGCCCGAAGCACGGAGGAGTTTAAGATAATATTTTTGGTCACCCATCCGTAACCTACTTTAAATATAATTTTTAACAGCTGCAATCGCAGACCGAATCGTCTGAACCACTGCATCATCGAGCTTCTCGTTCGTACATACCACAATAAGACCCAACATTTTTGTTACCTCTGACAACCGTTTACGGTAATGATTCACGAAAAGACACTAAAAAATTACGTGGAAGGCTTAAAAACACTCACACAGTAGTTAAAATTATAGAATTTATTGAAATCTAAATATATAAACGAGTAATCCAACATTAGAAACTGTCTAATTTCAAGCGTAATTACGCGAAATGTTGAGTTGAGTGTTCCCTCTCTTATTTAAGCTATAATAATGCAAGTAAGTGTGTTATAAAACCGCAAGTCTTCGACTTTCCGCCTAAGAGTCCCTCAACACGTAATAACGTGAAACTGTAGCTGTAACGTAACCAAAACTAACTAGTCGCGGTTACGCTCTGGTGGTGATATCTGGAGCGCAAGTGAGTTCAGTTTAAGGACCCAAGTGAATTCATATGTAATTAAATCGAGATTCATAATTGCTTATGGTGTTGTTTTTATCATTAGTGATATAAAAAATAGCGCCTTAAAATCACTATTACATTCCTGTTACAAAATACTTTAAAATGTAAAATTAGTTAAGATTTGTGTCGTCACTGGACTGCTGTTGACTGCAGTCTTTGAATTTTTGACATATTTTTTACTTTGGCACTTTTAGATTTTAAAAAAAAATATGAAAAAAGTTTCTTGATCGGTAGGTAATGTTTTCATTTTATTACATTTTACTTCTCCATTCTCACCGGAAAATAATTTAAGTTTAGTCCGGTCCAATGTACGGACCAATTATGCTATCGAGTCACCAAATTATATTCAATTTTCAGACATATGTAAAGATGTTGCATTCGAATGTTGAGGGTATTATATTGATGAAATAACGCTTATTTACACCGAAAACGTAAAAAGTACTAGAGAATTTCGCTGATCTCATTAGCGCTTCGGTAGCATTGGTCAGTAAATTTTCTAAACATATTTCTTTTTGTTGTCAGCAATAATTATTCTTGATAGATTAAACTCATCGTAGAGAAGCCATCACCACTATACTCCGTTCCACGAATCGAACTCCTAGGAAACAAAATACTCGAAACTCATTGGTCAATGCGCGTGGCTAGAGCTAGGCTATAGGCTAAGCTATTGAAAGTCACACGCATTAACCAATGGGCGCACACGGATCGATTTTCTTTGGGAGCTCGTTTCGTTGAATGGACTATAGTTTGAATAAACGATGTTAAAGTTACTGTCATTAGTTCTCCCAACGGTTGGTTTCAGGCGATTGAGTTGATTGTTTAGGCACTAAGTAATCTTTCTAATTGGAGGTTAGTCTTAGGTCACGAGAAATTACTTAACTTGGTAACGAGATAATAAAGTGGTTGGAATTAGCATTTCTGTTGATGAAATTTGAACTAAACACTCTATTAATTTTAGGCTGGTCTTAATGAAATGTTGATGACGAAAAGATAAAATCAGATAGTAGCAAGGTTCAGTCAACAAGTTTAAATATTTTAAGTAATATTTAACTTAATTGTAGTTCATAACCATGTATACAAAAATACAATATTTATAAATAAATAAATATTAGACAAAATCACAAGCATTGCTCCGACTCCAAAGTAAGTAGCTAACACACTTGTGTTGTGGAAATCAGAGACGACTGTGAAACTACAAACACCTAGACCTGAGCTAATCTAGAAAAGTTAGTTTTTTCTAAATTAACCCAGCCGGGGATCGAACCCAGGACCTCAGAGATGGCGACACCTTGAAAACCGCCGTGCAAACCACTCGACCACGGAGGTCGTCAATATTCAACCAGTTCCACACAATAGATTCACAAAAAATACACAAATGGCATATAAATGCAAATACACATACACCTTGCCATCACCACCAACTATTCAACAAGTTTTGCGCCCCTACATCGGACATCGTGAGGAGCTGTCAGACCGTGTAGAGTAAAGCACTCGAATAAAAATATGAATGAAATTGAAATTGAAAAATTCTTTATTCAAATAAGCTCACATAACAAGCATTTTTAAATCGTCAATTCTTTTATCCTACCACCCATTATGACGTCTTTTAGCTGACAAGAAAAATGGGCGCAAAAACTTATCAGCTTTATTAGAAGGAACGATATTTACAAATATGTATATCGTTTCCAGACATTACATTCATAGTATTCATACATGTTACCACTAACATAGATTCATAAATAAATAACATTATTTAATTAGCTCATTTCTACTGAATCAATTTACAGGTGTTAAGCTTAATTCAAAATTTAAGGTTCAGCCTAGGCTATTACAAAATATATATGTATATATATCAATTCATACAATTCAATAAACGTTAAGACAAGTAGGCAGAAGCAGACCCATTCCCACTGGCAGCACCCGTTCACGATTCGACACATGTTTCCAGTATGTACAGGAACCTTCGATCATATAAACCTTAGATGTAGCGTATACGCACTTAAAGTGACGCCACGAACGAATGCTCCAATCGAAAGTGAGCATTAGAGCTAATCTCAGTAGTCATTTGACCGCCCGGGTGAAACGATGTATAAATTTGCTGTGAATTTGTGCAAAAACAAACGAAAAAAAATATTCTACTGTGTAGCTGTTGTAATCACTTTTTCGAACGTTCTAACCTTAAGATCATAATACAATACGTTTTGTATTATGATCTTAAGGTTAGAACACTCAAATAACGACTAAACAACCATTTTCCTAATAACTTAACGTCCACGTTTCTTGTTTCAGGGCCGCGGTTACGGATCGGACTATCAACAAGGAACCAGGTCCCGCGCAAGGGTAAGTTTCATATAATAAGAAAAATCTTGAGATCATACCTGAGATGCTGTTCCTATAAAAAAGCATCTCAAATACAATCTCAAGATAGCTCTCAACAAATACAGGCCTTAGTTTAGTTGAATACCTTTTTTACGAATTACTTATACTAAGGTATAAATAAAGTCAGTGTTTTTATGTACATTTATAAAAATAATACTTATTATTCCGTAACTTTCGATTGTCATCAGAGATTCATTTTTTAGTAAAAAAAAAAATCAAATAACATCAAACTTTTTAAACAGGGCGGCATCTGTATGAGGGAGATTATAAAATCAGTCTGCCGCCAGTCTGCCGATTGTCAGTGGGTTATACGGTCAGTCGCACGCCAGTCTAACCAGACTGATGAAGGACTGGCGGCAGACTGATTGTATAATCTCCCTCTAAGAACCTCGCGCGGGTCAGTAACTGCCGCAGTTAGGGCCGCAACCGATCATCAGATTTTTTCGATACATTAGTGTAGTTAGAAAAACAATAAAAAAAAATTTTTTATGAAAGTCGTTGGAAGTTTATTTCACATTATTGCAGTTGAAAAAGCGTTACCAGAATCAGTAACTCAGTTCATTTATGACTTGTATAGAGCAAGCTGCAAGATTTCCTAATTCTAATAGCGAACATTTAGTAGTCTCTACTCTAAATGAAGCCAAAGTTCAACTTTCTCATGGTTTTTTTTATCTTAGAAATCGTTTCATTGAACCTGGTGTTAAACAGATGCTATGATAATGGATCAGGGTTCAAAATCGCACGGTAGAGGTTTCGTTGTTTCTCACCCACGGGATAAGTAAGTACGCTGGTCACGCGCTATACGAAAGTTAATTAAAATGTTGCAACTAACGGACTGTTGGACCAAGAGATTTATAGGGCTTGTTGAGCTATTTGAGCTATTTAGTTCGTGTGGGCAAATTGTTTTATATGGGTGAGGGTTAAATAACGCTGTTGCAAGTTGTTTCTAAAAAAGCTATCAGTGATCGCTTTACGATCGACTTTTTATCCATGTATGCATTACATTGCAATCCACGTATTTTATTTTGCAACGACCGACAGTATAATCGGCCATGGGGCCACCCATGGAGCAGTCTTTGTTTGTACTTTGTGAAAAAAAAACAACAATGAACTTACCACAATTACTTTACGATTTATGAATTATCAAACTACAATGTATAGTTTGATAGTTCATAAATCTTTCAAAATATATTACTTCTGGGTACTTCCTATCTTTTGTTTTAGCCTCTTAAAATGTTGGGAAACTTTGTAATTGGCTTAAGAGTTAAAATATCATAAGTTATATAAGATCCATTTGTAAAAAAAACTGTTGAGTTTTAAATAAATACTTCAATTACTACTTATTTGATAGATAATATGAACTTAACTTAGCCAGAACCCAGTGAAAAGTGTAGTCCAAAAAGACACCGGAAATAATAAAAAAACAAAACTATTAAAATTATCACATTTTCATCTTATTTCAGTATAACCTTTTACTGAATCGTAAAGGTTAACATTGAATACTCAATTAATTGCCTGATGAGCAATCACTTCGTTCACCTTACACAACATGAATACAAGTACATAGCAGTAATCTCATAAAGTTTATTAGTTTCAAGATAATAAACATTACAAGAGGTTGTCTCTCGTAATATTCCCATTGTATTTGGGGACTGTCATAACCCTTTCTAAAATAATATAAAGGGCCGACCCTAAATACAACCTCCCTGTTATTTATACGAATGATAAAGTCAAGCAAATTGGGAGATTAAATTTTCGAGTTATGAGGTTTTTCGTCCATAACTAGTTACGATAACCTTGGGACGACTGAAATAACCTTTTAAAATACAAATGAAAAAGGACCAAAGATATACCTACCATATATATATATTTTTTTAATAAATTTTAAAACACCCAAGGGATTTAAGTGATTCATATTATGTCGCTTTTCCATTTAAATGCATTCGATATCATTATTGAAATATAAGCCAGAGTTAAGCGGGTAGACCGTTATTAAAGAAAAAAGGTTTTGTAAAGACATTCTATTGAAATAAGTATAAAACTATTCCCGAATATCCCATCTCAACACAAGAAACAAAAATCCTTCGCTAAAGTAAAAAGCCATAAAACAAGGACTGACGAGGAAAAACGGGAAAAATACGCATGAGCAAAGCCGATGGTAAAAGATAGTTACAAATATAATCCGATTGAGTCCTCCAGGGAGGGCCTTTGTCAACCTGCGGGTTGTACCGTTTCTGACAAATTAGAGATGTGTCCAAAACCCGTCCTTAATTGGGCTCTTTATCTCAGTCCATGGATGTGTTAAGATCGTGGAAATTCCCCTGGTTCGGTGTGAGCACGTTTGTTTTTCGTTATTGAGGGCTTTGAATAGCGCCATCTTTTGGTGCATTTGAATACTTTATTGAAAATGTCGTTAGCGTTGAGAAAAAAATATTTACTAATGTGTATAGCAGTGAACCTAGCGTTTGTGACATTTTTGAAAATAAATTGAAATGGCTGAAAAAATATTTTCCTCATATCTCCGCCATTTTGAAAACTTTCGAAAAACTGAATCGGCCTTTTTTTATATAATTATAGAACCTGTTCACAAAATTTCACGAGAATGGGTTGAGAAATGCAACCTGTAGAGGAGAACAGACGACAGCTGGACAGACACACGAAAGCATTTTTGCCCAAGCTGAAACGGAGACGCTTCGCTCTCGCTCCGTCAAAAATAATCTTTCCATATCATCATACTATCCCGATGGGTTACCTATACAAGGTGTTACAAAAGTACCCCTAATGCCGAATATGGTAGATAGAGACCATCAAACTGAACAACTTTTACTATGGGACCAACTCTGACATCGCGAAAAAAAAATCAGTTGTTTCATACATTTTGATATTTTCGTTATTAAATTTTGTATGAAACAGCTGATTTTTTTTTCGCGATTTCAAAGTTGGTCCCATAGTAAAAGTTGTTCAGTTTGATGGTCCCTATCTACCATATTCGGCATTAGGGGTACTTTTGTAACACCTTGTATAATTATCTTTTTATACTACCTGCTCGTCAATGGCATATTATGTGTCATGCAAACCTTTCCTAAAGTAAGTCATTTTTCCCATGGGGAATAATGTGATTTGAATTTGGAATGCAACCCTTGTAGTCGTGCTTGATCGATGTTGGTTTCAAAAAAGTTTAGGTGCAATGAGATCTTATTCTGAGTTAGGCTGTATGTTATAATGAAAACTTTTTACGAAATTCATTTTCACCCGCGCACCAAGAAGGATTTATTTGAATGTCGAACTGACCACTACAGAATAGACGACAAAAACATAAACTCTAACCCAACTATAAATGTACCAAAGAATGTAACTTTATCGTTGCACAATTGGTGTAATGTTTCTAACATAACTTTTAATTTTCAATAAATATTCTTAATTTTTCATATTTTATTATTCTAACTTTAAATAATTACTTAAGTACTTTCTTTATAACAGTCATTGGTTTCAATTGCCTCGCAGAAAGTATAAAAAGTAGAGTATGCATCGCGGGCTTAAATGTGTATTTGTCATGGGCGATCTTGAAAACCTCGTACTCAGGATTCTAGCCTTAACTCCCTCGCTCCGCTCGGGAGTTAACCATAGAGTCCCTCGTACTCGGGGTACAATAATAGCGCCCGGGACATAATACACTACTTTAAGCCCTTATTGCATAATCTACTATTATATCCGTTTCTGTATTAACGGGCGTTCTATTCACTGTGTTTAAAATCATTATTCAACTCGATATTAACTAAAGTTCAAATTTTCAGAAATAAGCCTAATGATTTAACACAAGTAACATTAGTTCTTAATCTGAATGGAATTACAAGAGCCTTAAATGTTACATTAAAGCAGAGGAGTTAAACGGCTCAAGTGTGAACTACAGAACTTATACGCAACTTGGTTTCTTAGTTGAATTAATTTTACTTCTGAAAGTAATTAATTCTACTTCTAATGAGTTTGACGAATTCAACATAAAAGTAAATTAAGTCAGTGAGTCAGTTAGGGAAATTTTTATAAGTTTCCTTGACTATAACTTTAAGAAAAAGCACATCCGAAGTAAAAGACATTAATTATCTATGTAGCCCGCGTGCGCTATGCGCGTAGGTACTTATGACTATCATAAATGCTACGCTTTATAATATCACGCACTCTCATACACTTTGTCAAACGGTAACAGAAATAAAATATTAGTTCCTTACTTATTATGAAATTGACGTTTTGAATAGAGAATCTTTAACAAATTGCATTTTCCATACTAGCATTCATAATTTTTTTAACAACCGTGAACGCTATTGTAACAGAACATTTATGTACAAATGTTTGAACACTAAACTAACTTAGGCAACATAACAAAATAAGTTTCGGTTAAGTAGCAACGGATAAAGTGGTCATTTTCGCTAACAAAAAAAGGAGTCACTTTCAAGATATTTTTTTAATGCTAAGAAAACAAAATCAATATACTTTAATGATGCTGATAGTTGACGGCTATGGTCATAATTTGATGTTATATCTAGCAACTGATAAATATTTAAAATCAGAAGTTATGGGGTTATCTGTGTGTGAGAAAAACACTAATTTCATAAATAAGGACCCAATAGAAAGCTTAGTAATAATAAATATTAATAATAATAAATTTGACAACATCACATACATTGTTCCGATTCCAAAGTAAGTAGCTAAAGCACTTGTGTTATGGAAATCAGAGACAACGGTGGTATCACAAACACCCAGACCTGAGCCAATATATAAAATTTAGTTTTTGTCTAAACTGACCTTGAAAATACCGGTTTTACACCGGTACAAAGCCACTCGACCACGGAGGTCGTCGAAAAATAATAAAAAAGAAAAGTAATAAAATATTTAGATGAATATACGTCTGAATATCCTCGAAGCCACCTAGCAATAACAGTACCTCACGTAATAAATACCTGCAGTGTCCGTAGAAGTCTCTTAGTATTCTGCTCAGAGGCAGTTTAAGCCGGGTGTCTCGCTCGAAGCAATTTTGTCTACGCCATGTAGATTGTATACACCTACTTTACTCTACGTCTACACATAAGTATACTTGTATACCTACTTAATGAGATTTCGCATTTCAGTGCACACACTGCTGTCTCTTAGTTATCTAGCATTGATACGTCTAACAGATGAATATCTAAACCGGAACTATCTTCAAAAACTCTTTTGGTAAAATATTCTTCAATTGAAGCGTGTAAATACATATGTGCTAACATAAAGATTAATTTAGCTTGGTAAATCATATTGATATTACGTTTGTATGGGAAGCTCACTGTTCGCCGAAGTCTTAAGCTTTATGGAGCCTCTTGTACGTTACATCTCCTACAAACATCAACAATGATCAATAATTCACACAGAAATAATACAGATCATGTAAAAAACATATCTCATGCTACTATTTTGTCTAAAACATTATTCTTGCAGTAAATTCTATAAAAACTACTGATATTCAAACAACTATAAATAGAATGAAACCATGACTTCCCAAGCCAACAAAAGCACACCTCCAGGAAAATGATCCTAGCTTAACTCCCCTTCCTTAATTATACCCCCCTTTTAGGCCCTTCCACGTAATTATTTCTCCCTTTATTTTCTTCTGGCCCAAGAAAAAGAGGGAATTCAATCATCGATGCTCTATGATGTGAATAATCGTAATCAGCTGGGGATTGCGAAGAATCGATATTCTGTTATGTATGATACGCAATTTTCTCTGATGATAATGTATTTTTTGTTATTTGTGATACATAATTTTTCTCATAAACCTATTGATCGCACTTATGAGTTACTTATATTCATTGTAAACATATTTACGTTAAGTATAAGTTACCCTCTGAATATGAAATGGCTGTGAACACAATTTGAGCAGAGATTCAACAAAACAAACTACTTTCTTTCTTTATTCTTTTCCAAAATTGTCTATGACGCTGAAACTGTATTACAGAAGCCCACATCAAATTCAAGAATAAATAGGATATTGGCTTATTTAGAATTAAATTGATGAAATAGTTAACGCACAAAAGTTGCCAGTGATAATACAGAGCGTAACAAGCTTGCTTTTACCATGCAACTTTGCCTGGTCTACCAACTCATGAGCTTCAAAAGAAAATACTATGTATTCATAACTGACAAAAAAAAATCCACTCGAAGGAACTTCAGATCCGTCATGAATCACGATAAAGGATTATAAGTCAAAGTCAGAAGCTCGGTTTATCTGCTCAGCTTCATAAACTGCACTCTCAGGGTATATTTCACCCAAGATTCCATATAAAGTGGCCGTTGGCAAGGGGCTGAATAAAGCTACTCGGTTCACACGAATTTATTAGCTTCCACTCGGATTTTTAAGTAATGCATACTCTCCTTAATATTAAATCTGAAATATATGACTCCTACTCGCATGCATTAAAAGTCATATTTATTTGCGTAAAGTAACACCGAGTCGCGAAGTTAAGTAAATATTGCGTATAATTTCACACTTACTCATTTAAGGAGTAACGAAATCAGAATTTGTTTATGAGGCTGTCTTATCTGTATGTCATTCAACTCCGTTTTTAATTGTTTTCAATAGAACCAATAATGATAAATTTTATCAACGCACAGCTTAAACCACTAGACGGATCGGGCAGTGGCATCCATAGACATCCGCTAAAATATTTTTAAATATTCCCATGAAAGTGGAAGTGCTCGTAGACAATATAGAGTTACTTATTAAATCTCTTCTCTTCAAAAAACAATCTTGCCCGAGTATAAACCTGATTACCTTCATTCAGGTTCTGATTACATCGCTGAGTTGTACTACCCATCTTTTTCCAATACTTTTAATATCGGAAGCCACCGGGATAGAAATGCAGGCGTCGAATGCATTAGCAACGAAGATGATAATGAAATTCTCATCCGAAGTTTCACATAAAGCAGTTTTTTAATGGAATATTGGCAGAGCACGATCAACTTAAATTAGTGTTAGAAAGTATCATGAAAACTTTGTTCAACTTAAAACATTTCGATGTCGATATGAATGTCCTCCGTTATATTATAATTAGTTAATATTGATTCAATTTGCTTGTCAAAGATAAAGTCAAAGCTTGATCATTACTAAGATTTTTATCAAGATGATTGTCATCTATTAATTTAGATCTATGTGACAAATGTTCTTCTTCTTCTTTTTTTGTTTTGGCAATCTACTTTCCTCTTGGAAGTAATTTTTGCCAGTGTCAAGTGTTAAATAGTTCAGTGGTAGATATTGTTTAATTTTTCATTAGAATGCGGGTGCATCGCATTCCAATGCTGCTTGGAGCATTTGGCACCAATTACGTCAAGACAGTTTGCTCGGTTAGTTCTGCCGAGGAAGCCACCACTTCAATAAAAGTCTCAGCTTCACACAACCAAGATCGCGCCTATTTCAATTATCCCACATATTGTTCAGTTGCGTAGACACTTGTACCATATAACTGCACCAATTTTAAGACACAATAGCCACTATGAATCAATTTGAAAATAATTAAAATAGACACCAAACCGAACTCGACAAAATGGCGCCAAAAACTCGTGACAAATGTTAACATGCAATCATGTAAGAAAACCTCTGGAACATGGTAAACCTCAACCATGTTCGGTAGCCATTACTATCCAAATTCCCGCCATATTTCGCGTACAATCGGCCGGTAGACGCGATCACGCCCGGCCATTTTCTGAGAGATTACACCCGGGGACATAGGGCGGTCTGTGTAATGAGCCCGGCTGGTTCCTGCGCGCTCCGCTAGTCCGCATAATTGGCGCTAGTGTGCACTGCTGCCTGTCAATTAGACGGGCGTGTGATCTTGCGAATTGCGAATTTATTGGTATCTGGTCAGACGTCATCGCCAGTATTCAGCTTAGGACTTAATCTAATAACATTTCAGAATCCAAAAAAAAAATACCGAGCGGTTCCATTATGTACTTAAAGTATGAAATTGCCGTTTTGTATGGAGAATTTTAAAGAATATGATTTTTCCATACTAACATTTTCTTAATTTATTTAACAACCATGAACGCTAATGTTTTAAAACTTTTATGCACTAATGCTTAAACACTAAAATAACGTATGCCACTTAGGTTACGCGTATATATCGGCTACGTTACAAAAATAAGAGGTCATTTCTGCTAACAAAAAAAGGAGTTACTAATAATAAGGTTCTTTTTTAAAGTTAAGGAAAGAAAATCAAAAATATTTTTATTGCTGACCGGTAGTTGGCAGTCATGATCATAATTCGAAATAAACAACCGAAGCATCTTTAACATCATAGAAGATATGAGAGTCTCTGTATGTGTGAAAAAAAGTCGTCAATTTCATACTTTAACCCCTATTATTTCAACAAGTTCGATAATTTCTAGATGATTTTTTAGGATACTCTTGTGATTATCCAGTTTCTCGGAAACAGTCCCAGGGTTGATATAAAGCTGTCCCATTAAGTGCCGGGACGGGACGGGCAAGATAGACGCCTTGTAACCTCACGGCACGCGAACGGGCCATTTATTTGCATGCTGTCTTCATTATTCAAATGTAGTTGACCTTTAATTAAGGGGCTGACATGAGCCAACTAGCGCCGCCAGTCGATTTTATTTTATTTATTCTAAATAAGCCAAATTTCTTAAAAAAGGAATCAGTCAAGGTTTTGTTAATAACGTCTAATATTTATTGAATAACTTTACACAGTTTGAAAAGGCATTCAAACAGTTCAAAACGCGATTTTGTTAAAAGTGGCCACTGTTGATTCATTATTCAATAAACATTAGACGTTATACACAAGGCCTTGACTGATTCCTTTTTCAAGAAATTGGGCTTATTTAGAATAAATAAAATAAAATCGACTGGCGGCGCTAGTTCGCTCATGTCAGCCCCTTAAGCATGATAGTACATCTTAGGGGCTAAAGAAGCTTATGTTTATTTGCAAGAATTTTTAAGTTAATATCGTTCAAGATAATTGTTTTCTTATAATACTGCCATTTAACATAATATATAAAAATAAATATACAAATATCAGCATAAAGGTGCTATTGGTAAACACTCTGAACAAATTACCAGCTTCTAAAATGATTCAGTCTCGCCCCAGATAGGTATTTATAGGATCCCTCTGTCTGCAAATCAAAGGGACGAGTCAGCACGTCCAATTAGTGTCATAGTGCCTCTACGATTGGCATCAAAGTCTAACACAAGGCATTTTGAAATTGAATCCTGCGTCAGTACTCATAAGATTGGAAATCAAATGCACATTTAAAATTGCAATGTTTTAAAATCTGATAAGGTTTTTATTGACTTGTTATCGGCTAATAGAAGACAATGTTTTTGAGACGATTTTGTAAAACAAATGACGTCTATACGGAGTTATGATCAGCTCCATAATAAACATGCAAGTTATTATAAATTCCCAACAACCCTCGTACTTGATCACAAACACTTGGACTTAATGATACATAAAGGCTTATAAAGAATTACTTGCATATATTTTGTTGTTGTTGTGAGTTTACGTTTACGCGCTTATGAGATTCCAAAAATTATAAATTGAGATGGGGAGTGTTCGCTTTACGAGTACGTGTGTACTTTAAGGCAGCTTTAAAGTTTTGTTTATAAATGAGGAAAAGACAAAACGATAAACTTGGCATACTTAATAACTACACAAAAATTGATACAGTTTATTTTTAGAGTTCCGTAGTCAACAAGAAACCCTTATAGTTTCGCCATGTCCGTCTGTCCGTCCCCAGTCTAGCTCATAGACTCTTAGTACTAGAAAGCTGTAATTTGGCATGGATATACATATTAATCACGCCGACAAAGTGGAGAAGTATAAATTTAAAAAAAAAAAATTTGTTATCTCCCCCACCACGTGAAGTGGGGATGTAATTTTTTTTCTTGTCTACCCCATAGTGTCATTGGATGGAAATTTTAAAAATATTAAAATTTCGGGTTTTCGTATTCGGATTTGTGGAAACAGTTTTTTATTGAGGCATCCGTTTGTGAATTATTAAGCTTTAAAGTGCAAAATTTTGTTAGAGTCAAGTGCATAGCATAAGCATACATATAATAATTACTTTCAGATACACACAAGAATAATTTTATATCTCCTCATGATAGAATCACTGCTACAGCGACATCTTTTGACGAGGCTCAACAATCTATAAGATTATGGTTCATATCAAAGTCGAACAGACAATAAAACAAACCTTTGATCCTCCTTGACCTTCTTTTATCAAGTCTTCGTTTCATTGTTTATTTATGAAGCTCTAATAAGGAAACGAGAATACCCAAACTCGTCAAATGCCTTGATAAATAGAGTACCGTTAGAAAATTTATTAAAATAAAACAATAATGAATAAGCACTTTCTGAGAATTGCAGCCACGTAAATAATAAAAAAAACTCGCCGTGTACGCTGAAGCATATAGGTTACTTAGCAGTTAAACTTCTTAACTTCTTTAACCCCCGACGCAGCGCAAAGAGGGGTGTTATAAGTTTGAAGCCTATGTTTGTGTGTCTGTACGTATATTCGTAGTGCCTAAACGTATCAAGCGATTTCAATGCATTTTTTAAATTGAAAGCTAATCTAATCGAGATGGTTCTTAGCCACGTTTGATGGAAATCCATTTAGCCATTATGGAGATGGTCAACTGCCTGCCGAAACGGTAAAAGATACAGAGACTGAGATGGTGATTTGACTAAAATAATGTACACCTTGGGCAAATTTAGGTGCAAGAAAAAAAAACAAAATGGCGGCAGAAAAAGGCCGCCTCTTTTTTTTTATTGCATATACATTTTATATTGTATATAGTAAAATACATTCCAAAGGTTATAAAGAAAACCAAAAACCTTCTAATATAAATCAGAATTTCTTTACTTCAAAGTCATCCTCCCATAATACGATTTCATTCCATTAATCAAACATCCATATATTCTCGTCCAGACTTTTTGCTGACCATACCAAAAGTAGAACTGAGCCTCCCTAGAATCCCATTACCATTCGTCTTAGCAAATATTATTGTTTACCCCCTCTCTTTTACCCAAAGGGGGGCTTATTGATGGACGTTGAGGTCGTCACAGTAATCTCAATAACGATTAATAATGTTCATGGTAGCAAGATTATTGTTACTTATTATGATATCTTCTATGAAGGGGATTCTCTCGGGAATATGTTGGGAAGAGTTCGTCATTAGATGCGTATGTTTTTTGTCTTGGTTGAAGGGGTAATTTGTGGTGAATTTATTTAAGTCGATGCTGGAGAAACTTTGTATTACTTGCCTTCTTTCTATTCCTACATCTTTGAGAAAATAATAAGAATGCTTAGAGCTTTGTTTATATAAATAACGTTTCCAAAGCTTACAGTATTCTTGTAATCAAAAACTTATTCTTTAAAAAAATACTCAAATTTTTCGGATTAAAATCCAATATACGACGATTCAAAAGTGCCTAATTATTAAGTTTATTTGAATAAAGAAATTTTGACTTTGACTTTGATATAGGTAACGTAAATTAAAATTTATTTCGCTTCATCCACATAATTTATTTATTTATATTATACCTACTCAATAGTCTTGCAAACACTCAAAAATTGTTATACTACAGAATAAACAAAAATCTCTGAAAATACTTACTCCTCTGTTTACACGGAGTAGTAGCAAAAATGCAACTAGTTATTGTTCAGTTCCATTGTTACGGTAGTAAAAAAACGGTCAAGAGCGAGCCGGACTCACGCACCGAGGGTTCTGTACCATCGTTCTGAAAACGTTTAGTTCCTTTTTACCGTTTTGGTATGGAACCCTAAACATAACGACAGTTGCCATGTTTTTGCACAGTTACGTTAACCACACTCGATAGCGATTGTAGTAAACAATTTTGTATGCGAATTGGCACAGCGCCTCAAGCGGTAACTATACTAAACTAAAGGTTTTCATTCACATTTTAACTACTCACTATCGAGTAAAGTAAGCGTAAACTCATAATACGCCTACAGTACTTATCACACTCATAGATTACTTTGGACACGCACGAAGGTCACAAACTCACAATAATTCATTGACATCAAATTATTCACCGTTCCGTTCATTAGTATAACCTCGGCTGCAGCTTGTAACTGGTATTTAATATCAAGTGATGTAATGCAACAAATTGGCGTATCATTACATATTGATGAGAGAAATTATGAAAACGATATTGAAACGGCACGCGTCGAAATTTCGTTCCTCATTCCTCTCGCGTTCACGGCCGTAATGTGCAAATAATTGATTGGATCATAGTCCCTTAATACATTCAGGGTATTTTATCGTCCTAAATAAAAAAAAACATAAAAACCAATAAGTGAACATGGATATTTAGTTACTTAATTTTATAACAACAGAAATATTTAATGTATAATGAGAAAACAAAAAGCTTTTTTTCATCCCAAATTTTGAAAAATTGCGACTGCAACAATTTTATGACAGTGTATTTGTAAGTTCTGACTATCCACTTTGCTTCTAACTAAATGTAGTGAACACATCTAACTTGTATCGGCACTAAATTGCTGTCTGTCCGTCACTCGGCTAGGCGTTCCGATGATTTGTGCGCTGTTGCCGACGATTTTTCATCCTCCCCACCGTCACTAAATCACACCGACCCCATGTACCACTACTGGACCGTTTACCCTACCATCTATACGATACTCAATCTCATTTCCTCTCACTTAAAGCTCATTTTCACCCCAACGCTAACCGAAAACGTTATATTTATTATTTGTTTCGGCCCTATAAAAATCTGTCTGAAAAATCGCACTCTTTTGTTTGTCCTTTCACCTTTTTAAAATAACAATGTTTGTTATTTAGATTTATGGCCCGATACCACCCTAGCCGGGTTATTTGAATGCATCGTGGGCGTGTAATTATAAAACGGAGCGCTTTTTTATCGGACATTCCGATTGAGCTGTTTTGCATTTTTAATCGATTACGTGTGAGAATGAGGTCTCGATTTAAAACTCCGCTTCGCCGCGGGCGCTGAATAGTTGAAGGAATTTTTATAACTTTGCAGCGAAAAAATTTATAAGCTATATGTTTTTTAAACCTTTGTTTTTCATTTCCTTCAGATGATCTACATTCATTTCCAAAAAATACGACTACGAGGCAAATACACACTTAGCTCGTTGTCGCTACGACTTAAAGCAGTGCTACGATGCCCGTAGGTCACGCTACGAGTTGCAACGATGTGTAAAGTATTGACAATGTATTTACGTAACTAATGAAATAAATAGTCAAGTGAAAAAAACTCAAGTTAGATTTACTTGGGAATTCGCTCGGGAGAAAATATCATGAGGCGCGGCCCACTGGAGCGGAACACACGGGCGACTTGTTCTGTGTCGAATTGATAAGTCACATTCGCAAGAATAAACACTAAAATTAACATGAAATGAATCTTGTAAACATAAAAAAAATGTTTTACCCACTTACTCTTTTTACTAAAATTTTTTCAGGTATTTTGACCAATAATTTTATTTTTTATTTATTTATTTATTAAGAAGCAAACGGTCGTACACATTCATGAACAAAAACCATAAATAATATCTTACATAAGACCTATAGTTTCCTTAATGAAACAATGGAGTGCAAATCATTAACTTTATTTTCTTTCATAATGTTATTTTCCTTTTTTCTTCTTTTCTATACTTAACGAAAAGTCCACCGTTAGTAAACATATAAAAATATTACCTACTTTCATTCTGTACATTGTTCTTAAATAGCTAAAGATTGGTTATAATTTTCTATATTTTTTTACCTCAATCGAACCCGAGATTTTACAAGACCCAGGGTATGCAACCGCTCGACCACAAAGTCAGTCCATCCTCCATCATTTAGCAGAGAGTACCCAATGTCTTTCAGCAGATACTTCAAAGTAACCAAATCCTATACAAATGTTGATTCAGCAGAAGACAAAGAATTTGTGTCACTGCAAACGACAGATCAAACATGGCTATGAGTAATGTATCGGAACAGGTCTCCAAACAACACGACCTGTCCTGTCTAAACACAACCTTGTACTGAATTTAAATCGTCCTGTACCGAGGGTGAGAGGAAAGATATCTTTCTCTGGTCGCTAATTCTTTTATAATCGAGCTTTAAGGCTCCTATAGGCCTCAAGTGGCGCCCTCATCTTAATTAAAATTGCTCGCTAAGTACGTTATAATGTATCAAAAATTAACATGTGTAGATTAAAGCTAAGGTTCTATAGTTTATTTACAAAAGTGCCTAAAGTACTATATTTTACTGAGGTTATTGTTTGTAAATAAACTATAGAATCTAAGCTTCAATCTGTACATGTGAATTTCGATACTTAGCGAGCAATATTAGGATGTGGGCGCTACTTTCAGAGTTATAGGGCCCTTAAATCAGCTAATATCGTTATTACATTGATAGCCAGTGCCACAACCTGCTTTATTTATATGTATACAATTAGGTACATTTTATTTATAACGCATAGGTAGTGCAATTTTTAACATATTGTAGTAAATAAAAAGGAATACCTCCGTGCCTTTTTCCATTTATAACTCATGTACGGTTTTTAATGAGTCCACATAAAAGTCTGCTGTTCGGGCAAATAATAAATTGCTAAAGAAAAGCTGCATCGGAAAAACCTACAAATCAACTTCGATTCATTATACTGCGCTTATTTACAATGCACTAATTCACAAAGAACATGAAATTTAAATCCAACCGCAGACGTAACAAGATAACTGGAGATCTCGATTCTGCTTTTCCCGCCGAATGAGCAGGATCGATACATCGTACCGATTCTCCTATATTTTTCCAATAAGGACGCGACTATTCGAGCGAACACGTCGAGTATCGAATGCTCGGGTGCGTCCATGTTTGAACACACCTGCTCCGTATGTCTTGCGACTTTTTTGCGTGTAGGTACTGTTTTACGTGTCGATGGATTTTGAGCGTTAAATTTGAGTAGCTATGAACTTTTTTCGACTGGGCTTATACGCGTTTTTTTCAATCTGGAAGGAATTGCAAAGTGAATTTCGCGAAACGAATCGAAATGGTTAAGTCAACGTCAAATGATTTTTATGCTTGGATTCGTTAGGAGTTTGTCAATGTTATGCGAGTTAGTGCGATGTCTTTTTACACGACTGCAAGGAAAGGGTTATGTTTCATTCATAATGTCACTATACATGCCTCCGACTGCATGTTATTGTGTAGCCTTTAATATTTGATCTTGTTTCCATCTTTTCACTTGACTTGACATCTGATGCAGGCGGGTTTTTTTTATTTTTTTATTATTTATTATTTGCATTATTAAATTAAATTATAATAAATATTAGACAACATCACAAACATTGCTCTGATCCCAAAGTAGCTAAAGCAATTGTTTTATGGAAATCAGAGACAACGGTGGAACTACAAACACCCAGACCTGAGCCAATATAGAAAAAATACTTTTCTAAATTGACCCAGCCGGGGATCGAACCCGGGACCTCAGAGATGGCAACACCTTGAAAACCGGCGTAACCACTCGACCACGGAGGTTGTTATTATTATAGAAGTAAGTAATATTGCAACGGCTTGGTCATTTTTATTTTTTTTGATTGTGTTAACTGATTCCTTTTCTGAAAAAGTTACAATTCAACTCAGATCCCGACCACAAAGCGGCATTGAATTCAAATTGAAAATCGCATTAAAATGAATATATCGGGCGCATAACTGAACGACTGGTCAACCGCCGCTTAATGAATATAAAATTAAAATGTTCATTGCGGTCTCCTTAAATCAGTGAGAGCGGTTTCAAACCGGGAAAACTGTGATTCGATATATTCATATTGGGTCAATTAACTTCCATGGATTCGAAGCCGGTAATTTACGGAAACAAAATACAAAATTTCAATTATTAAAACCTACATTCACGTGCAGATATGTGGTCACAGGGGTGAAAATGTCAGAATTTCACCAGTGTGTGACCATGGTAGTTGCAAACATCCGGAAATTCAAAAATCCGTTCGAAAAACCAACACGTTTTATCCGTGAATATGTTTCATTTCAATAAACTTAATACTTGTACCTAGGTAGCTTAAATATTTATAGTTACATATTTATACATTTGAGGCTCATTGAATGCTCTGAAAATGTTTTTTGGTTTAATTTAAAACAAGTGGCTGAAATGTAATGATGTGGTATATTTTTAGAAAAAATATTTAGAGTTGTCTCAGAATACCCTTTCATTTGGTACCACACACGACAGCTTTTAGAACAAAAAACAATATGACGTCATAACTCCTCTCCTAATGGAGTTTTTTTTAAGAACAGTGGCTCAAAAAAAATTTTTTGACCTCGAGTATACGTGTGTTAAGCGGCTATCCTGCAAATCGACTTGCGGGTTTTTTGCGCACGACTAGCACAAGTATTTTTAATTCATATTTGGACTAGCACAAGAACTCTAAATTCATATTTGGACTAGCACAAGAACTTTAAATTAATATTTGGACTAGCACAAGAACTTTAAATTCATATTTGGACTAGCACAAGAACTTAAATTCATATTTGGACTAGCACAAGAACTCTCAATTCATATTTGGACTAGCAAAAGAACTTTAAATTCATATTTGGACTAGCACAAGAACTTTCAATTCATATTTGGACTAGCACCAGAACTTTCAATTCATATTTGGACTAGCACAAGAACTTTCAATTCATATTTGGACTAGCACAAGAACTTTAAATTCATATTTGGACTAGCACAAGAACTTTCAATTCATATTTGGACTAGCACAAGAACTTTCAATTCATATTTGGACTAGCACAAGAACTTTCAATTCATATTTGGACTAGCACTATAACTGCCGCACTCATAGACATCAATTAGTATGAACGCATAATAAAAGTTGGTTCCATCTCTTCTTCTTTTCATAAAAAAATTAGATACAAGAAGACACGATACTTACTTACACGATACTAGTATATGTCACTGATTGCGGCTTTCATATTTATATGAATTAACTTTACTCCTCAAAAAACAAACTTGGAAAATAACATTAAATTGTCGATTCCAATTTTCATTGTAAAAACTGAATGCATACCAATCATCACCCGGTTACCGCACATCCGGTTCTTATTTCACGAATAGAGTGCGCATTCTATTCCAAAGCGGCAATAAGAGATCGCATTGGAACAAAGAGGAACGGTCGTGAAACCGTGTAAAGATGTATCGAATCCCGAAATAGATCGAATATGCGGCAGGGTTGCCACAACTAATAGAATGCATTTCTCAGCTACAAAGCTGCGCACCGGATAAAGCAATACTTGAGTTGCTCTTGAGAGGAAGATAAAAATGAGGTAGCTCACTTGAATAGATAGAGCACATCTTGAATTTACAGTAACTCAATAAAACATGGTTTGATTTTCCGTCTAACTGAAACGGTTAATACGTGAGCGCTCTTGTAGTTTTGGAAAATAAAAGTTTAGTAAAAATAAGTAATATTAATTTGTACTTCTGTAAAGAGACAGACGCAAAAATAAATAATAATACAGTAATATTATGTGGTTTATAATTGTGTGTCCCTTTTTTCTCCTGATACCCCCGTTTTAGCCCCCTGGGGTGTCCATGAAACTCACTATTACACATCGGTAGGTATTTGTATGCTTCGTTTTGAAGCGCTTTCTTTTTAAAATTATAGTCATAGTTTTCTCTAAATTATTAAAATTGCAGTTGTTTTCTTATTTCACATCAGACTATATATATTGACCTTGAGACCTTACGTAAAAGCCGTTGCCAAATCAAAGAAAAGAAGAGAAATGAGCAAAAAAGATGTCAAATATCACTTCATCGACAATTCATGGTGAAATTTCCAGTAATTCATAAACTTTCGCTCTAATCATTGTCGGTGACAACCCTATCGCTAAACTCGAGTTCCGAGCTATTCGGCCAGCGAGCGCTGACAAGTCAAGTAGAAATCGGCTTTATTGCATCGAATTAAGAACCAAAGCACGTGGTATGAAAGTTTCAGCGTAGTCCAGCCGTGAAAAGTTCGGGAGTTGCCGAATGATTACCGAATTACCGCCGAATAGAATCTAATTAAGGATCATTGCACTTTAGATACGTGTTAGGCTTTCCGTATGAGAAAGTGTGACGTTGAAGTATATACTATTACTTTAGTATATTATGACTTTCCGAAATGGCGCTAAATAAATATAACCACAAGAAAACTAAACTTTGCCTGGAAGGTAAAATCAAGACTCATTGTTGGATTATAAATACAAGTTATTACCTATGTTTCATCAGACATGGGCACACGCACATGATTAAATAAATCTCTGAAATCTAGAATAAGTATCTAGTCTAAGAGCGCTTTCACATAGGTGATTTAGTAGCGGTGGCGTAAGCCATACGTCTATTATAACATATGACAGACGCGCTTCTGTCGCGCGTTAGTAGCGCGTCTGTCATTTATGTATGAATATGACAGACGCACGGCTTACGCCGCGACTAAACACCTATATGTGAAAGCGCTCTTAGGGTTTGCGTTTTAGTTAAAAAAATATAGTTCGTAGTAATTGACGCTTAGCATAGCAGTTTATCATAAACTATATAGCATTCTATATAGTTTATGATAACATAATATTATGTAGTACCAACCCATTACCAAATAAACAAAATACGAATAAGAAAGAGATTAACTAAAAAAATCTCTCCCCTCGAGTGGCGTGTATCTGGAGAGGAAAACACACAAATCTCACGTGCGATGGACATAGAAAACATTTTACTTAAAACAAACAATACGATTCGGGCCAAGACAAATGGGCTAGCAACAAAATAGTTATATGATTTTCAGATGCTTGTTCTAAATAAATTATAAGTTATGTTGAAATGGGGCACTTTTTATCAAGTTTGGTATTGTATATCAAAACTTAAGAAGCTTTTCACTGCGACACGGTCCTTGACCAAATGTTGTTGTTTGTTCTATGTTAAAATGGCTACCTATCCTAATAATGACGATGTACCAACTAGGAAGACAGTTGAATCAGTTGCGTAATAAAACTACAAAATAATTTAAAAAATGTCCTTAACATTTGAATGCTAAGCGCAATATAATATACTTATGTTAGCAATTATTATTTTATTATTGTATTGTTGCTATCTTATGTGTACCTACATGATATTTTTATATTCAGTTGAATGACAAATTGTATCTGGCTGGAAAAACTCAATATTATAGTCAGGAGACTTTTAAAAAATTAAGAGAGAGAAGAGGAACAAGGGCGGCAAGACAAAAACACGGAAATACTGTTTTGCTTTTGTTAATTGATTGTCGAAGTGAAATAATTTTGATTTGAATACAAAACATCATTATTCGATTGTAGGAAGTTGTATAAGCAATTTGTAGTATTATTTGTGAATCGTACGACATTAATAAGTAGGTACATAATCTTTTTTGTCGAAGAACTGGCCTTTGATTGTGTGATGCTCAAACTTAATTTACTTTTTGTTAAAGACAAGGCTTGAATTGAAGTGAGAAGCGTTACTGTGTTCTATATCGTCGACCACGGGCGCGCGAGATGATACATCGCGCTCGGGAATTGCAATTTGGTTGCAACGGGAAATTACGGAGACACAAAATGACAGGAATTAAAGCTGCTCCAATGTCCTAGGTTGTGGTTTTATCAATTTTTTAGCTCTGTACCCGTACTCCGTCACGAATTTGTATTGGAAATCTTAGTTCCCTTTAAGTATTTTAAGTATTTATTTAGAACTCAACAGCTTTTTTTACAAAGTTATCTTATATAACTTATAATATTATAAACTCTTAAGCCAATTACAGAGTTTCACAACATTTTATGAGGCTATAACAAAAGATAGGTAGTACCCAGCAAAAAACTAAAAACTAAATTTAAATTTAAATTACGGTGTAGGTGGCGCCAAACAAAGTTCATTCAATACAAAAAAATAAATTTGAATTCGATTGATATGGGTTGGACCTTGTGTAATTTCTCTAACATGATGTCTTCCCAGATATTGAGTCTTAAAAAGTACTTAAGTATTATTCGCCTTATAAACAATTAGTAACTCAACCTTCGATCAATGATCGAAGAACTCAACGCTAAACTTTAGATAATTGATTTTTTTCGATGAACACCGCGTTTTCTTTTTTTCGATGAACACCGGGTTCGCGTAAAAGTTGAGGTAGACATTTTATAAAGCTTTTATGTTGATGAAGAGTGCACTATTATTTGAATAATTCAAGATTCCGCTCAGCTGTACAAGCGACAGCATAACGTTTTAAGCCACTCTCTGATGATAAGCGAAATCGATTGAAATGTTTAAAAACCTTTTATGAATAGAATAAAAAACATGCTGCTGAAAGGCCTATTTATATTTGTCTTCTTATAAAACACTTGTGTTTCTATCCCGTATATTTCGGCCGACAGTGTACCCCTGTATGCATTAGTAAGAGAGCAATATTTTATCGCTAAGTGCGCGCCAAATATGCTGGCTGTACTTGTGAAGATTCCCCAGTGCTGTTTGTTTTTCTGGTGCGGAATTTCTTTGGCGTTTCAGACAATTGTTTACTGTGTGGTTGCGAAGCGATATATTTTGACCCTCCGAGTATTTGCGATGCTGTCCGATTTTAAGAATCGCCGATCTAAGTGGTGGGCCTTGTCTGTGAGTTATATGGTGGTGAAACGAATTGTCCTTTTTTTGTTTACAATAAGGGATGTTCCAGACGTTCATGGTAGGTATTCATTTATTTATTTGCAGGTCACAAGATGAAAGGGTGTTACAAAATTGGTAGGTATAGTACAAGTGACGCCCTGTTAGGCCACAGCAAATGACAATTTAATGTTTTTTTTTAATTATTAACTTTAGTTTGATTTTTGCATTGTGCTAATAACGTTCGTTATTGTATGAAGGGGATAAAATATTATTTCTTTAGTCACGGTTTTCGAGTTTCAACTAATTATATTACTTTCACTTGTCGGCTTTATAGAAATATTATTAATATTAGAAAAAAGAATAGTAAATACCTATTACTTATGTTTTCCTCTATAATAATAATAATTAACGTTTCCAATACTACAGCATCAAACGGTAAAAATGCTCTAGCATTATATATGAAAGGGTGCCATTTCGCTCGCATAAAATGTTTAGTCATAATATGTTTTGGCGTAACAGGACGGCATATTTTTTTTCGCATAATGTTATATTTGCAGAATAATTTCATTGGCATAACGATTATTAGTACTCATTTCATTTGGCAAAAAAATTGGTGAGCATATATTAAACCCTTAACTTATGTTGCATAAATATTTGATCTTGTTTCCATCTTTTCAGTTGACTTGTCTTTTGATGGGTTTTTGAGTTTTTGAAATTTATTTATTTTTTAGTGGAGATGTTATGTAAGGGGTCTATTGTTCGCAGTGGCCTTGCGGAGACTGTGGAATGTAGGTCTGAATGGTCGAGTAATATCAAGGCTTATTAGCGGAATTTGGCCGATTTTTGTTTGCCTTAAATTTCTTACGACCAACCCTTTTGATGGTACGCACGACAGCACGGCAAGTTAAACAATTGAAGTACGAAGATAGCTCTTATTACGTACGACGTAAAGACGGCCTCAAGGTCAACATGTGTAGTCTGACGTGCCGTTGACTGTACTTAAATGTTTGTATAAATTATTTTGTTTCAAACAATTTAATTAGCAATTATTTTCAAGTTGTTTTTGACGTTAACAATATTAATAATGCGTTTAAAATAAAGCTCATAAATAACATTTTATTCCCATTAGATCAGCACTGTCAGTAAATAAAAAAATAGAAACGAGATACTTATATTGTTTATTTTCTTGGAAAATCTTATTCTTTTATATTATGCGAAAGATATAAACTCCTCGTAATTGCAAAAGCTTCTTGGAAGTAACATTGTGAATTTATTCACTCCTTTTATGTTTACTGTGTAGGTGTACAGTGAGTGCGTAAATATAAATACAAATATAGTAATAAACAATGTTTAGTTTAGATTTTTCATTTTCATCTTTGTGATTGCAATAAAATATCTTCACGGTTGAAGATTGAATAGAGTTTTTAATTTTACGCGAGAAGATTTTTTTTAAATGATTAACTTAGTTTGATTTTTGCATTTTCATTTCGGCTTCATTTTAGGGACCCCTGATGACAGTTTTTATTTTCCATAAATAATAGCCATCGAAGAGGAAAAACATTTACATGATTGCTTATTGTTTATCAAATTGAATTGCCATCGGTTGTACAGTTTTCCGCTAGCAACGATAACTCGACTTTTGTTTACCTACAGTATTATCGGGGACGAACTTAGGTTTCTTATTTCTTGTATAGGCGCTTAAAAATAAAACTTAATCTACCTTGTCATAAGTTTTAAACTTTACGAGTATTTCAGTTTTAATGATTAAATGGTCCTTTTTTATAAGTTTCCATAATTTTCCCTTTTTTTTTAACTTTAAAATAGTTTATTTGCCTAACATATAATATATCATAAACTCCAATAGACTGCTAAAGACGGCCATATTTTTTTTTCAAATAAAGTAAAATTCTGAAACATAATTGTGTTTGTATCTCATGCATTTTCAAACAGCTAATGAGCTTTCTAATTATTGTCATTATTATCATTTTGTCAAACATGCATTATTCTACATACTCTAAGCTTTTGTTTTCGGCTTAATATAATTACAAATAGTAGGAGCAATGTATGTCACGTGAAAAATTTGTCCAGCATGGCATTACCGGGCCGAGCAAATTGCGATTTGTGAAATTAGCTGCTATGCGCCCCACCACTCTCCTCTACCACCCACTAACATTTAAACTGTGTTCTGCGCCTCGTCTCGCGCGATGATCCGAGACACCATTAATCTAGCTGTATTAAGAAATAAAAAGCGCCCCAATCCTAAGTCCGGGCCTGCACCAGAACAATTTATTGGAGCTGTTCGTCTCTACAGTGATGTCTTGTTAGCTAGTTTTCCTTTTTACAGCCGATTAGAGTGTCTTAATGAGACTACAAAATTTATCGCTCCGATACTGTCACCTGCTCATTTGCTTGCTCAGTGAATATTTGTAAGGAGCAACGGAAGCAATGTTCGGTAAATAGACGGATATTAATGGCAGATAATGGATTCGACAGTTCAAAGGAAGGTTAAGTCTTTGTAGTAGGAATGTATGTATTGATAACAGTTTTTTATTAAGTATTACGTTCCAAAAACTTTCGAGAAGATTGCTTAAATTAAAGAGTAATTGATAATTCCTTAAAAAATAACTTAGATATCAATCTTCGAACTTTTATTTTATTGTATTTTAAGTAACTGCGATTACTTAACCTTCCCATTAAAATTTCCAAATGTATGTCGATCGAAGTCTTTCCAATAGGACACCAATAACCGGTCCTATAACTAGCTTAGTGGGGTCGAAACTGTCGATTTTGGGCGATGGCCGCCGACAAGGGTTTAATCTAATAGTCGTAATAGTCAGTAATAGTCAATCCCAGTGACGACGTTACTTGAGAACATAGCATTAAAGCTTTTGATCGTAACTAGTTTGACATGATGAATTTCTAATAGAAATATACTATTGAAATGTAGTATTTGGTAATAACATATGGGTTTATCAAATAATAAAATAATAACTAATAAATGCTTGAAAAATTTCACACAGCGCCATCTAGCCCCAAACTAAGCAAAGCTATGGGTGCTAGACCACAGATATACTATTTATACATATATACTTTTTTTAAATACATACTTATTATACATAGTAACATCCGGACCCGTCACATAAATTAAAATTCTTTATTTCAATTTCTGCTCGGCCGGGAATCGAACCCGGGACCTCTTGCATGGTAGACCGGCATGTTGACCACTGCACCACTCAGGTCATCACAATGTACTTAACGAAGCTTATGAAGGAACTGAGTTGAAGAAAAAGCAGAGTCGAGGAGAAACTGATAACAGTTCTTTTTGTATGATTTTTTTTTTTTAACAAATTGGGCAAGTTAAGGAAAAACAGACTTATAAGTATAATCGTTATACAAAATTGAGAACCTATAATTATTAAATTTGGATTTTTCGCATTCACAATGCTATTTTTATATTAAGATAAATAATATTAGACAAAATACTAGAAAAATTCGACTTACCCGTACCACCCGTCTGAGTTGCTACGGGTGAGTCGATTTTTTCTAGTATTTTTTCTAATATTATTTATCTTGAGAACCTATAGCTATTTAGGAAGAAGATTATCGAAAAAAATACAGGTCTTTCTTTGTTGATATTTTCACAGAGCCGCTTATTTGTCATAATGATCAGTTATTGATCCATTTGGCTAAAAGTCCAACTTTAACTTGATTGCTCTCATTACTTCTTTTATAAACTTCGTTAAAAATAATCTCTTAGTTGTCCGTCACATTTTTACGACAATTTTTTTCCTGGGCACTATTTAATAACGTGACACTTTGACAATTGTCATGACAACTTGGTTTACGTTGCGGTGTAGCTATGAGTAGTTTGTGCTATTTTCATATCGGTGAACGCATTAATGGATATAAAGGTGTCATGACAGGGGACAAATTGTCATGATATGTGACAAATTGTCACGTTTATTAAATAGGGTCCTGATTGCAAACTTTGATTTATTCCTTTGAGAACGTTCCATTTAATAAAGCAACATAATTGGAACATGGATTACTGTTAGAACTTTGTTAATCAGGCGAACTATTGTAACTTGTATTAATAAAGAGTTTTAGTAGTTTCAGTTCACTTGAAACTATTTACTGTAATTGATGAAAGCATTGTTAATAAAGTGTTTTCTGAACATTTTTACAATAGGTACATAATGATTTTACTATGTATTTTCAGTTTTCCTATTTCTCCTTTTGAAAGTTCCAGCATCAGTCCGGTTACGTAATACAAAACAACCTTTTAATTGATTATGTAAAACTTTTTATTTCATATCCTTTAAGGAACAGTTTCATAGGTTTTCTAAATAAAAAAAACAAAAGATTGGTGGTATCCGCAACCTGTAAAACACAAAATACCTTTCATTCAGGATTTTAGCTGTCAAACGCACTTAACGTCACTGAAATAAAATAGCTATCCATTTAAAAGCTTGCCAAATTTTTAAGCTTTAATATACCGTAGTAGGTAGCCCCGAGCGGCGCTTGATTGAATTTCAGCGATGGCCGCTATAATCGGATGTGCGCCCTCTGGCGGCCGTTAGGAATTTTTGATTTTGTTACACGCCACCACTGACCCCGTCTAATAGCGTTACATATTGTAATCGATGACTTTTCGCTACTATGAATATTTTGAATATGAAACATACTAGTTTATATTTTAATTTGTTTCATTCCGCCCGAGCGGACGCATGCGGCCGGATAACAATGGAATATTTATTGTGTCTCATTTTCCGGGCTTTGAAGGGTTAAAGTAACTAGGGACTTGGGATTTGACAATAAGCACTTTTCCTATCTTTAGCCACGGTGAACTATAATTACAGAAGTTCATTATCTAAACAAACTATATTACTTTTACTTAAATAGGCAGATGCGAAATTTTGATGAATCACCGATAAAGAGGTGTAATTTATGATAATGTTATGTATCGAATGGCTCAATAATTAACGAGTGATAAAAAGAGTCATTAACGATCATGAATGAACATGATAACCGCCACCGAATTATTTAAAATAACATATGAATTTCCATATCAACCCCCTGTTTACAACAATATCCCAAAAAATATCGAAACATATTAAGCTACCCTTTTCAATATGAATTGGTGATTTATTAAACCCTTGTCACGGCTTACTTCCCATTAACAGATTCTATAGACTAGTTTGTTCCCAATTTTCTGGTGCGCGGAAATTTATAGACGATCAGAAAATTTTCATTACGCTCCGTAAATAAAGGCTTATCTTTTATATTAAACTTTTAATAGCTGTTGTTCTATTACCGAAATGCTTAGCGATATGTCGGAAACAAAAGAGGCGCCATTATATTATATTAGAAGAATACAATTGTTGTGTTTTGTTTCATTCCTTTTGTCTTTATTTTTTTCTATATGGTTCTCAATAAAATATAAAATGAAGAAACTAATTTATGTACTTATATTATATCAAACTAGTGGACCCGACGTTGTCCTGTCTTAACTATTGATTTCGTTATATTGACGGTAAATTCATTATTTTACAACCGAAGCATCTGTTTTAAACGATATTTTTTTTTACATCCTCTTTGACGATATTTGCAGCACGCATTCTGTCAATTTTATGGCAAACACCATAAAGTTACATTAAAAATAGTTTAAATTGTCAAAAAAGTTTTAATTAAAAAGTTTAAATTCTCAAAAGCGCTAAGGTTACATTAGAAATAATTTAATATGGTGGTTAAGTTTTCTTAAATTTTCTAATTTTCCGCGCAATTTTCTTAATTATTTCTTCCATGAGAACCTTCTCTTGATAATATCAAACACAACCACGTGATGCCGTGAACAAGGGAAATAGGAATTAATTTTTATATAAATGTTTTTTTTTCTTGTTTCAGACTGGCAAACACTTTCACCGTACTTCACTTCTCATCAAAGCCTTCAATCATAAGTTTAGACTGGACCTCGAGCTTAACACGTGAGTACATGTATACATTATTTTAGAAACGATGATATAAGTATTTTTAGTATGTATAGCTATCTTTGTTATTCAG
Source organism: Catoptria pinella (assembly GCA_963556745.1). Taxonomy (NCBI): domain Eukaryota; kingdom Metazoa; phylum Arthropoda; class Insecta; order Lepidoptera; family Crambidae; genus Catoptria; species Catoptria pinella. The sequence continues at coordinate 14,777,745 of OY750762.1, forward strand.
CGACCGTTGCATGAGGCCGCGATAAATGATATTATGTCGCGGGGTTAGTCACATTTACATAGATAAAAAGTTATAATATTATATCTATGTCACAGATAAATCTAAGCCTTTAACCAATGACTTTAATTACATAGACGAGCTGTTCAAAACTAAAATTGTGTCACAACCAAGGCGCATCAACTGTTTCTATCGATCGTTCGCAATAGACTAAAGGAGTTTCGGTGCATGCACCGTAACTTAATGAGGAATTTTTCGGTACTGTACAGCCTGTCTGTGTAGTATATACATAGAAGTATTTGCCTTTAGCCAAAAATAATGCTTTAATTTGCAGATTGACTTAATGATTTAGGGAAACATTCATTGAATGATTTAGTGTTGACAGCAAAAAATATTATTAATCCTTTTTTTTACAATGGCAATGCCTTTCTGTCGCTAGTTAGGTAAATTTAACCACGGGGATATAATGTCGCGCTGTTAACTCAAGCACTGTTGCGCTACATTTATATCTACTATGGTTTAAAACTTTGTCGCACCCCCTCGACAAAATCCCCCTCATGCAACGGGCGTAAAGTATGTATTATTGAGTAGATGAACTAGATGTTACGACAGCTTCAAGCAATTTAAAATTAAATTTCTTGAAGCTTGAAGCAAGGTGAAATGAAATATAAATTACTAACGATTTAACAATCTCTAATGTTCTCTTGTTTGTAAGACAAGTTTAACCGCAAATGAAAACTGTTATTCGAGGAAAATCCTCAACAAACCCAAAAATCACGTGCGACTACTCTGTAGCTCACGATGATGTATCTGTCCCTCTCCTATTTATATATCACTTTTATTTCTCACAGCCGACCCGCTCTCACGGCCAACTTCCATAACTTATTCGTTTACGGTGGCCCGGTAGCCTAACATTTCGTTTATGGCCCAAAAACTGTTTTTGAATAGTTTAGTTTTGGCAGATTTGTTAGAAATACTGTGAGTCTCCCCGGATATTCTGTGTTCTGGTGTTTGGTTGGACAATATACACGTCGCGGACATTTTTGATATAATGGTTAAAAAAGAAGTGGTATTTATTGGGTTTGTTATTTATAAAGCTTATTATATAATACATTACTGCCGCGGTCTATAATAACTGCATTGTTGGCAGCGATGATGATGGCTGAAAGCGGAGCTTAACACAGGTTCAGACCGTCACAGTGAATTTCAGCCCTTGATGAATAATTAATATTAAAATAATTTTCAAATTGGTTCGTGTGACCAGTCATGCAGCCATAAAGTTTCGTAAAAATAACGCCAGCTGATGTGATGAGTTCTACCGTTTTGAATTTGGAATAGGTACTTGATCGGGCAGTAAGTATTGAAATTCATTCCCCGCACTGAATTTCAAATTTAGAACGTGACGAAACAGCCACCACGTGTATGTGGAACGTCCTGCATTATTTTTTCAAATGGAATGATAACATTTCAGAGCATGAGTGAGAGAAAAACTATCAGTGGTTTCTGTAATGGGTTTTTACTATTGATTAACTTTAATGACCTCTAATCGATCTTTGATCTCAATGAACCAAACTGATAAAAAATTAGAGTCTAATTTTAGGGTGTTTTCTTACCAATTTTTCTAGTAATTTAGCTAAACTTCTGACTATTCTCGTAACATACCATATTGGCAAAGTCAACGCTTCAGTACCCGAATAATAGATTATCTTCTTTTGGCGATAATAAATAATTTATTGTATTACATTTTGTCTACCCACGGTATAATTCGTACATTTTCCTTATTATAGCGGGGAAATTATTTTGATTGTTACGTGGTTATACACTTTGTTTATTGAGCTGTAACTTTATGTTTACGTTTTGCCTTAAGATAATTTTATATTAGGTTCTGAAATTATTAATAAAATTATTTTAGTATCCGAAATAAGTTGTGATTATTGTTGGTACGAATGTCTTTTGATAAGCGCTAGGTATTAATTAAAGTAAAATGAGTGTTTGTTTGCACAGCGGAAGAATTTCGGTCAAAATACTGAGTCATTTATTTATTTATTTATTTAGGATATTTGGGTTGACAACAGCTTAAAACTACTTTAATTACTACATGAAATTTACTAAGAGTAAAGCCAAAAACGTCATCCTCAAATTACAAAAAAAAGCATTAACAGAATTACATTACAAGAACAAAATATTTTTTTTTTATCATTTTTACAAACGAACTCAAGCAACACGTTTAAAGATATATATATATATATATATAGGGATATAAATGTATTTAGGGAGAATAATATAAGAAAAACAAAAAATATAAATGTTATATAAAATATAGTATACATATATTATATCTGCTAATTTAAATGATCATTTAAATGAAAAATCTGTTACAATTAATCAGTCTATGCAAACATGAAAATGAATATGGAGGAAATCGGAGGCGCAGTGGTATAGCGTCTGGCTCATCGATTGCGGAGCTTAAGCAACTTTCGCAAGGGTCGGACATGGGATGGGTGACCAAAAATTTACTATCTCGAGCTCCTCCGTGCTTCGGAAGGCACGTTAAGCCGTTGGTCCCGGCTGCATTTGCAGTCGTTAGCACTTACCAATCCGCATTGGGCCCGCGTGGAGGATTATGGCCTATCCTATAAGGAAATTAAGGAAGGCCTGTGTCTCAGCAGTGGGGACATAAAAAATGGCTGATGTTAAGGCGATAAAAAGCTTACAAGCAAGTGTGATATAATTAGCGCGCGATGAGAATGGGATGGAATTTTGTCAAACTGAGACACGTTTGTTCGCCCGCCTGCCACAGGGATGTCCAAAAACGCGGGGTCACGCATCCGGGGTGAGGGAACTTTTGTTGCAGCAACTTCAAGTAAGATAACAAGTAAACAATTAGTTGATTAATTTGATGACGACCTCCGTGGTCGAGTGGCTTTGTACACCGGTTTTCAAGGTGTCGCCATCTCTGAGGTCCCGGGTTCGATCCCCGGTTGGGTCAATTTAGAAAACGAACTTTTCTATATTGGCTCAGGTCTGGGTGTTTGTGATACCACCGTTGTCTCTGATTTCAATAACACAAGTGCTTTAGCTACTTACTTTGGATTCGGAGCAATGTATGTAATGTTGTCAAATATTTGTTTATTTATTTAATTAACATTAACTAATTAGTAAATTTACTTTGATAAGGTTCCATCCCATTCTCATCGCGCGCTGATTATAACATTAATAAGTATAAGGTGACTTCCTCAAAAGCTTTACTGCAAAACTAATAGGAGTGTCATTTCATTGGTATACATCCTCATTTGGTCGAGCTAGTTTTTTAATTTCATATTATCTTTTTGTTTTTGAAATATTCTTCAAACATGGGAGTATGGAGCAACACGAGTGTGATTGGTGGACAAAGAGTGCGCTGGCGTATTTACCGGCGGGCGCATTTCGTTTGTTTGCGCGCGCTTTTAATGAAGTTGTCGCCAAGCGGAGCGTGCGAGCGAACATGCGAGGGTGGCTGGTGCAAGTTAAAAGAGCTTAGCCTAATAGTTTTCTTAATTTATTAACTCAAAGTCAAAATAATCTTTAGCAAATTAACTTAAAAATAAAGTGCTTTTGAATTATCAATATTTTCCGACCAGGTGGTCGGTTCAAGACTTAACAAACAATAAGAATGGGTGCAACTTATCAACAACAACATAACAACAAATTTATAATCCAAATGCAATTTGTATTACCAAAAAAAACTACAATAAAACATAAATTGAAATACTTGAAATACTTAGTAGGTACTTACTTACCCCCACCAGTCATAAAGTAAATAAATAATTGTTAAGTTATAGTTTAACTTTTACCCCAATACAAAATGAGGTAAAAGGTCCGTATTGGGGTAAAAGTTAAACTGACATGAACGAAATGTTTATTGATACATATGCAATCATAAACTGTTAATGAGGTAACTTTTATCATACCCGTAACATAATACCGATTTCATCTCTTTTGCCTTTTTTGCCCTTATAATCCATTGTAATGGTATCAAATCGCACGAAATTGTGTAAAGTCATACATATAATTTACGCCCTAATTAACTTCACTCATCACTTGGCCCACAACACGGGACCGCTCCAAAGCGAAGGGCTTAGAATTTCTGCTACGGATTGGAAAATCACTGGAGCACTTTGTTCGGGCACAATAGAACTGAAAAGCTCATTGCCATCAATTCAAGTATAAATTTAACAAGTGAGATTTGAGTAATCCCCTAACAAGAAGGGAAGTTAGCTAGGTAACGATGCCGGCGCACCTCCTCTAGTTTTCAAAAGGCTTGAGAAGCCTGTAATTTAGCGGATCTTTTAAAGTTAGAAATGAAAGGTTCGTGGAGTTTGAGTGGATTGTAAGTTGAATTAATCTCTATTTCATAATTCGACTGAATTCTGACAGATTACTTTTTGACAGCTGTTACAAACCTTTTTTTGTAAGTCCAAATCTTTATTACGTGTTCAGAGTTCTTAACATAATCTGTTGCACACCAATCTTCCGATTGAGGCCATGTTTTTATGACGCATTTTTATACATTCACAAAACCCTTTCGTTGGGAGTAAAAGCACCACGAGGCCTAAACCAAACAGAAACGTAACAAATAACGGAATTACAAATCTCAACGAAGAAATCAACAGTAAACTTAACAGAAACAAAAATAACGAAGCGATGAGGCGATAGTAAAAACGGGAAACATATTCGAGCACACGGGTTAGATGCCGAATGACATCAGTGACTTCACATTCATTCACATCACTGCGACAAGTATGTTTTTTTTATTTGAATGAAATACAATATTGAAATTAAATATTAGCCAAGATCCAAAGGTTTGTAATATATGCCAGTGGCAAAAAAGATTTCTTCCCCCCCCCCCCCCCCCCAAAACCTGTTGTTTAGTTTAATGCAGTTTCGTTTACGAAAATTGACCACTTTTAGCAATAAAACTCAATTCAACTAAACGACAGGCTAGAAAACAATGTTAAAGCGATAAAAAGTACCACAAAGCTTTTTCGGAGTTTACTACAGAGAGATAATTGACAATTTCGTCTTTATTTAAGCACTATGTTTTTTTCAATGGCGGCGCTAGTGTGCAGACTACGCTCTCTTTAACCTATGTAGCATGAAATAGCATGCAAAAATAGGATTATCATTATTATAAAGTATAGGATTTTAATTTATTGTTGGCATTAATTTATAAAAAGCAGTTTACTCGGTCAGTCAGTACAAATACATTCTTTTGTTTAATAATTATTATAAGAAAAGTGTCAGACCGGTACATTTTTACAGCAAAGTAAACTAAGCAGATTTCATAGTTTTCCACTAACCATTTACCAGCCGTCACCCCCAAAATACAGCACTTCCAGCACAGTACATGTACATACAGGAAGCAATAAATAAATTGTGCTTTATCGCCGCGTTTCTCAGCACGAGTTTAGTCTCAGCGTTCGGTGCTGTTTCTCTTTCGCCGGTTCAGCACTGTTTTCATAAGTGGTTTGTCGCATAAATTCCGTAATACATAACAGATGTTGCGCTGCTTACTTCCGATAGTGATTTGTTTTATAAGAAAGTATAGTTTTTTTTATTAAGATTTTCTTCTTCTTAGAAAGTAAACAATATTTTTTTTGTATAAATGTTAATAATTTAAAATTTTGATACGTTCAAATTAATCAGAAACTTTTGAGGTTTGAGACATTTATTTCTCATAAAGAATTTACATTCACTTACAAGAGAAATACATAATAATCTTAAAAGTAATACTTAGAAATAAGTAAATGCATGCAGCAGACAAGTTGGACTGCATTAGATTTTTTTAAAGTTACCCCCATAGCATTTGTAAAATAATTTCTTGCAATAACAATTGCTTGATCAAATCAAATCAAGAATAATTCTTGCATTTGATCTTAATTACGTATCGCTTAGTTGTTACCATGTAAGATACCTCTAATAGACATTGAATAGCAATGAATGGCAATACATTAAAAACAAACAACATTTTGATAATTTTCTGCTTAACAACTGCAGTTATTAAGATTAAAAAAAGAGAGACATTTAAATTGGGGATTACATACTGGCACTTTTAGCATCCCTCAACGAAATTAATAAGTAAAAAAAGACATTATCATCGGTTCGTAATTTATTCGTGGAAGAGGCTGCGGCGGGATGAGGGGAATCTAAATAAGCCCGCTCCTTATCTTTACAAGATGAGCCCCCGCCTTTTAATGAGATTCGCTGAAAAAGTAACCCTTTGAATAACAATTGGCGTAAAAAAGAATTTTATTAGGTTTTATTCGAGTCCCGAAATTTATATGAGGTGGTTACACCATTAAAGTGAGTGAAAAATTAAATTACTTACCTCTAGTTCTTTATAAAGGAAAGCCCAGCAGAGATAGAAAAGGTTTCAACTTTCCCTGAATATACCATTCCCTTTATATACCACTAGCGACCAACCGCGACTTCGTCTGCGTGGAAAGTTTTTTCTATCCCTCGGGAACAATAATTTTTTCGGGATGAAAGGTACCCTATGTCCTTCTCTCTGTACCCCTGACAACGTGTATGCAAAATTTCATGATGATCGGTTCAGTAGTTAAGACGTGGAGGCGTAACAAACAAACGGACTTTCGCATTTATAATATTAGTAGTAAGGATTATGACTATCCAGCGCGCAAAATTTATAGTACACACGACAGCACGTCAGATTACACAGTTGAACTGCGAAAACAGCTTGTATTTCGTAGGGTATAAAGGCGGTCTTAAGGTCAACACATGTATAGTTTGAGGTGCCGTCTTGTGTACATACAATGGCAGGATGAAAGAAATTTTTTTCGCTTGGTGGCGCTGCTGTACATGGAGACTACGTAGTATTTGTCCTTATGGTGATGGAGATCTATAGTACGTGTGCATTATTTTCCCGGTTATTTTTCGAGTATGTCTAAAATGGTTGATAGTAATAATAATGATTATGGTAGTTGAACAGTAAACGAATTAAAACTCGAATGGTGCAAAAGGAACCAAAATGTGTAGGAAGAAAAAAAAATATTTAAGAAAATTCGCTTCCAACATCCAAAAATTGATAGCAAACACATAGCAACCAACAAAATGACAGGTCCAAAACAAAGTAAAAAATTGCTTTATTAAAATAAACTTAATAATAAAGCGCTTTTGAATCGTCTATATTTTCCTACCACCCGTTCCAGACTTTTTTAACTGACAAGAAGAACTAGTCTAAATCTATACTAGCGCCAAGTTGGCGCTATTGCGTCGACTGGTGGACGATTTGTGAATCAGCCAAATTATCCTGCCATCACCTCTAAAGTCAAATAACCATAAATCTGAAAGCAGCATACATTAGACCATCTTGGGGTTCAAAACCCTATAATATTCGTCTCGTCGTTTATCGTCTCCAGAGCGTGATTTCATTATATTGCCATTTTTCTTATTTCTACTATCACAGTAAAGTATGTTATGTTGTCCAAAATTAATATAATAGTAGATTGTTAGACAAGGGTCAAAAGGAAGCAATTCCCATACGATATACTTTCAAGTATGGAATTGATGACTTTTCATTTCGAATATAAGGAAAGTAAAAAGATCGTAGATTTTCCAAAATATTTATTAATAAAAACATGTAGTAACTACATAGGTAGACCATGTTTTATTTAAATCTTATTTCAAATTTGGAACAGCCCGCGTCGCCGCTCCGCCCAATGTTTTTAATTTTGCACTGGCTGTTATACCAACTCTATGGTCGGCTATGTAACCAAATTCAGTTCTATTCTTAAAATTATTTTACACCCTAGGGTGGAACGCAGAGTTTTTAGCCCGCTGCTCAGTTTAACTATACATCACTTTCCGAATATGAGAAATGAAAACTCTTTATACCTATACCTACTTTGGAAAATGCTTCAAAACACCCTGATACCTGTACATGTTTTAGTAGCTCCAATTCTATTGAATGTTCAATGACATTCTTGTGCCGTACGTTTTGATCACGCGTTCGCCGCGAGGTGCGGACGTGGCCAGCATAAAATGTGTACTCTTTTTGAAAATTTCGAGCCCAGTAATTGCGAGCGGTGTGCCACTCGGCGAGATGTGTCTCCAAATTCGGACGACATTTTAAAACGACGCAACGCCATATTTGTACGGCGTGCCTGGATGTCGTTTTCCCGCGTAAAAGGAGGGTAATTAATGCTGAAAAAAATTATGCAGGCGCTTTTTATGAGTTTGTGGAACAGAATATTGTATAGTAAACACTTCAGACCTATTAGCATTTTTTTAAGAACCATAGGGGTTATTACTACCAAACTTTGTAAATTCATTGCGCTTTCCTTTCGGAAAGTGAATCGAATGCCAGTCGAATGTATTTATGAATAGCAGTTTTCGAATCTATCGGAGGATACGTATTCGAATCGAATGCTTTCGTGTAGATTTCCGACAATCGTGAATAACCCTACAGATCGATTTCTACTGACAACCGACCGCCATGATATTTGTATTGCTATTCGTAGCTTATCTGCTTTTCATGTATTATTTCATTTTAAATGAAAGGCGAGGCGACGCAATATCTGCCCCCTGATTACGTAACCCTGTTGCTAACAATTCTTGATTGAAATCGATTGAAACCGCAGCTACATTGCTGCTTTTAGTAAGATAATTGTCACATTGGTTCTTACTAAAGCAGCAATGTCACTGCGATTTCTGTCAGAGTTGATTGCAACAAAGTTACATAATCAGGGGGCTGGTGTTACGTCATATTCCTCTGTTTTGCTCCACTTACCCGTTAAAAACAAGGGCAAAACGCAAATTCGCATAGAACTAGGTACGACGTACAGCAGAGGCAGGCAAAGAATAGGTCAGAAACGAAAGTTCAAACAATCCCGCTGAGAGTAGGGACCAAACCTACGCCACTTCCTACTCATGCAGCGGTAAAATAATGTGATTACTTGTACCAAAGCTAATGGGTAGCGCAATGTAGTTAAGCTTTCGCCGCATATCAGCTTTGGTAAACTACTGGGCGTAGGTTTGATATTAAACCCAACAGACTAATATTCTGATAGTGATAAATTAAAAGCTTTCACTTTACGCATTTATGTAACACGTTTGTATTTAACTTCCAATATAAATAAATAAATATAAAAATATATTTGACAACATCACATACATTGCTCTGATTCCAAAGTAAGTAGCTAAAGCACTTGTGTTATGGAAATCAGAGACAACTGTGATATCACAAACACCCTGACCTGAGCCAATATAGAAAAGTTCGTTTTCTAAATTGACCCAACCGGGGATCGAACCCGGGACCTCAGAGATGGCGACACCTTGAAAACCGGTGTACAAATCCACTCGACCACGAAGGTCGTCAGAATCTATAATATGCTTGTTTATTATTTTCTTAGACTTACAAACTGTAATATTAATTATTACTCTTTCAATTTATTACATTGCATTGTCTGCTCGCTTGACTGATGATGCTCAGAGAGCAGTGCGAGTGTATAAAGCTTCACCTCTGCTCAGTTACTTACTCTTCTGCCATCGATTTCACGGCGGCCATGTCGACGCGAGCTGTGACGTCACCTTGTCAGCCTTCAGCGAGAAGGCCGATTGAAAAACAATACCGACCCAATACATACACAGTCTATTAGAAAGCAGTAGGTTAGAAAAAATCGCCCGTATTGAAATCCGCCCACACGGAAAATTAAATAAATTGGAGCATAGAATCAACGAAAACAAATTAAATTTTGCAAGTGGAAGAAACGCATGGGGTGAAGTAAATACGTTAGCCAAAAAAGTTTTACTGACGGTAACTGAATAACAAGATTAATGTTTTTGAGTTATAAAAGAAAAAAAAATGTATAGTAGTAAGAAATAAGTCGATTCTTTTTGTTCAAAATGTTGTGTATGTGCCAATTTGCCATTACCTTCACTAACAATATTACGAGTATTTATACTAATTAATTGGAAATGTCTTTCTAAATAACCTTTGATGCGGTAAAATAGAGATCAAAGGCATACCGTATTTTCATTAGTCTACACACTTATTTAGGAGAGGTTGGTCATGACATAAATTACTTTGTACAAACAATAAGAAAATATAAGTAGGTACTCAAAAGAGTTTCTTAAGATTTACTTACTCTAGTAGAAATCGTTAACTTTTGTTAAATGCGAGGTAAAGAAGGAAAGAAAAATGTTTTGACCTCAACATTGAATAATATAACAAAACAGGTACACAACTGATGTAGGTAGCCAAATTTTTACTTCTAGATTAATATCACTTTAATGGTTTACGTTGGTCACGACTTTATATAATTATATAAAACTACACTGCTCCTGGCTGCTCTATCGGCTAACTTACATTGCTATCGTAATCGCTCTGATTTGACAGATGGATGTGATACATTGCTACTTTTTTTTGGTAAGTGTTTATTTGTGCCCAAAAAAGTAGCAATGTATCACATACATCTGTCAAAACACAGTTAACATTAAGTTTATTGTTTTCAGCCGATAGACCCGCTGGCAGATAGAAAACATGGACTGAAGAGATATAGGCAAATGTTATTTATCCAATTCAATAATGTACTCTTTAGTGTTTTAATGGTAAAGCCAAAAAGTAGCATTAACACCTAATATTTAGTCTCTGGTACTTTTTTATCTGACCGTTTTGGTCAGCTCTATTAAAAAGTAGAGAAACGCGTGTAGAATGGTACCTACTGCTATTCTCTGATCTGTGATGTTGTTCCAATCGGAGTGTTTGTGTAAATAATGGCGCGCAGAAGATTTACATTCTGTGGCGATCCAGCGGTGTAGCGATTTAAGCTGCCCATTCTGAAATATATTCAGTCCATTTCGAACTTTATTCCCGCTTGCACTTCGGGAATAAAGATCAAAATGGTCTGTCATTAAAATAAATAAGGAATGGTCTCGTAAATCAGGACAGAAAGGACTTTATTTTTCTAAAATAATAATGAAGAAAAGTCTCTTAGGCCGCGTGGTCCGACCGGGTTGTCCGATCGATCGGACCACGAAGTTTTTAAAATCCCGTTGGTTCGATTGGTTGTCTATGCTTGCGTTTGAAGCGTAACGTCTGACGGTAGTTTGCGTAAGGTATTTTTAAAAACAGACGGCCTTACCACAAAAGATTTTAAAACTCTGTTTAATTTAGACACTCTTTCAAATCATTTTGTCAAAAAAGCGACAGCTTCATATTTAAGCAGTGTCTAAGTCAAACACTTGTTGAACAGTGTTTTAAAATATTTTGTGGTAAATATGTAAAAATCTATCATAGGTCTCTTTCCTGTCGGTCCTGGGTTCCAAATGACGCTGTAATGATTTTACGCAGTTAAATTTGAAGTATTTCTAGAAATTTCCGTTCACCAAATTAAGACTATGTGGCTCTGTAGAGCTGTAAACGTATTTTCCCCATAATTGTCTCCGACATTTTGAAAAGTTTTGAAAAACTGAAACAAAAAACTCTTTATAATTATAGAACCTGCTCACATTTCACGAGAATCGGCTGCGAAATGCGACCTTTAGAGGAGAACAGACGGACAGCCGGACAGCTGGATAGCTACGAAAGCATTTTTGCCAAATCTGGAACGGAGACGCTTCCCGCTCGTTCGGTCAAATATATTTTGAATCAACCATATTATCCATCGGTAATCTAGTAACCATACTCAATTACAAACATACAGATTAAAATTATTTTCTTAGTGCGAGCTGACTAAAGGTACTTGTGATAGAATTAGAATTTTGATTAAAAAGCTAGTGTCATCGTTTTCGCTTCGTAATCTATCAAACTAGTTTTTATTTTTTATTACTTAGGCCCGTATTTATAAACCGCTCTCAACGTTGAGAGCTATATTGAGATCATACTTGAGATGTTCTTCTCATAGGAACAGCATAATGAAAAAATAAAGATTAACAACAAAACATTTGCAAGTACCTATTTCCTACATTTCAAGCACCACGAATTTGTAACGACCGTCCGGACAGACTGACAAATAAATCATTTTATTACATCGCATTAATGGATGAAGAGCTTTTTTCCGTCGCGATGACAGCCCAGTGACACAAATTGATGAATAATTGCATTATATCCAGTTACACTGCATTGTTAAATGATGGCTGGATTAATCATTTTCGAATTGGTATTGATGGATCGGTGACGTACTCGCGGACTATTTACTAAATCGTTAAACAAGAGTAAACTCTCGCGGTGTTCTGAATAGGAAGAAAGAGTAATTACTCCTATTTAGTGCTTACTCCTTTTTAGTGCTTAAATAGGAGTATAGTCAAAATTAGTTTTGACTTAACTTATATTAGTGTTACAAGGAATGAAGTGACTTTCTATAAAAAAGGGATAAAAGAAGAAATATCGTACTTTCTAGCTTCGAGCATCTACCGCCTCTGTGGTCGAGTGGTGGTCCGCCCATCCGTTAAAGCGTAGGGGTCTCGGATCCCCAGAAGGGGGGGACATTTGCACTCATGGTCTTGTTTTAAGCCCGCCTGACCAGCTACCACCATACTGACACCATAACAACAACGTTTACATTGATATCCGGCAGTTAGAGGTAAGACAGTAAATTCCTCGATGGTTGAGGATTCCGGGTAAAGTTGCTACCACCTTCGGCCATAACGTCACTTAACGTCAGATGTGATTAAGTTCAAAAATCCCGTTGTGAATCAATAAGCATATAAATAGATATAAAATAAATAAATATTTGACAACATCACATACATTGCTCCGATTCCAAAGTAACACTTGTGTTATGGAAATCAGAGAACGGTGGTATCACAAACACCCAGACCAATATAGAAAAAATCGTTTTTCTAAATTGACCCAACTGGGGATCGAACCCGGGACCTCAGAGATGGCGACACCTTGAAAAGCGGTGTAAAGCCACTCGACCACGGAGGTCGTCGATACATACATAGATACTATACTTTAAACGACACAAATTGCACTCCATCGCAGAAATAATACTGTTTTACGCTTGTTAATTAAGCTGCTCATTTTGCTTTAAGCTCCGTTTCAATTGGTCATTACGACGATGGAGGGGAACACAAGCCGATAGTTCCGAACATACGCTCGCCGAAATTGATGTTTAATATATTGAGGCCAAATTATCGGCTTTTAATTTAAAACAATATTTTATTGCGTATTATGCGGCCATTTTGCTTTTGCGGTGTTGACATGGCTGAAGTATATTTTGGAAAAGTGTGGAGGTGTTTCAAATCAATTAAAAAATATTTTTATTGCGAATACAGGTGGTAAAAGATTTAACATAGGTAGCAAATTAGTTTAGCCATGTTCTGACATGCAATATTTCAATATATTTTAAAATAACAGATATTGAAGAAGGTACACAATGCCAAATCTAAGTACTTATCAGTTATTATCACAATTATTAAAAATTGGTGTTAAGTATTACAAGACGGTAGTGAAACTGTTTTGATTTACTACTCAGGTTTAATCAAACAACTAGATTTGAAGGTGGGTCGATTTTTCATTGTTATTATTAATATTGATAATTGGAAATTTAAAACGATGTAACCAGAAAAGTGACGCTTAATTAAAAACCAATTTAATGATTTTTCAGAACAAAAATGTTTTCAAATGCTTTATAGGTATAACCTTAGAATAATAACACCTAAAAGCCGATTCCTTGTATGAAGGATAAAAATCTGAAAACTAAGCCATTTTGGCTCAGTATTTTTTGCCTCACTTTTCACAGTGCGCTTTGTAGGGAACTTCCAGTTGTCTATTTGATTGATTACTAAAGTTCAATTAGACGACCATATTTGAAATCGGGTTGATTTTTTATTACTATTATTGGTATTAATTGGAAATTTAAAACGATGTAATCAGAAAAAAGTGACGATTATTAAAAACAAATTTTATTATTTCTCAGAAAAAATTCAAATGCTTTTCTCAGTTGTCAATTTTGAATCAGACGACCAGATTTGAAAGTGGGTCGATGTATCATTATTATTATTGGGGATTCAACGGTCTAATCAGAAAAGGTGACGCGTTATTAAAAACAAATTAAAATTATTTTTCAGATTTTTTTTTTAATTTACTTAAAACCTTCCAGATTTATCCCAGTTGGATACCAACGTACCTACCAACAAAATCCTCAATTATGATTTTATAAAAAATACATTTTCACCTTTTCAGCACGAAATGGGCACTTTTGGAACACACGCTCGCAGCAAAATGCAATCCTCGCTGGTAGAGGTGAAAGTTGTATTTTTCCACGAAAGCAATCTTTTATGTATCGTGCTTTTAAATCATTCACTCAGTAGTCTACATAAAATTCTAGACTACTTCGTTAGTTCATGACTTCTAGTCTCCCAGCAAAAAATAACTTTGCTCACTTTTTGAACAAATAACTATTTCATTCCCAAGTCCCAAGCAGGTCCAATGTCTAAATGCAAATGAGGTCATTAATTTAATTTTCCAGTCGTACAACACAATTGGACGTTTCAATCGCGCGACAACCGATACAATCGCTTTTTATCGCGACTAATTTACATAATTGCCGCTCACTTTCGATCTGTTGTATTATAATGTAGCATAATTTGGGCATGTTTTCTTTTCTTTAATTCAAACGGTTTTGTTCAAGATCGAATTGGAAATTGTTTTAATTTGAATATTTGTTAACTTTGATTAGAAAAACCTTTAAAAAAGTCTGAAAATTTTGGTTTAGAAAACAATTTTTTGATTGAAAACCTTGGTTTTTGTAATATAATATATTTTCTTAATTTTAGCATAAACGAATTACATTCAATATTGGTATACTGAAGCCCAATTTCTTAAAAAAGGAATCAGTCAAGGTCTTATGAATGATGTCTAATGCTTATTGAATAACGTTACAACATTACAAAATGCGTTCTTTAGTTTAAAAATGGGTTTGAACCACCAGTGGCCACTTTTAACAAAATCGCGTTTTAAACTGTTTGAATGCCTTTTCGTACTATGTAAAGTTATTCAATAAATATTAGACGTTATTAACAAAACCTTGACTGATTCCTTTTTTAAGAAATTGGGCTTATTTAGAATAAATAAAATAAAATCGACTGGCGGCGCTAGTTGGCTCATGTCAGCCCCTTAATAATTTTGTCTAAACTCGTTAGACCTACCACCAACTAACACCAGACTGCCATACAAACAATGTACTAAATATGTACCTATAAATTTTAAATAAGAAGGTTGCTTTAATATTTTCGTAGCTACCTACCTTTATTGCAATAACAAGCTTCATATCTATTCCAGTTGGCAATTAAAAGTTCCAAATAACTTTGAAACGAGTGAGCTGAGCACAATACGAAAGGGACGGGTATAGGTGACTCCGTTTGGGGGATAAGGACAGGGGGAATAATATGAGCCTGAGGGTTTTGTAGGTCAATCATTGTGGAGGAGGCGGTAAAGTTTTAATTAGCCATTATTTGTATTAAAATATTCATGTGTTATTTATTTTTGTTTTTTATCCGCCATTTTGAAACAAGCGAGTCGTGTAAGTGGCTCGTTAAAAATTCCGCTACCGTTATTCACCTCTTGCTTTATTCAATCGAAATTACTTGTGGGACCAATTGGGTAAAAATTTATCGAACAATATTTTACAGTAAGTTAATGGTAAAACATCACATGCACAGTATGTACAGTCGAACCAACTGAATCATGACCCACTTTGCCGATAATTCCTTTGAAACCATAGATTTAGTTAGGTTTTCTTCTGTATCGTGTATTTTGCACTTAGTACGTTTTAAATATGAATAAAAATGCATTATTACGGGTCACAGATCTATGAAGTTTTAACCTTTGTTATTATTGCAGTAGATATGTTTTTAAAAATAAAGCAGTCCTGATTTGAATTTCGTATAGGATATGGTTCATAATCCTGAATGCAGAAAAAGAATTTAAATAAAAAAAAAATACGTTATGACAGTGTGTCAGATGTCAAGTAGTAGTCAGTCAATGAGAAAAAATATAATAAATGACAGAGACAGTAATGTATAGTTGAGTCTGTCCGATCTATTTATCATAGTCTAGTCAGTGACTGTCAGTGTCTAATAAAATGCAATAGCATAAAAATGTCCGGTTACAGACTCAGGACATTACAAATATAAAAAAAAAAATTAAACAAAAGAAAAAAAATTGTATTGACGTCTTTACATCGTCGTTTTTTTATTAAAATAATACAAACTTCAAACACTAATGAATACTTTAGCAAGTATCTAATTTTAAATAATATACTAGAAAAAACGACTTGCACCATATCATGTTCTCGGACGGGAATCGAATCCGCGACCTTTGGATATCCGGTCCAATGCTCTGACCGCTGACCTACCGAGTCACTTGGAAACGTCGAATTTCTTCATATCAACTCTTACGCTGCAAGCCAGCGCCATCTCACCAATGTACCAGAAATTACCTCGACATTCAACTGAATATTTTCCAGATATTTTTAAACAATTGCTTAAGATGAGAAAGCTACAAATCTTTTTTTAGTATATTATTTATATTTCTAGATTTTATCTAGTATATTATTTAGTATTATATAAAAATAGAGTTGTGAATGCTAAAATCTCAAAAATTTACAAAAAAGTATCTAATTCTGTCTTTGATGTTTTTCTTCCTTTTCAACATCAACAGCTGAACATTTTCCGCTCCGATTGCCAAAATAGTTACGCACGCATTGATTAGACGCGCCAAAGCTTTGGACCGCAGCAGCTTTGATTCGCAACTATCCGCAGGTGCGTAGGGCGCGGGCCCAATGACCCACGAAATCGGATCGTACCGCGGGATTAAATTTTGTAGCGGCCAAGTTGGGGCAGGCGCAAGTCAGAAGTTGACGCGGATACTAAAAAGGACGACATGAATGGAAGAATGAATGGAATTAAAAAAGGTAGAAATGAAATGGAAGACAAGACAACTCGACCAAGATAAATAGGCGCATGAAAGCTGCATGACAGCTAAGTTAATGACAACGTTTTAATTTGGTCAAGTTGTAGTTAGGAGAAGATTATTATAGGTGATTCTTAAGTTTAGTGCAACCGGGCATAGGTGTTTAAGTAGAGATTTTACTACTATTTACTACTAATTGACTTCGTGATTTTTCTTCGTCGTTTTTCCATTGCTATCTCGCTTTATTCGTATAGTGCCTTAAATAGATTATGGTTGGACTGTAACTGTTATAATGCCTTAACTGTGTTATACATTGTATTGTTCCTGAAGTTGACTAAGATTTGAATTTCAATATACCTTTGCGCATTTCTGAAAAAAGGTGATAGACAGACCGGCAGAGAGACGGGCAAATAGACAAATAAACAACCAAGTAGGTAATTCCTTATGTGTTCCTTTTTTTTTGATAAAGAGAGATGGAAAGAGGGTGAAAGCTTATCGCCTGCACTGTACTCTTGAACTCAAATGTGGTTTCACCGGATTTACGCATTTGTTGAAAGTCCGCTGGAACCACAGGAATATTAATTTGGGTTTCCAAACGGATATAATAGTTCTGATGCTATTCTATTTTTACGTCTTCTATATTAATTACCTATATCTTACAAACAGCCTGCGATAGAACTCCCAAAAAGCGAAAAAAAACATTTCACTTGTATGGGATATTACCCAATCGAGTGGGGTATTATTGTTTCGAACTTGTAATGTAGACAAAGACTGTATTTTTTGTATTTAAAAGTATAAGAAAACAAAGACATGGCAAGACGCCATAGTCAGCTTTTTTCAACAAATCCCAATATATCGATAAATCTTAATTTTTCATTGTGGTTTGGGACTTCCGCCAAGTGACGCCTGATTCATTCAAATTCTTAATTTTTCTTTTAAATTCCCTTATTTTCCTATAACAAACAGACTTAATTTTACGGTCAAACGCTTAGCACAGATAAGCTCCGCTCCATAGCCTTATTTTGTACGAAACCCTAAATTTGCGAAGTTCGACAAGCACATGGCCGGTTTTTTTAAGCCAATAAAAATTCTCATATTGTGCCCCTGGCATATCCAAAATTTCTTCCTCCTTGTCTTTACCATGATGTAACACACATTCAAGTCAGCGATTACTTCCCCTATTTAAGGCTTCTGTTAAGTTTACCCCATTACCCACAATTCCGCACATTGCTTCCACTGTAAATAAATGTTCGCCAGTGATGCCGTTAATGAAGCGTGCGCGCACTGCCTCTACCGCAAGAAATGTTCCTTTTAAACCCATGTAAGGCTAACAGATTTTTACAGCCATTTGATTTTGAGGGCGCACTTGGCCTTTATATAAAAACCAGAAAGGTATTTTAAAACAGGAAATGTACATCGACATAAAATGCTCGTTAATTTGAGCTCTGGTAACTGAAATTGAAGTTTTATAATGTATTAACATTTCATTTGTGTCAGTATGAACCTTAATGTGATTATGGCACTATTCAAAACTTTATCTGAAATCGTGTTATACTAAAGGTTTTGAAATGAAAATTAAACTTGACAATAGGATTTGTGTGGGTTTAGTTTCGCTTTTCGTGTGATTGGTCATCACGAGATAATAGTTTTCGAATGAATATGTTTGTATTAATTTTCAAATTAGATGAATAATAATAACAGGTATATTCTATTTGTATATGTTATACTATTTAAGTAATGTTTACTGGATATAGATATATAGTTCACTTACAAAAATCCGGTACACCTATCTGTTCTGATTAAATTCGTTGTGGGTCCGAAGACAGAGTCAGATTTCCCCGGGGACACTCCGAGATTCGCTTTAGTATACGTAGGTAATCGTTGGCCAGCAATGTTGACCTGCAGCCGAAGCAGTTACCGGTACAGGCTCTTTCTGATGAGTGAAAGCTCAGGGGTCCTGTTTGTTGGCCGCACGTGCTAGCTTATATATTGTGATTAGGGGGAATTTTTAGCACTGCTCCGTATTATCATTATTGCTGTTTTCGTAATTTTTTTTCATGGCACGATAAAGGATTTTATTTTTACGGCACATGTGTTTTATTTTCAAGTGGAAGATGATTGTACTAAGAATGTTGTTGGAATCAATGTTGCTTTTTCGTGCCTTTTTTATAATAATTATATGATATTGTCAAAACCAAACTATTGTACTTTACCCTGTATCTAGTGAATCTATTACATACAGATTTTTTAGGGTTCCGTAGTAAAACATTTTATGAAATTTAATACATATTCAACATGTTACAAAAATACCCCTAATACCGAATATGGTATATAGGGACCATCAAACTGAACAACGCGAAAAAAAAAACAGCTGTTTCATAAAATTTGATATTTTCGATTTTGGTTTTTGTATGAAACAGCTGATTTTTTTTTTCGCGATTTCTGAGTTGGCCCCATAGTAAAAGTTGTTCAGTTTGATGGTCCCTATATACCATATTCGGCATTAGGGCACTTTTGTAACACCTTGTATACTTGTGATATAGATTTCAAATCTAATATAACAAAACATTATATGTTTTAATTTTTCCCATTGAGTAGGTGATTTTATCCCAAAAAGTATTTTGAAATTATTATGAGCTTTCATTAATCACTTTTTATTTTTTTTATTTAGTATTGTATAAACAATCTCAGGTAAATGAGCGCATACAACCGCAAATAGAAGTTTTTCATCTTTTTATACAAGTTGCTACGGAACCATATACTGCGCGTGGCTGGACACGCACTTGGCTGGTTTTTATTTGATAATTTAGTTTGTTTTCATTGTTTAATATTGGTCTATCAACTTACTACTAACTACTACCAACTTAATGTTCACCCTATCAAACAATGCAATCAATCTGTGTAACTTCAAATAAGCATTACCCGTCTAGTAAGATCTATTTCCGATTGATTCAAAGCTCGCCTTTGAGTTGGCGACGAGGTGCTGCGTAGGCAACTTTGTTAGCTTTCAAGATCACTTGGCTCTGCAGCTCTGGAATATCCGATCCAATACACGGCACGACCCTGTAACGATCATTAAGCTATAATGTACTACGTACTAGAGGAGCCATCCCAGGCAAATGTTTTGTTCTATTTTGTTAAGAGTTAAAACTAAAGTTCGCTGCAGCGCTAAAACCATAATTCACCGTCTTTTCAAATGATTCAAACATACAGCGCTAGATTGCTTCTAGAGTGTTGTTTTCTCGCGACCAAAATGTCGAAAGCGCCGTAATTTTTCACGGCGCTTAAGCGTTTTGCCCAACCATGTTTGACGTAGTGCAACAGACATAGATTCTATTCTACGGATAAAGCTATTGTGCGTGTTTTCTACCTACCATATTTCATGACAACTCTCATTTTATTTCATAATTTATTACTTTAGATATATTCAACAA
Organism: Catoptria pinella; assembly: GCA_963556745.1. NCBI lineage: Eukaryota > Metazoa > Arthropoda > Insecta > Lepidoptera > Crambidae > Catoptria > Catoptria pinella. Next base: position 14,798,094 of record OY750762.1, read on the forward strand.
AACATCAATCAACAACTTTAAAAATGACTTAATTAATTATATAATTCATATATAAGTCCGTTGCAATCTAAAAGGAAAGTGACAAAATTATGTTAAGACTTAAAATAACTATACTTCCATACAAACAAAAACAAAACTGTACTAAATATGCACTTTGATTCACAAACTGAAACGCTGTGAGCGTAAAGAACAAGAGTACTCTTCCCGTTTTAATAATGTTTACTGGAAACAAACTCGTTGACTACAGACACTTTGTACGCAAAATCGGTCAAACGCGACTCATAAACGAGTTTGCAGGATTCCATACTATACAGGGGCACAGTTCATGACTTTGATACTAAAAAAGGAATCTACAATTTTATATTATGGTGTCTTTGCTTTTGTATATTTGTTAGGTACCGTTAATGTGCGTAAATCAGCTAGAGTGCAGATTAACTAGTTAATGTCGACCAGTTAATCTAATCTAGTGATTAACTGGTCGAGTCCGTTAAGGAAAAAAAAAATTCAGTTCTTACATTAACTAGGTAATCTATATGTAAAGAATAGTGAACTCGCAATTACACACAAGCGGGGAGACATGAAAAAAAGACTTAAAGAGTTCGTTAGGTTAGGTTAGAACTGAGATCAAAAACGCACGAGTCGAGCGAGTGGAGTGTTAATATGCAGATTAACTAGGTAAAGTGCAGAAATCTACTACTTTAACAAAAACTTCGCACTTTAACGGATCGTACCCGTTAATCTACAGATTACCCAGTTAATGTGCACATTAACGTATTCCGTACTCTATAGCGGAACCATATTAACAATTTAACACAATATAAAATCATGATTTTTTCATATTTTTATTTTATTTTATAGGCAGGTCTAAAATAATAACGCCTTTTGTTGAGAAAGATTTCCCGCTCTGAACTTAACTATAGTAGTTTTTGCAATATTACAGTTCAATATATCACAATGTTGAGCTATTAAACTTGAAAAACAAAATGAACCAGGATTCAGTGAAAATTTGTCTATGGGGGTATCTTAAGATTGAAGGATAGCACATTTAATTATAAATAAATGAAGAAAAACAAACATACAACAGGTTTGCTAAATGATAATAATTAATTAGCCACTTCTTGTCTAAGCGGGTTCCCTGTAAGTATGTTCCAACTATGTACAACATTTAACTGAAAGTTAAATTAACATTTGGATCTCGGATACTCCCATGGAGAGTGCTGCTCGTTAGTGTTTTTAATCTGTTTTTAATTACGTCACTGTCGTAATGAGCGCCGGCACATATTGTAGGTTCATGCGAGGTCTCGTGTTTTCACGCATGGAATGAGCGTTTTATACGGTTTTCAACATGCTTCGACCATCAGCCATTTTTAATGTCCCCACTGCTGGGGCACATGCCTTCCTTATGAGTGGATAAGGAAGATGGGCCATAACCCACCACGCGGGCCCAATGCGGATTGTTAGGTGTTAACGACTGCAAATGCAGCCAGGACCAACGGCTTAACGTGCCTTTCGAAGCACGGAGGAGCTCAAGATAATCAATTTTTGGTCAGTCATTCCATGACCGACCCTTGCGAAAGTTGCTTAGCCTCCGCTATCGCTGGGCCAGGCGCTATACCACTGCCACCGTATGTACCGTGTGTGTAAATATTAGAAAATTTCGCCGCTCCCACTAGCGACTCGGTAGCATAATTGGTCAGTGCATTGGGCCGGAATCCCAAGGGTGCGGGTTCGAGTCCCGTCTGAGGTGCTACGGGTGAGTCGATTTTTTCTAGTATTTTTTCTAATATTATTTATCTTAATATAAAAATAGCATTGTGAATGCGAAAAATCAAAATTTAATAATTATATAGCTGTTTCATCTTTATCGATTGTCAAAACATCTGGAAAGATGTTTCTTTCGAATGTGGGGGTATTTCCTCACATTGATGAAATTGCGCTGGCTTGCAGCGAAGAAGTTAAAAAAGTACTAGAAAATTTCGCCGCTCCCACTAGCGACTCGGTAGCATAATTGGTCAGTGCATTGGGCCGGAATCCCAAGGGTGCGGGTTCGAGTCCCGTCTGAGGTGCTACGGGTGAGTCGATTTTTTCTAGTATTTTTTCTAATATTATTTATCTTAATATAAAAATAGCATTGTGAATGCGAAAAATCAAAATTTAATAATTATATAGCTGTTTCATCTTTATCGATTGTCAAAACATCTGGAAAGATGTTTCTTTCGAATGTGGGGGTATTTCCTCACATTGATGAAATTGCGCTGGCTTGCAGCGAAGAAGTTAAAAAAGTACTAGAAAATTTCGCCGCTCCCACTAGCGACTCGGTAGCATAATTGGTCAGTGCATTGGGCCGGAATCCCAAGGGTGCGGGTTCGAGTCCCGTCTGAGGTGCTACGGGTGAGTCGATTTTTTCTAGTATTTTTTCTAATATTATTTATCTTAATATAAAAATAGCATTGTGAATGCGAAAAATCAAAATTTAATAATTATATAGCTGTTTCATCTTTATCGATTGTCAAAACATCTGGAAAGATGTTTCTTTCGAATGTGGGGGTATTTCCTCACATTGATGAAATTGCGCTGGCTTGCAGCGAAGAAGTTAAAAAAGTACTAGAAAATTTCGCCGCTCCCACTAGCGACTCGGTAGCATAATTGGTCAGTGCATTGGGCCGGAATCCCAAGGGTGCGGGTTCGAGTCCCGTCTGAGGTGCTACGGGTGAGTCGATTTTTTCTAGTATTTTTTCTAATATTATTTATCTTAATATAAAAATAGCATTGTGAATGCGAAAAATCAAAATTTAATAAATATTAGGCGTTTATAATTTTCTGTTATTTGTGATATTTCTTGCTGATTGTACTCCTTGAGCGTATTTTGTCGGGTACCGGGCCAAGCTTCGCTGTGTCTAATTTTAGATTTCCCGGTCCCCTGAGAACTTCGGAATAAAATGTGGGCAAGTAGCTACTTACATCAAAACATTATTGTATAAAAATATAAATTGAAAAGAACATTATATTTTTGTTCGGCGTTAAATGAACGAAAGCTGAATTTTAATTTATAATAATATTTTATAATGTGGATTAAATTTGTGAAGAATATATTTATTCCAGCTATTTGTTGCACTCTCGTTTTCGTTCATAATTTTCTGTCATAAAAGGGTTATTACCGAATGTAACGGTACAAACCGTTAACGTGTCATATTGCAATGCGATGTCGGTTTCAATGCTACTATAAAGCATGCATAACATTTTGCAATTCAGTCGTTAATTTTTAAAAGGCTCGCAACATTTTCAGGTTTACTGCTTTATTACGGGGCTGAACTTCGACGGTATAATAAAACTCTCGTTATCTCGGAACATCTCGACGAACGGTTAAAAATGGCGGGACAAACGACCGTTAATTTTACAAGGCGGAATAACCGTTATTGTTACAACCCCTTGTTACACGGATTTAAGTTGTAACTTTACACTGTGGTTGGGGAATAAAAAATGTGTGAAAAATATAAATAACACAGCTTTATATGAGTGAGAGATATAATGGTGCAATAAATTAGAAAGCGTAAAAAACGAGTTTAAAAATATTAAAATGCAAATCATATTATGTAGTTCTTATTGTAAAAAAATGCGTTTTATACATCGGTAACAGTTTTTACGTTCCTATAAAAATAATCTAAACTCATACTGTCGGCGATTATACCATCAGATTAGAAGAATTTCTACCTAATTGTTTTTATAAAAATCGAGTTGCAAAAACAATTCCCAGAATTCAACAAACCAATCTCACAAAGAGAAAATACTAATAAGAATAAATACAATATAGTAGGTAATCAACTTCAGCCAACTGTTTCACCTCTCTGCTCTAAAAAGAACAAAGCGTAAAATAGAACATCAGCTGTCGACTAAGCACGAGATATACAAACAAAAAGAACAATTAGCTATATAGGTACATGGAACAAAAGAAGGCCTTCCATTTTATTCTATTGTTGAGAAGATTAATGTCGGAAATCAGAACTAACAAAAACTAACTAAAGATTTTTTACGCGAGCCTCATCAGACTATTACATCAAAGAGACTATACCCTTTTGTTTAAACAAAGACTTAAAGGTTTTTTGTATAATATTAAAACCATTACACGATTTTGATGAATAAACGTTGCTGAATGAATGAATGAATTCAACTTACTTAAGTGAAACAAACGTTTTTGAAACAATAATACCCTTACAAATTGTTTGTAATATAGGGTTGCCTACATCAGGATGTAGCTGACGTGATATAATACGGACCCAACATCTCTATAATAAATCGGAGCGTTGACAAACAGGGGGCTAAGTAAACGTTTACTTAGTTTCAACATAAATTAACTTGTCAGCAGCTACCTACGCTGGGGCTGACGACTTGCCGAATAAGATAATACAGACAGGAGAACAGAGAGTATCTAATGAGTTTACAAGAGGTACCTACCTGCTATGTTCAATAAAACATAAGACCTTTAAATTGATCACCAGATTCCGTTGAAGTATAAAAAAAACTAGTCAAGAGCGAGTCGGACTCGCGCACTAAGTATTCCGTACCATCATTATAAAAAGTTTACTATTGTATTTTTTTACATTTTTCATCAATAGTCGAAAACTATGTGGTCTAAAAAAAACGTTTGAGAATGTGCAAGCAGCGCGCTTTCATATGATACCCCATATGCCGCAAAGACCCCCTTTCAGTCCTTTTTGCAAAAAAGTATAAATATTTTAATTTCTTTCTTATTTGCAAAACAGTTGGGCAAACGTCATCTAAAACTATTTCAAATTTCAAGTTGATAGCATTAGTAGTTCTCGAGATATCCATTACCTTTTTACCATTTTGGTACGGAACCCTATAAAGAGTTTGTAAATGAACTGTAATATACAAAGAAACATACAATATGGAATATAATTTTCAATGTTTCAAGATTTATGAAAGAAGAATGAAGAAGAATTTATGAAGAAGGATTTTAAAATCAGTACAAAAACCAGAGTGATCCAATTTTATGGTTGGTGGGTGATGGATGATCGTAAGAGCTATAATATTAATAAACACCCTTGATTTTTAAGTATAGGCAGCTTAAAATGAAAATGAGGATATCAGACCACGTTACTGAATATGCGCAGTTAGAGTTAAGAACTTAGAGTTAAAAAATATCCGATAAAAATCTTGATTAATCGGCAAAATAACGCGCAATAGTCGCATTTATATGATTTACAAAAACAAGAAAGTCTCTTTTGATTACGTGCGTATATAAGGCTAGGAATGAGACAAGACAACAAATGGGACTCAAACAAACCTCAATATCTTGACTAATTATAATGCACACACTTTAGAAATAAAACACTTTTTACGGATTACAGCGCGTATATTATTTATTCAGGTGTTGTTTTAGAATTATTTAGTTTGTATTTATTGGTTTTTTAGAATTCCCGACGTTTCGACACCTTTCCAGGGGCCGTGGTCACGGGAGGACTGACGTTTTGACACCTTTCCAGGGGCCGTGGTCACGGGAGGACAGTCCTCCCGTCCAGTCCTGCGCTGTAATCCGTAAAAAGTGTTTTATTGTATACTGTACACGCGAAAGTCTTATAAGTGTATATGCACATACTTGATTAGAATATGGAAGAGATTCGCCTATTAATTTTTTAGATATATACTTACACATTAACCGTGTGTAATACTTATAATTTTACATTTCGATGTAACAGCTCTGTTTAGTGGCAGTGCGTTTTGCGGTTAGATCTTCACTGAAATTCAATTTCGGTGGTGGCGTGACACGTTCCGCGGCGCCGGCCGCACTCCGCGGCGAACAGCACTGTTTGAGTTACAGTGCAATCTGAAATGTTTTGATGACACGAATCGTTTGGTTTAGGTAAACATTAGACGGTCATGAGCGTCAATAAATTCCATCTGTCATGACTATTACGACTAATCCATATTAGGAGTTGCTGACTAATGTTCCCTTATCTATATCGATTGAAAATAGTCATGACTGGTGGTGATTGATAAAATTGCTAGCCGGCCCCCTGATTATGTAACTCTGTTTCTAACAACTTTTGATTGAAACTGACAGAAATCGCAGTCACATTGCTGCTTTAGTAAGAATCAATGTAACAACTATGTTACATAAAGCAGCAATGTAACAATTCTCAAATCGATTGAAACCGCAGTTACATTGCTGCTTTGAGTAAGATAGTTGTCACATTGCTTCTTACTAAAGCAGCAATGTAACTGCGATTTCTGTCAGAGTTGATTGCAACAAAGTTAGATAATCAGGGGGCGATCTATACACATTTATTTGCAATTCATTACTATTCAGCAACGTATTTCAGATGCATATTACCGCATTCAAATCATTGCATTAACCCTTCAAGGCCCGGATAATGAGACACAATAGATATTCTATTGTTGTCCGGCCGCATTCGGTCGCTCGGGCGTTAACGAATTAAAACTTTAAAGGTATCAATCTTAACTAAAGCTAAAATTATTTACCTACTCGTTTTAACCACATTACAGAAAAGCTTTATTCCCAGGTTACACCGCAGGGCAAACCAAAAAAATCTAATGAGAGCCATAGCTATTTCGAGGCCAGCATTTATATTTTAAAGTTTCAAACTAAATCGCGTTTAAATCCAAATTTGAGCTTTACAAATTCTGTCATTTACAAATACCGGCTGAAACCCGGTCCACGTCTGAGCCGTCCGCTACGTGACGTTTTTGACGTCTTTTTGGTGCGAATTTTCCGAATACCCTTTAGCTTTAGCTAAAATTCAAGCATAATTTAACTGCACTTTGGGTATTGTGAAAACTGCCTTAACAGCTGTTACGGTTAAAAGAGGTTAAAATGTTAATGGGAAACATTTGAATTAGAACCAGTCCAGCTCAGTATTTATTCATAGCTTTATATTTTATTCGTCACACATTGTGAGTTCTCCCACTGTTTAGTTTTATTGCTGGTCACAGTTTTAACCTAACCCATATCGTTCAATAGACGTATCTAGTGCAACAATATATCAACTAATAATAATTTAGTAACTTATTTAGGTTTAACCAAATGATGAGAAAAATAGTACTGAAATGGCGAAACGAGTTTCGTTGGGACGAGTTGACCCCGAGCCCGACTTAGGAACCCATCTATCCAAGACTGCCCAAATACTGAATTACTTTCACATTATCTTATGATATATTTATAAAACATAAGATTTTTCATATTATATTTGAATCTAAGATAGATAGGTTCGAGGGCGATTGTCCGAATATTAATATTGGTTTATTGGAACCAAATCGACATGCATCGACACGTCATACCAAATTAAATGCGCTTAAGTTAAATCAAAATGAGCTCGTGTCAACAACAACGTGGTTTTAAGTAAACATACATGTGTGAACCCAAATTCGTTTCAAACGCCAAATATGCTCAGTTGTTGATTTATGTACAACGACGGCACTTCAGACTATATATACATATGACCTTGAGACCGTCTTTATGCCCTACTTAATAAAAGCTGTTTTCGCATTTCAACTATACAACATGTTACAAAAATACCCCTAATGCCGAATATGGTATATAGGGACCATCAAACTGAACAACTTTTACAATGGGACAAAAAAATCAGCTGTTTCATACAAAAAATAAAATCGAAAATATCAAAACGTATGAAACAGCAGATTTTTTTTTTCGCGATTTGAGAGTTGGTCCCATAGTAAAAGTTGTTCAGTTTGATGGGTACCTATATACCATATTCGGCATTAGGGGTATTTTTGTAACATGTTGTATAACCTGACGTTCTGTCGTGTGTACCTACCTACTCATGAATAAACGTGTAATGTAAGTAGGTACTTTGTTTTAACAATCGAAGTCATAGCTAGTACCTACCACAAAATGTCTACACAACCTTTGCAATTCTAATCTACGAAAAGAAAATAAAGTAGAACTTAGTGTTTAAAGGTAGATAACTTTAAATATGTAAAATATACTCAAAGCTAGAAGTATAATGTGAAAAAAATATCAAGTCTAAGCCTCTATGACAATGACGCCAGAGTTCAGCATATCGAGCTAATTTCAAAACTGATAAAGCATAAACAAAGTACAGTACGCACGACGTATGCAAATCCCGGATCATTATTCAGAAGCCAACTAACTTGGTGCAGAGCAAAAATCCCTTGTCGTGAGTTGTGAGCGGTCGCAAACACATCTCTCGTCAGCGGTAAACACGCCGCCGCACTTTCATTTACAATTGGGACACAGGGCCAGCGTGTTTGACACACAAAAGCTTCACGACGATATTAATATTTGAACCTAGCCTGTTATGCTCTTGACGTTGCTAATATATGGTTTTTTCGAGCTTCTACAAAAGCAAGTAGATATAGAGGTGCTAGCAAGACATTAGTTTCTTTTTGCTGATGGTTTATTAATCGACGTCTTGGTTTTGAATGTTGGCGACCCATACTTAGTCGAAACATCTTCACACACCTTCAAGCTTTAAGTATTTAAAAGAATCATGTACCCTTATAACAGACTTACATTGATTCAGTAACCCGGTTAAGCAGCGTAGGTAGGTAAAGAAATTGTATGAAATTGCACACAGAATGGTGCGATACTTTGCATTCTCTTGCTGCTCAAGTAGAAGTACATAAAACACAAAAGTCAATGACTAAATCTCAACATTTTTCATCAAAATATTGGCCACTCTACTCCGCCCATGAATCTCGGGAGTAACACCGTCGTTCCTGCGCATTCTCATTAAAAGCCTTGTATTTGAACTGTTAATGGCTTGATTATCATATTAAGAGGTGACCTGAGAGTCAAATTAACATGGATTCAGGTACCTACACTTATGAATATACGCATAAAGGCGACGCACGTCGTAACGTGATCTGCTTCGCACCTAGACTTAATTGAGATTATTTAATCTTCTTAATTTAGATGAGGTCTTAAATGGGATGAGGAGGTTGGAGGATATAAAATGGAAATAAGGATCATGTTGAAGATTCAGAAACATTTGCACTGCATATTATGCAATATTTTCTATTTTCTATTCATCTGATCCGGAATCTGGATTCATCTCAAAATACAGAGATCACGACACGAGACAAAATACTTACCGTTGATAATAAAACATAGCTGTTGTATCTTTTAAAGTATCTACGTATATAGAACTTCTTTTTATTGAAATAAAAAAAAAAGCAGCCCTAGACGAGTTTTTTGCCGGTTCTTCTTGTTACGAGGTCTTCCGCTTGCCTTGCGAACCGATGGCGTAGCTTCTTTGACATTCACAAGTACTTGCAACAGCTAACAGCCTAGTCAGTCTAGGCTGCCACAAGCACTTGTGAATGAATTGATGCTTAAGATAAATAATATATTAGAATAAATGATATATTAGAAAAAATACTAGAAAAAAATATCATTGTGAATGCGAAAAATCTCAATTTAAGAATAGATGCTTTTCAATTTGATTGACTTTATTCCAATAAGCTATGTTTCGGGCTTCAAATAAAGATTATTCATAACATAACAACTATCACCAACTGATCTATGATAATGACAGAGACAGTGACGGAGTGAATAAGTTCAATGTGCCGGAGAGCGCCCCGTGGCCACGGTAAAGACCGTGTCCGCGTGTTTGCGTACATGCGCGCGCACTCGAGCGTGGTTCACGACTTGCAGCGCACTGTTGACGTGGCCCGCCTGACTCTGCGCGACTGTACTCAGATGTCTTTACTACGCGTTCACTTCATCATTGCCGCGCTACGTCCCGGCCCGCTTCGTCATACCGCACCCCCTGCGTCGCCTTTCTAGTACGGCTAGCAACGCAAAGCTTGACTTTTGTTTATGTTGATTTCATTACGTTCGTTATTTGTGTTGTTATAATGATATAAAGTTCCTACATAATGGCGAACCTTACTTGTTATATAAATTAATGACACTCTTTGAACAAGACAAAAATTAAAAACTGTTGAAAAACATTATTACTTTTTTGTCTACAGTACCGTTAGCTGTGACGTAATAACGGTCGTTTACGGCAATCACGAAGTGAACGGAAAGTTAACTAAACTGAAGCGTTTTGACCAGCAGCTTCTAGTCTACAATTTCATTCACCCGATAGTCAAAAGATAATCTGTGTGTACCTTTTATCAGAATTTTCGCTGCATTTTTTATATTACAATGTAATAAGAAGACAATAGACAATACTATTTTTAAAAACTGTATCATAAATAGATTAACTACCTTAGCTAATACAATCATATATTTTTTTAAACATGATGCTATATAATCGATGCGCTCTTTTATCATAATTCACAGCTCAAAAAAGCAATTTTAAACGAAATCCCTATTAGAAGCAATATAAACTTCCACCATGTTTCTGACAGACCAATTATGTCCGCTCAACAACTTTTCATGCGAAAACTCATTTTGCTGCTCGAGAAATAAATTCACATTTAGCGTGTACATTAATTCGTTAATTTTGTGATAAATACAGATTAATATGTTTTTAACAAATTTATTGCTGCAGTATGCTCAGTTTGTGTTTTGGGGTGTGGTGATTTTCCCATTCGACCCCTTTTTCGTTTTTAAATCTGTATATTCATACAATAAATCTGTAGAAAAGTTTGTTTGTACAAAGGAAATATTTCAAAAAAATGTTGTTGGGGTGTTTAATAAATAACCAATAGAACCCATTTCTAACATTTTTGATTTTTTGTCTGTTTGTATGTTTGTCTGTTTATCTGTATGTTTGTACGCTATTAACGTAAAAAACTAACCCAATCGTGTAGACGTTTACATACAAATAAACTGTGTATTTTGTAGTTACATTTAGTTTTTATTTCATCGCAATTGGTTTACTCAATTTTAAAGATATGAATTTTAAGTTTTTAAGAAGAGCTTACCACAGCGATATGGCATTTGTATAGTATTGCGAGTCATATACGGGCGCACGAGGGTGTGGACCGTCGGACTAACAGGTGTGTGTGTGTGTGTGTTAAGTGTGGGCACATCCTGAACACGCCATACAAAAAGCGAGATTGAACTACAACATCAACAGATTTGACATCTGTTGAGCATTAGAGCGTGGCCGATCTGTACGTCAGTACTATACTAACTCTGTGGTGTGGGCGTACCTTGCTCGTGAACGACGCGTACGCGCTTACCCGAGGCATGCCGCGCGCGAGAAACGTCCTCACTAAGCGCAGGTACGTTCACACCAAGCTTACTGCCTCGCAAGGCAGAACGTTAAAACAGAAAATACTTAGCCTGGTCAAAGATCCCCTAAGGATTTTCTCGAATGTCTACGCGGACGAAGTCGCGGGCGGAAATGTTTTAGTGTTACCTTTAAGGAAAAAACTACTGAAACATATTGGTTGTACATAGTTTTATAAGGAACCGAAGTACTAAGCTGTAATTATTATAGATTTACCTTTTTAAAAAAAAAAACCTACCTACTAGGTGTAGGTTTTTTTTAGTAAGTGTTATGTATAGGTACCTTTTTTTTTTAGGTACCTATAATTGACATGCATGTAAGAACTGTACCTAATAATCTAATATGTGAAAGTAGGTACATGTTCTGCTGTTGGTGTACGTACCTTAATAAATAAATAAAATTAGAATTACCTCAAACAGAAAAACAAAACTTTGTATATAGTATCATTTGATAGTCTATCTGTATGTCATTACCGTTTCTTCAGGAACGCGTGGAGTTGTCAAGTATTATATCAACTACTAGGTCTACTACGGTCCTAAGAAACTGTAAAAATATCACTTTTCAATAAAAAGATGTCTTTATAAAAGGCAATTTCTCTGCATAAATCAAAACTTAAATGTGATACTTCCCTTCTAGAGCTCTTCATCGTTTCTATCCATTTCAGAGATACTTATAAAATTATGGATTTTATGGAAATCTCAGTATTATAATGACTGCGTAATATTATATTCATTAATAAAATGATGATATTTTGAGATTTTAGCATTCACAATGCTATTTTTAACCGACTTCAAAAAAAGGAGGAGGTTCTATGTTTATATAATACTAAATAATATACTAGAAAAAATACGATATAAAATACGTATTTTTTCTAGTATATTATTTTGTATTATATAAAATTATGTCTACCAAACTACAAACCTAATGGCCGAATACTGAAGGCTTCTAAGCTAAAATCTTTAGTTAAGATCTCCTTAAAATTTATGGAAGCTGTCAGTTTCATATAGATTCTGTCGAATCTGCCATTTTTTTAATTTAATGTGGCCTTAACTTTAAGATTTGTTTAAGTATTTCGCCGCAAATCATGTATATGAAAAAAGATGTGTCCTGTTTGTGTGTAAAGTGTACACTAATTTGGCAATTCTAAAAACCCATTCAAACACATTACTCAAAGTTAAACAGGTTTCGGGTATTGACACAGTCAGACATACTGAATCCAAACACTGTTAAGATTTTGTATCCATAAAGTTAGTACTAATGGACTAATGATAGTATTAATTTACTCGTATTGTCTAGTCACCAGTTCATCAGCAGTTTAATTTAACATTTTAGTTAGTAAATGTTAGTGCTACAAACTAACACTATTGTTTAACAACTATTGATGAGTTTGATGAATGGTACTGAATAAATGGACTCTGCTCGCCAATGCGATTTGTTCACTATTGTTTTAGTGATTTCGTAATTTTGACTATACCAACAATAAGTCCATAAATCAGAACTTATACTAAAACATTTGATATTTGTGCTATTCTAACCAAAAGTAAATGCTTTGTAATCACCTTTTTTTAACGAATACTAGTGCGGTTTTATTGAAAGTTCAATCCCCCGTGGCTACGACAGCTGCAAAGATGCCTAAGCGTCGGGAAAATCAATAATCTAACCAAATACCAACTAATTACCAAAGAACTTTCAATAAAACCGCCTTAGTAGTAAAAAAGTGTTCTATTTCATGTAAATGCTTTGTATTTACTTGTTGGATTTATAAATCAGAAAATCCTAATAATTGATTAAGGACGCTATATCCACAATGTTTCTATTCCATCGCTGGCTAGGAACATACTAAATAAATAATAAATATTTGACAACATCACATACATTGCTCCGATTCCAAAGTAAGTAGCTAAAGCACTTGTGTTATGGAAATCGGAGACAACGGTGGTATCACAAACACCCAGACCTGAGCCAATATAGAAAAGTTCGTTTTCTAAATTGACCCAACCGGGGATCGAACCTGGGACCGCAGAGATGGCGACACCTTGAAAACCAGTGTACAAAGCCACTCGACCAAGGAGGTCGTCAACATATTTTGTTTGATTTACTTATTTATGCATCTATTTGTTTTTGTGTATGGTAATGCACCTAGCAAATAATCTACCATTCATTACTCATTATTGCAGTCAAATCACCGCTAAATTTTATCAGTGAGAGCCCTTTTAGAAATTAAAGTTAAAATGGCTAAAAAACTACTTTAATGCTTCTTATTTTGAAACCTTTTTACAATCGTTTGAGACTCACAACATCTTACGGCACCAGTATCCTTGAAACAACTCCGAAAACAGGGAAAACCAGCGATCACCTCGAAAATCGGCAATAAACGTTCGAAAATTTCTCCCCGACAACACTAAAGTTTCGTTACGAGCTAACAAATTATAACGGAACTGTTTGCTCCCAAATTAAAGTAATCAACGAACTTCGGAATCGCAGAAAACAATTTTGAACGGACTTCCATTTTTTGAATCTTGTTTGTGTTTTTGTGCATTCGAAAGTAGAACATATTTTAAGCGGAAAAAATTCCGGGAGAAACGTAAATATTTGTCTTGGAAAACGGTCCTGCATATTTTTACATACTTGCATTTTTGGAAGGTTAACTAACAAACGCACGGTTCGACTGACAGTAGGAAGAACCATATTCTCCTATGAAATCTTCTACCATTTAACAATTCAGTTAATCATGATAGATTTGACGATCTCCGTGGTCGAGTGGCTTTGTACACCGGTTTTAAAGGTGTCGCCAGCTCTGAGGTCCCGGGTTCGATCCCCGGTTGGGTCAATTTAGAAAACCAACTTTTCTATATTGGCTCAGGGGTGTTTGTGATACCACCGTTGTCTCTGATTTCCATAACACAAGTGCTTTAGCTACTTACTTAGGAATCCGAGCAACGTATGTGATGTTGTCAAATATTTATATTTATTATATTTATTTATAGACACTTCTTTCGCGTCTGCAATTACGGTACCACTCTTAGCTTTTTACAAAGCACATGAGATGACTCACTCTCTGCATTGGACTGTGCCGATTTCTAGGTGAGTTTCGACCGTAGCACGATGATCAAAGACCACAGATCACAGAAATAAACGCAACGCACGTCTCTTGTTTTTTGCAAAATGCCGACCTGTGCGGTAATTACATGCAGAAATCGTAGTGATAAAGCTAATTCCAGCAACAGAACACCTATTACAGATAGTATCCTAATTATTTTCCATTTATCTTTAAAACGCCATAAATGTATTACATTTTTGTAAAATTAGCACTTACCATCGCATGAAGCTATATAACTGATACTTGATTACGAATTATGTCTATTGCTTGTTTTTCATACCTCATTCATATAAGTTTGCGTTGTAAACGTGCGATGAACAACAAACGTAACGAATAGTTGAATTTCTGGGCCGCTGTCGCATATAGCTTTAGCGAACTGTCAAACTAAATCGTGGCGGTCAAGATGGTGGAGGGGTTCTTGAGCCAATCACGAGCTGACGTTTAGTGTGTGCGTACGCTGTCGAGATTATGCTATCAATGTGTTAAATAGGAGTTGTGTGAGTAAGTGGTGACATCGGTTCTCATACAAACTGCACCATTTCTCCTTTCTGTGTTCTGAGTCAATGACCATCAGCCATTTTTTAATGTCCTCATTGTTTGCCCTAGTTTTAAATCATTTGTTTGAAATGGTTCTTGAGTCTTAACTCGCATGCAGCGTAATGTCATAGAATAGATATAGGTACTAGTATACTAGTTGGGGTACCCTACTACGTGTAATGTCACAAGTGACAACTAAATGTCACTCCAAAATCGCTGACCAAAAACATGACTGATAACTGGCTGACCAACGAGCGAGCTATTCGAAAATATGGGTTTTGCTATGTCGAATGAATCCTAGTAAAGAGCGCCCGACGCCAGCCGAAGGATTCAAATATAGCAGGGCCTTAGATAATATTAATTTTGATGGATATGACGTCCATTAGTCTGTAAATTAAAAACGAAACCTTTAGAACACAAAAGCCTTCCATTTTCAAATTCGAGAGTTGCCAAATGATATTGTATTGACAGAGGCATCCGGTTTTTACGAAAACAAACAACGTATTCGGCTCCACTTGGGTTGTTTTAATTAAACGGTTATTGTGTCTGTGAGCATAAATTAAATTGTGAATAGCGATCAAAGTTCATTAAAGCTGGAGCTGGTAAGAATTTTGTTTCATAATGTTTGAATAATAAGATACGCCTGTTGTTCAAAGGTAATCAAACAACTGAATATTTTGCGTCGCTCCTTCAAATGTTTGTTCAGAACGATGATTTGCCCCTCAAAATGATATTTATTTTTTGACTTCACACATAGGTAACCATAATTAAAACGTAATTATTCGTCCCTTTATCTTTACATGACACTTGTAAAATGTGTAAACAGGTATTGACGAGATGTTAACGAGTTGCTAGCGTAAGTTGTAGTGCAGTTTTTTATATCATTAATTTGTAGTTTAAAGACTTTATTGCAAAGTCAAATATATTTATTCAAATAAACTTGATTATTAAGCACTTTTGAATCGTCTACATTTTCCTACCACCCGTTCCAGACTTTTTTAACTGATTCGATTTTCTAACTGCGCAAGAAACTTATCAGCTTTCAGAAATAAGTAACGATATTTACAAATTTAAATATATCGTTACTAATACATCCCCCTTAGCATGAACGACGAAACATGACATACATCGCGTGATATAGCGTTTTATCGACGCCCAACTGTCAAAATCCATTGTCTTTTGACAGTTAAACGTGATAAATCGCTATATCATATCGTATTACGTTGGTCATGCTAGGGGGACAGTACAACAGGATTACGCATTTCAGTCTTTCATATAATCGTCTACTTTATAATACTACCTTTCTTTACCCATGAGCGTCTTTTTAACATGGTTTTTAAATTCATGCAAAGGAAGATTAATCACTTGTTGTGGAACTTTATTAAAAAAGGCTATGCGTTTCCCTTCAATTGAACCTCTAGTTTTTGCAAGCTTAAATCTAGGAACGACAAGTTTATCTTCATTTCTTATTATAAACTGGTGATTATCGCTGTTCTTAGCAAATGAATCATAGTGTTTAATTACGTAAACTTAATTTTCATATATGTGTTGTCCTGTCAAAGTAAATATTATATTATTTTTTAAAATTATTCTACAAATATCGTAATAGTAGTGCTCTTTGAGTTTAGTGATTTTCTACGTCTAACATGTCCCACTTGAACATACTTTTAAATCCGTCTTTTAGAAATAAATTCAACTTTGATGAATGTCCAAGAGAGTTTAAAGCTTCAATAATCTAAAATGTAATATTTATAAAAAACTACATCTTGAACCGTTCTCTTCATGAACCTAGCTTTGTTGGTATCGATTTGATCGATTTTATTTTTTAGACTCATTTTAAAACTTTTAATTGAGACTCATTTTAAAACTTTTGAATGCAAATAGAAATCTAGTTCTAGACAAGAAATTTTTATTCTGTACTGAAAACTGAAAAATAACATCGTTAGCACTCGCTTGCTTACTCATTTTTATTTCATTTGAACAGTTAAAAGAGTTGAACGAGTGTTCTTTTCCGATTTCAAGTTAGAAATTTTAACTTGAAAATTGTTTACAGGTAAACTGTAAAATATACAAAAGAACGATCATTTGTGATAGACATTTGTAAGAAATAATAGTTATTAAGAAAACTTAAGTTAACATTCTAGTCATATATTATTAATTATTATATACAAGCTTGTTGTTTTTTTATTTTAGTATAATGCGAATTGGTGGGTGTCTGACATTTTCATATTATGTTTTAGGAATACGACGACCTCTGTGGTCGGGTGGTTTCTACACCAGTTTTCAAGGTGTCGCCATTTCTGAGGTCCGGGTTCGATCCCCGGCTGGTTCAGAACTTTTCTATATTGACTCAAGTCTGGGTGTTTGTAGTTCCACCGTTGTCTCTGATTTCCATAACACAAGTGCTTTAGCTACTTCGGAATCAGAGCAATATTTGTGATGTTGTCTAATATTAGTTATTATGATATTTATATTTAATATTTCATTATCATTATTTTTGTCTGCAGACAACTTCTGGCGCCAAACCTCAAACAAACACAGTACTTAGCGAACGGTGCCGAGAGTGACATCAGAACTGTAAGTACCGACTATTTTTTTTTTAATAAAAAAAACTATAACGTAACCACATTACTAATGATCGTTGCAACAAGTGAGTAGGTGATTAGTTACACAGTGTTTTGTCAAACTTAACCCCCCTTTTTATAAAAGACTAGCGGCCCGCCCCGGCTTCGCACGGGTACAATGTAGTTACTAATGTGGTGAGTGTGAAATTATTAGACTATAGTACTACAGGATATCTATATATAGTGGTATAGTAATAAAGCTCAAATTGACTCTACGTTTTATTTAGAAAACATTTGTATGGGAAAGAGAAAAGGGTTGTTTTAAAGGTTTTTCCGGCAGTTATTCGAATTTTTCTCGCCGTAAAAACCATCCTTGAACTTCAACGAATATTTAAAAAAAAGAATTGGGCAAATTGGTCCAACTGCACTAGTTGTTTCTGGTTTAAAACGGAGACTTTTTACAGAGACCACATTAGTTTTGAACCTACCCCCTATTCAAATGGGCCCATGACATTTTTGAGCAACAATTTCACATAGTATTAATTTATTTATTGGTCCCAAAAAAAATATTTTAAAGTTTTAATCAAGGCTCATCTATTTTATTTTATACTAGCGACCGCCCACGACTTCGTCTGCGTGGATTTTTTTTGCTATCCCTCGGGAACAATTATTTTTTACCGAAATGAAAAGTACCCTATGTCCTTCTCTGTACCCCTGACAACGTGTATGCAAAATTTCATGATGATCGGTTCAGTAGCTAAGACGTGAAGGCGTTACAAACAAACGGACTTTCGCTTTTATAATATTAGTAAGGATTATTTATTTAAACAACCGTTATTAAATAAGCGTAAGTATTACATTTATATATATTTATAAATAACTGGTTACAAAATTACATTTAAACCGAGATCTTATACCAAATGAAATGATTTAGCCGAATTACTTGTACCAAAGCTTCGTTTTCAATTTACTTAAATATCCCTTGGTAATAAAAAGCTTAATTTAAAATCTTTTACATAAAATAGTAATAAAATTTTCCCTTTCCCTAGGGTTAGATAACTACGAATTTTCTTGTTTGAGTTTTAAAGTGAAACGGAGAAATTAGATGCGTTCTCCTCAATCGGGAATCGAACTTAGTTCAAACAGAACTAACGTTTAGGAGCGTTAACGGCAAACGGCATTTTGTTTTCTTTTTTCATACAAACTGTCAAGTTCTTATTTTTCGAAATGGATGAACCGATTTTAATGAAACTTCATACACATATAAGCAGAATACATTCGTATAAAAAGTTATTAGAAAACATTTTCGAAAAATAATGTTACACCTAAATTTAACTTATTTTAAATTTTCCATAGAAACAGCAATTACATATCTTTTTAAAATTTCAAAAATGTTCCGTACTAACTTTTAACGTTTATAGGTCTCTATGTATTTTACATAAGCGTATGAAGTTTCATTAAAATCGGTTTATTCATTTCGAAAAATAAGGTCTTGAAAATTTTGCCGTTTGCTTAACTTATTTTGTTAATGCTCTTAACTAATGCAAGTAGGTATAGTTTCTAGTGGTATGCCGAATATTTCGAGCGCATTTGACCGATTTTGAAAATACAAAATGTTTGTTTTCAATGCTATGAAGTTATCTGTGTACTTATTTAAAAAAAGTTAGGGTTTGATGCCAAACCTCTCATTTGTCATTCTAATCTAAGTAAATTATTGAGTATTCAATGTTTGTTTGAAAGGCAAGTCTTGAGTCTTAGATTCGGGTTGAAGACCCGCCTTTCTATTGTCTAATTTCAAAATCTATCGCAATCGCTTTCAGGATGAAACACATTGATGCGTCTTTTTGGCACAAATAAAAACTTACCAAAGAAATGCAGCAATGTGTCGGATTCAACTGTCAAATGAAAGCGATTGCGATAGATTTTTAAATTAGACAATTAGCCCCTCGGTCAAAAAAATCTTGAAAATTTTCTGATTAGTCTACCATTTCTACCATTTCTCATTTTCATGACAAAAGCGTTAGCTACTTCTCATAGGATCAGAGCAATGTGTTTTTATTGTATGCAACTGACCTTCCTATGTACCTCTATGATCTACACAACGTATTTGTCAAAGTCAGTAGTTACCCTTAGGGTCAACGCAGATCTGCCCGAAAATGCGTTGCGCATCATTAGTCGCGTAAGGCCAGAATGGACAAGTGATAACAAAACATTCAACCTTACACGCTCGCCGATGATGCGTTGGTTCACCTGACGATATGGCTGACTCATCTTCCGTCCCTGATATGCGTACACCATAACGTGCAGGTGCAGTCAGCAATGAAAGTCGCTTAGCATTTTAGTACTTTGTCATAGAAACTTAATAAATAAATAAATAAATATTTGACAACATCACATACATTGCTCCGATTCCAAAGTAAGTAGCTAAAGCACTTGTGTTATGGAAATCGGAAACAACGGTGGTATCACAAACAGCCAGACCTGAGCCAATATAGAAAAGTTCGTTTTCTAAATTGACCCAACCGGGGATCGAACCCGGGACCTCAGAGA
Organism: Catoptria pinella; assembly: GCA_963556745.1. Taxonomy (NCBI): domain Eukaryota; kingdom Metazoa; phylum Arthropoda; class Insecta; order Lepidoptera; family Crambidae; genus Catoptria; species Catoptria pinella. The sequence goes on from OY750762.1 coordinate 14,818,055, forward strand.
TGACGACACCTTGAAAACCGGTGTGCAAAGCCACTCGACCAAGGAGGTCGTCGAAATTAAAAATGAATGTTTCAAACTTTGAGATTGCTAAGCTACTTTTGTTGCTGACGTTACCAAGATCAGGCGCACGGCCGCATCTAATAAAAAATGTTTTTTTTTGTTTCTTAACGATCAGGTAAAATGATTGCTTGTGCTTACCCGCTTTTGTAAAAAAATCTCAACTCACATTTTACTGTTTTTTTCTTGCACTGTGGTACCGGACGTGCACTGCGGCGTCTCCTCGCGGATTTATATCGAAACTTTTAATGGTCCGAGCTCCGGGACAGATGCACCGACAAGATTAACTGCACTCGGTCTCCCACTGAAAAGTTCTAGAAGATTCTCTATTAAATGCGGAAAATACAAGTGTAGTTTAGAGGCCTACCATCGGTTTTTAAATTAAAATACATATTGGCAAGTGTAAAGATACAAAACACAATTATTTTCTTTCTCGCGACGACACGGTAGCGATTTTCACGGAACATGGGATTCGATGTGAGAAAACCTTATCCAAACTACCTGGAAACGCCTCAGTATCCTACCAACTGCGCTAATTACGGAGGTCACAGTCAGACAAAATTATTTTCAGATATTTAATTATAAAAGAAATAACAAAGTAACAATTGAAATAATTCTATGAACTAGGTAAACGCAGGCCACAGCCAGACAAAATTATTTTCAGATATTTAATTATAAAAAGAATAACAAAGTAACAATTAAAAAATTTGTATAAAGTAGGTAAACGCGGGCCGCATGGACGCCGTGGCTCAGCGCTTTCGGTCACGTAGTAGGCACCGCCGGACGATTCGAGGCTATTGCATACTTGCAGTTGACGTGGAAGTGCATATTATAACACACATTTAGATGTCAAAGGTGGTACGTTTACTTTTACTTTGATACTGCAGGTCTCAAAAAAAAAACAAGGTCTCAAACGAATAAACCGATTTTAGCAGTGATGAAATTCTGAAGCATGTCCAAGCTTTCTAAGATTAGACAGAAAAATAATAACATGAAGCACCCATGTAGTCATTCCTATACCCTTAAAATTCATACCCAGGTAAAAGTCTTGGCATTGTGGATTAGACTTAAAAGATATATAATTCTCAAAGACGATCCTATGCCAAATAAGCGCGATATTCACAAATACAAAACAGAGAGTCGTTTTTAAAAACAATATCAAGTAAAACACTAATCAATGTGAAAATTGTGATATTTTTTTATTTATTGTTATATTAATTTTGACCTTTTCGCCGTAGTATATAATTTAACCAAATGCAATGGCCTGGAAACCTATCTATTGAATTATTACTAATACGGGACGTGTGTTAACCTGTGGAACTAGTGGTCCTTGGACCTTCAAACAAGATATACCTGCCTGACTATGGAGCGTAGACCTTTCTCATTTGAACCAATACAGGGTGGGAAAAAAACGATAGTTGGAGAGAAATTACCCTAAATATAAATATTGATAAATATAAATAATAGTATGTGAGAGGAAGTTTGAAAGTAGCACCAGTGATAGAAAAGTTGAAAGGGAATCGTCTGACTTGGTATGGGCATCTTATGAGAAGGGATGAAAGGCATGTTACTAGAAGAATAACGGATATGGATGTTAAGGATTAGAAAGTAAGAGGAAGACGGCAGAAAAGATGGATGGATTGTGTGAGGAATGATATGAATGTAAAGGGAGTGGATGAGGAGATGACGAGTGACAGGAAGGAATGGAAGAGAAGGACATACTGCACCGACCCCAAATAAATTGGGATAAGGGTTGGGGATGATGGTAAATTTTACTAAAGAAAATGCTTTATTATTTTTTTAATAAGTAAACTACATTCATATATTTTTCATAAATTGCTTATCTAAGCCAGGAATTAAAATCCGAAAGAATAACATCCTGTACTTTCATGACACCAATAGAGCCAATGATAAGGGTTAATTTCTTGGAAATAAGATAGTATGTTTAATTAAAGGAAGTCCCAAGAACGATAAAAAAATATCATTCAGTTCAAAAAATTTACCCACTAAATCTTCTTATTTTTTCTTACTTCTTTTTAAAATTAAAGAAATGTTTCCTTTCAGTATTGTCATCATTAATATTTAGGGTAAGTAATTTCCCTCCAACCACCGTATTTCTTTCCACCCTGTATACTCAGTGAATTCAGGTGAGTGGGTGGGATGCCTGATACCTGAAACTAAAATTATGAATAGGATTGATAAATATTATTACTTGTTGGCAGCAAAGGTCTCTTGTACAATTTATAGGATGACCTCCGTGGTCGAGTGGCTTTGTACACCGGTTTTCAAGGTATCGCCATCTCTGAGGTCTCGGGTTCGATCCCCGGTTGGGTCAATTTAGAAAACGAACTTTTCTATATTGGCTCAGGTCTGGGTGTTTGTGATACCACCGTTGTCTCTGATTCCCATAACACAAGTGCTTTAGCTACTGACTTTGGAATCGGATCAATGTACGTGATGTTGTCAAATATTTATTTAATATTTATATTTATTTATTTAATATTTATTTATTTAAAGAAGGTTTGACACATGCAACACTGATCTGATTTAATTTAATCACGACTTCTTTATTCAGATTCTAATCAAATAAATACCAAGTGCAGCTCTCTCAGACATACTTAGCAGATAAGTAATTAAAATATCTCATTACAGTACCCTCGATACGGCGCTGTAACCAAATTACGATGCCACTTGTGCTCCGCCCCGGCGTTGTTTAATTTCAATTAGCCGTACGAGCTCCTGTTTTTGGCAAGATCAACTTTACTCGCTAATGGTTACTTTATTTCATAACCCACCCTTACTGAATCATGGATAACGAAAGATTGTTTCTGTAACGAGAGGAAAATTAATTTTAAAATTTCTGGAGGATTTCTTGTTCATTATACTCGTGGCGTGATTAATATAATTATGTGCTTTTTTTGTTTCGTAGTCAAGTCAACAAGGAACCCTTATAGTTTCACCATGACCATCTGTCCGTCCGTTTGTCCGTCCGCGGCTTAGCTCAGAGGCCCTTAGTACTATGACGTTTTAATTTGGCATGAATATGTGTTATCACTATCGCCGAAAAAGTAATATAATGGCTGCTGGTAGGCTTTAAAATTTGACGAGTAATAGTCGGTCAACGGAAAAGTTTTCGTAGGTAGGTACAAATTTTATTGAATAGTAAGGTATTATATATTTAGTTATAGTCGTTAGTCGTGTAAAACAGGAAGTAAATATAAGTTTATAGCCATATGTCACCCCAACACGAGTATTGATATTACTCCCTGGGGCTGTCTCAATGAAATTCGGTAATTGAATTATTGAGTAATAAACTATATTTTATTATTTTTATATGTTATGGTATGAGGTTACAACGGAACCCTATACAGCGCGTGGCCCGACACACCCGTGGCTGGTTTTTGTTGAGTTGACTGAAACAAGTTCGCGTTCTTTTGTTTTAGTATCGTATGTAATGCCCTTATAATTTTAACCCTTCTATCTTTTTGAAGTTATCCTAATTTTGTATCAATCTGAACTGATAAGATAACGTATTTTTCGATTCCAACCATCCACCGGAACTGAGTTTATAAATCCTTTAAAGCACGCAAACTCAAGCGATGTGAAAGCGAGCTTCCGATAAAAGTTATATCAGAGCCGCTGTCACTTTCAATCTTAATCTGCAGACTCTCCTGGAGAATTCTCAAAACTCAATTAAAACCAACTCAACACTTTAATTGTGCGATTGATGAATTAGGCAAGTTTCGGGGACATTCGGCCCAGGTCATGTCGATATCACGTGAATCGATTTCGACGAGTTGAAATTGAGTAATCTCGATTCTAGATTTTCACGGTAAAACGATTTAAAACTCTGAGACACAGATAGAGCTGCACTAGCTTACATTGCTGCTCTGCCATTCATACTCTTCGCTATTATTTTCTAAAGACAAGAAAGCTTAAAGCCTATTTCAGACTACGCTATACTATTTTATATATTGTACAGCGCATCTCAATTTCCTAGCATATAGCAAGCCAATAATATAGCTATGTGTGAACGTGTTCTAAATAAATAAATAAGTACCTAGGGGATATTGTTGTGCTATGAAATATTATGCTTTTTATTTTATAGCGTAGATTAAAATGAGCTTGTAATTAAATTTAACACAAACTAAATTGATAATATATTAAATCGAGTACTGACTGCTGCACGGCTAGATCCATATAAACGCCAACTTATTCCTATTTGATTATTTCTTCAGTTAAGAAAAGTCGTGAAAATGGAAATAAAGATTTTTTAATGTTCAATCGAAAGTAGCTTACATCAAGTCCTAATTAAAATCAGCGCAAAAGTTTTTAATTAAATTTATTTGTCGGGCCCGGAACAAACATTCGTTAGAACGTAGTTTTGGCTCGCACCGTGTTTACATAAGTTTTGACCCAAATTGAAATCTGTTGAAACCAGTGGGCTCTTTGGGTGGGATTCTTTTTTTACTACCCACCTACATACGACACACTGTTTTTAAATGTTACTGAAAATATTAAATAATATACTAGAAAAAATACGACTCGCACCGAATCATGTTCTCGGACGGGAATCGAACCCGCGACCTTTGGATATCCGGTCCAATGCTCTGACCGCTAACGGTAGTTTAGCGGTCACTAGTCACTAGTCACTAGTGGGAACGTCGAATTTCTTCTAGTATATCAACTCTTAAGCTGCAAGCCAGCGCCATCTCACCAATGTACAAGGAATTACCTCGACATTCAATTGAATAGTTACGGAAAAGTTATTTTTTGATAAACTTCTCTTAAAAGAACCTTGTGTTGACTAATATAAATAAAAACACTACAACTGGAAACATTCTTGTCTAAAGTTTAAAATTATTTGATAGGAATCAAACTCTAAGACCATTTTAATTTAAGTACTACAAAACCCGCTGATAAAAATACGAGCCCAAATGTTCTTAGATACATATATTTCTTGATATAATATATTTATTTACAGTACTGTTCTGTGGTAAATATACAAAATAATGTACTTACGTAGTTTTATTATTTTGAAATTAATGTTCAGAACATCAGAGACATCTTGTCATAGAAAAAGAATCGAATCCAGAGTCGAAAGCGAAAAAAAAAATCAGTAAAAGGATTTTCCATTAAATGTGGTTGTAAATGGAATATTTATATCATTTTCTTTTAAAAGGTAAATCACATTGTATATCAAAGAGAAATCATATGTCTGGCTTCTATGGAGGAGATTACTTGTCAAGCTCGATAATAGAAATGTTCCCATACAGTAGTAGGTGAATACTTATTACTTACTCTTTTACAATCACCCTGAAGAACGTATGTCATCTTTTTGTCTGATATGACTCTTATTACAAAAGGAATAAGGGCTATAAGTTTTGTATTTGGCGCTAGTTTGTGAAGAACAGCAATGACGTCTCATTTTTATAAGTAGAGCTGGTATTTTATATGCTCTTTCAAAAAAATCCATTAATGATTACAAATTTACTAGATAACACTTGATGAACAATAATATACCTAGTATTATTTTATAGGATATGTGTGGATTTGCCCCCTCAAAATTATTTGCAATTTATCGACATCTAAATAAATAAATATTTGACAACATCACATACATTGCTCCGATTCCAAAGTAAGTAGCTAAAGTACTTGTAAAGTACGTACTTGTATGTACGTGTAAGTGGCTAAAGTTGTGTTATGGAAATCAGAGACAACGGTGGTATCACAAACACCCAGACTTGAGCCAATAATGAAAAGTTAAGTTTTCTAAATTGAACCAACCGGGGATCGAACCCGGGAGCTCAGAGATGGCGACCCTTGAAAACCGGTCTATAAAGCCACTCGACCACGGAGGTCGTCACCTAACAATAAACCATAGTTTCGAAAAAAATATTGCTAGTGAATTTTCTGTTCGAGAACTTCTCATTTCCTCTAGTAAAAACTATATCTATTTCCTAAGAATAGACTCCTTTTTAAATAAAGATCATTCAGGCGCCGTTCCTTTTTTGGGCCTTTTCTGAAAGTGCCAGCTAACAAATTAAATTATTAATGTATGAAAATGATGAAACTTCGAACTTGGATAACTTGGCTCAGAGTAATCCTACAACTTTTGTGCCATATAAACTACTACTCCAAATCGCTAGTTCTAGCAATACATACATTTTTTTTGTTGGCCGGCACTTCCTGAAGAGGCCCAGAGTCGTACTATACTAATTCTGGGCCAGAGTAAATCCTTTAACCGATGTCATCGATAAAGGCAAATCCTGTAAAGGAGTACATATCCTGTGTACTTCCGACGAGAAAGGATAAACGTCAACCAAAGCAAAACTGAATTATCATGTGCCAGAAAACAGGATGACATAATATTTGATATCTAAATATGTCTTATAATTTTTTAAAGTACGTTTTCATCGAATGATAAAGGCTTTTCTATTTATGAATGAACGTTTGAAATGAAATGAAATGAAACATTCTTTATTCAAATAAACTTAGATATTAAGTGCTTTTGACTTCATTGCATATTCTTTGAAACTCAGATAATCAAAATCTTTTAATTGTCTGAGTTTCAAAGAAACTAAAAATTTAACATGAAATTGTGATTACGGAAAATACACGTTACGTTAAACACTATTAAATAGCTATTTAAAACGATTCGCCAAATATGATAAATGTAATAATTATCATGGTTAGCCATTTAAAAAAATACTGGTACATGGGTACTGGTACAAAGTGTTACTAAGATTGAGTTTTTTTTTAGGATTATATGTAAAAAAACATTTAGCAGGTAGAAATCAAACACATACAAAAAAAAGCCACGACGTAACGAAACGGAGGCTTCAATGGAAAATATCTTCTCGTCTGCGTCTCAACCGATTCGATTGTAGGATTACATTCGGGAACGCAGAGCAATCCCGGGTTCTGTTTGTACCTTCCAATTCATGTTATTTACCCGGGAACATATCAATTATTATAGCGGAGCCGTAGGCAGATTTTTGGAGTTTGTACCCTAAAAAGTAGCGAGTGCGAATCGAATTCATATCAAGTACCAATGTCTTGTATTAGAATACATGTTCCCTAAAGATATTCCTTACAAACTTTGACATACGTACGCGATACAGATTCTTTACTTTTTCATGTGATCTGCAAAGTGTAGGCTGACTTTGTTATTTATCTTGTGCTATCACCTGTCTTAAGTTTTTTAGAAAAACTTAAATTAGTTTTCTTCTTCAATGTATTTTTTTTGTATTGACGACCTCCGGCAGTCGAGTGGCTTTGTTCGCCGATTTTCAAGGTGTCGCTATCCTTGAGGTCCCGGGTTTTCAATATTGTCTCAATATTAACTTTTCTATATTATCTTAAGTCTGGGTGTTTGTGATACCACCGTTGTCTCTGATTTCCATAACACAATTGCTTTAGCTACTTACTTTGGAATCGGAGCAATGTATGCGATGTTGTCAAATATTTATAAAAAAAATGTCTGTGCCAATAATTTTAAATCCAGGCTCTTATGGGGAATTGGGTCGATTTTTCGGGCGACTTGTTAGGCGTTTTTAGTCGACTAGGCCTTATCGTCAATCGTTTGCATCATCGTCGTCGAAATCGTCAAAATGATGATTGTGTTCCTATTTTACAAGCGATTGTCGATAAAAAGCCCTATTCAACTAAAGTCGCCTAGCAAGGCGCCCGGAAAATCGACCCGTGTAAATACTCCATAACGCATAAAATCCTAAAACATTTCTATGAAATTCTTAATATTGTTTTTAAGAAACGTACAGATGATCAAAGCGACGTCTTGTGTTTCAGACTGAGTGATTGGAGCTTACCGTTTGTTTACGAGAATTTTCTGTATTTTTGAATACACCTGGAGATTGTTATGAAATTGGCATTCGATGTTAAAAACTGTAACTGTTTTTATCACACAAGTTATGTCTGATATTGTAATATTCCGTTAAAATCTCTCAATACTTTAATAAATGGTTGTACACTGGTTTTGAAGCATTGCTTCTTAACAACTTTCAACATAAAATAGTAGATTATGCAATAAGGGCTTAAAGTAGTGTATTGTGTCCAGGGCGCTATTATTGAACCCCGAGTACGAGGGATTCTATGGTTAACTCCCGAGCGGAGCGAGGGAGTTAAGGCTAGAATCCTGAGTACGAGGTGTTCAAGATCGCCCATGACAAATACACATTTAAGCCCGCGATGCATACTCTACTTTTTATACTTTCTGCGAGGCAATTAAAACCAATGACTGTTATAAAGAAAGTACTTAAGTAATTATTTAAAGTTAGAATAATAAAATATGAAAAATTAAGAATATTTATTGAAAATTAAAAGTTATGTTAGAAACATTACACCAATAATTGTGCAACGACAAAGTTACATTCTTTGGTACATTTATAGTTGGGTTAGAGTTTATGTTTTTGTCGTCTATTCTGTAGTGGTCAGTTCGACATTCAAATAAATCCTTCTTGGTGCGCGGGTGAAAATGAATTTCGTAAAAAGTTTTCATGATAACATACAGCCTAACTCAGAATAAGATCTCATTACACCTAAACTTTTTTGAAACCAACATCGATCAAGCACGACTACAAGGGTTGCATTCCAAATTCAAATCACATTATTCCCCATGGGAAAAATGACTTACTTTAGGAAAGGTTTGCATGACACATAATATGCCATTGACGAGAAGGTAGTATAAAAAAAAATTATGTATTGCCTAACTATGTATTGTTAAAACATAAAACCTTTTTCGTATAAACATAATTAAAAAGAACATGTCGATTCGAAATTTATATTACGCAAACCTATTCCGAAAAGTTTGAAAATAGAACGAGCGAGCACATGACTCAAAAGTGTTTACAGCATAGGCAAGATCCGAATCTGTGAACGAGGGAAATAAATTGCTTGGATGGAGGCGGCGGGACGGGGCGGGGGAAGGGGAAAGGTGAGGAAATTCAGATTAGATTGAAGGAAGTTTAGATTGGATTGAATTTTCCCGCCACCTTGTTTAAATTAGTATGGGCGGGATGCTTGATGCGTTCGATCCCCGAAAGGAAAAAATCTGTTTTTTTTTAGCTCTTGTGTCGCTCAGCGTCGGATCATGCGTGTAACGTGATACTGGGAAAAAGTCACATGACGTGTTATATAAGGCAGAGGCGGATTCAAATGATTAATAAATATAATTTAATACTTAGATACTTACGAAAAAGTTTTATCTTATAATACTAAATAATATACTAGAAAAAATAGAACTCGCATCAGATCATGTTCTCGGACGGGAATCGAACCCGAGTGACTCGGTAGCTCAGCGTTCAGAGCATTGGACCGGATATTCAAAGGTCGCGGGTTCGATTCCCGTCCGAGAACATGATCTGGTGCGAGACCTATTTTTTCTAGTATATTATTTAGTTTTATATAAAAATATCATTGTGAATGCTTAAGTCTCAAAATTTCAAAAAGTTTTATCTTAATCATCAAAACTGATAATTGTATTTTTTTATATGTCCAGATAGAAAATTGAACTGTATTTTTATGATTTCACGTAAGTACCTAAACAGTAATTGCCTTCCACATATTAAGCTCATAAATTATGTGTTTAATTTATAATAATGTTGTAAGCTCGCATAGAATAATAAATACAATCATTTCTTCATGCGATAGCATTAATTGGTTTCCTATCGTCAAATATTCCGCCACTTTTCTCACACTAAACTGGCTAAACTTGTCCCCGCACCTATCGCTCAATCATAGACTTTTTTTAACATTTCCTGAAAAACGTCACCGCCCCATTGTCCCATTCATAACGAAATTATATCAGCAAGATAGTGTCCCGGGATGATTGATGGCGCGTGCGCGACAAAGAAGGAGTAACCCACTATCGCTCACCGAAGCTTTTCACGAGCTTTTAAAGTTGCCGTAATAACAGTGTCTTCTGAAAATAATTACGCCACCAGATGATGTATGATCATTGTTTCAGAAAACACGATCGCTCTATACTGGTGTTTTTTGTTTGTTGGGATAGTTATTTTTCTCGAGGTATGAAACTCTATTTATCAACCGATTTCAAAAAAGGAGCAGGTACTTTGTTCACCTATTTGTTTTTCTTTGTATGAAATAGCTTTGGAATTACTGGTTGGAAATGTTTTTATTATTTTTACAGTAAAAATCAAACTGTATTAATTTAATTTACACGTCAACTGTAAAACTGGTATTTAAACACCATAGCTCTACTTAACTTGGGACTAAATGGTTGAAGTGATTTTTATAATTTCCTTAAGTTGACTTCAGTAAGTATCAAACCAATGAAATGTTGGACTTTTTTATTTTTTGACTTACCCTACTGTTGCCTCGCTCGACGTTAACTGGCTGCAAGTTAAAGATGAATTTCATCAGAAAACACTCTTCACTGTTTCATTTTTCAGGCTTTCAAGCTCCCGTTATGAATTACACCCGCGCTGGCGGCACTTCGCGAAGAAATTAAAAAAAGAAACACCTTCAGGGGTAATCATTTTGCACTGCCATTTTATCCAATCTTACACATTCATAAAACTGTCGTTAGGTTTTAGTTTGTGTCTTTGATTGCGGACAAGATTAAAGATAAAAGATTTGAATTTGATAAAATTGGATGTAATTCAAAGATTTCACAAAAATGTTAGGTTTAGTCACAAGGCTAGACTAGAAGTTAAAAACGATTCAAGATAATAATATATACCATTTTCAAAATATTTAAATCTTCGTTGATTTTTAACTGTAATTCGACGCGAAAGTTCTATGGAAAGTGACGTTTCACAGAGGTCGCTGGAGGGGCTTACGACGTCCACAGATCATCTTTGACTTGACGGGTTAGGAGGACGGCAGACTCGACGCTTGCATGTCGCGGCGTAGATAGTTTGAAATATGCATTATACCTATCCATAATTTCATACGTAAACGAAGTGTTTCCTTAACCCTTCAACGCCCGAAAAATGAGACACAACTAATTATAATTGAACGTATTTAGTTCTTATTTATAATTGCAGCCTCAACTGTTTTTGTAACTATGAAAGTAATTCCTAGGATCATGATCTGGGTTGTTTTTCATTATACTACTACAATTTTTTTGGACACTGACTAGGCTTTAGACTCAGTAGCATAATTAGTCAGTGCATTGGGCCGGAATCCCAAGAGTACAGGTTCTAGTCCCGTCTGAGATGCTAAAGAGTCACTCTTTTTTTTAGTTAGTATATTAATTGTCTTAATATAAAAATTGTATTGTGAATGCCTAAAGTGACTCAATTTTCGTATGCTTCCAAGCTGTAACTTACGATTTAAGTATCTGTTTCTGTCAAATGCGCATATAGTACATAATTCCTGAATAAAATGGCTATTAATGCTAGTCTGCCGATCTCGGAATTACAATATAACCTGCAACAAGTTACAATTACTTATTATCTTTTATACAACACTGTTAATTTTATTGTCTGTGTTTGAGTTGTCAAAAGTCATTGCCCTCTTGCAATATACATGCGATGCTTTCGGTGAATTTCATCTGTGGATCATCAAATCAAAGCATGTCCTGGATAATTTAGGCAACGACAGGCCTGGCTTGCCCTCATCAAAACGACAGGATTAATCGGGCTGTACGAGTAATATTACTCCGTGAAAAAATCCCGTAATAAATTTAAGTCTCAACAATTTCGACGTGGCAGGAATTTATCATGGTGCTCGGTGACAGAGGCTGTGCTGTTTCACGATCCGTTTTCATTTTTATTTCTTTATAAATTTCACCCAGTTAAATTAGATCGGTGAATAATCTTGTAAAGCCGTAACAACTTTTTATATCTTTGATGTTTTTACTAAGTTTTTGGAGCAAGATTTGCACATGGTTACAACTGAACACTTTTTGAAAAGTGACCGAGAAATCAAACATTATTTATTTCTTTTTGTAGCCTAGTTTAGCCTAGAAGTGACTAAATAAGGTTTTTTAATATCCCCTCGGTAACATTTGTTATCACAAGTAATCGAGCCTGTTCCCCATTTCTGAAACGTCACGTTTTTCATTAACAAGACATCTTTATTATCAATCAATTTGCGAGTTAATTGGAAGTAGAGCGGAAATCAATTAATGTAAATATTGATAAAGGGAATTTTAACAAGAGCCTTCATATTATTTTATCATCGTTAGTGACGTTTGAGAAAAAAATATTGAAGGACATAATTAAGAGTTGGGACATGATTATTACATGGTTGAAGTTCATTAAATATTGTTTTCCGTTTAATTAGTCGATTCTTAAATACAAACTTTAATAAATAGGGAGTGTCAAAGTAGACTATACGTTTATTCAAAAGCTTTTTGTTAATAAAATTGTTGTCATCGTTTGAAGTATCTGTATTTTTCTCGTCCATTTTTTCCTTTAGTTCGTTTGACTCATTGATCCCAAAATCTACTATCACTAATACTTAAATAAGAATCGTAGAAACAGTAAATAAAAACTTACTTTTACCTATAGTAGTATACCGTATTAAAAACCTTATCAACCTTTTTACTATCAACCCTTCGCCCTTCATAGCTTGTAGGCTATCACCGTTAGTTTTTTGAATGAATTTATTGAACCTCAAGCAGATTTCAACATTGAAAAGAAAAATGGGCGAATGAATGAAGCCTTTCGGTTCCCTACCCGTCGTCCGGAACCTTTTGGTGATTCGCAGTACGCAGCAAAAAGAACCAGCCCTAATTGCTGTCAAGGCTTTCCTATGCGGCCATTAAAACAGAGGGTGTGCTATTGCATAAATTTAATCAATATTGGACAACATCCATATTCCAAACTAAAGTAGCTTCAAATCAGAAATAATCACGGTATAAATTACCAGACTTGGAAAAAAACTGAAAAAAATCGTTTCATTGTTAATTTCATTCATTTGACGACCTCTGTGGTCGAGTGGTTTGTACGCCGGTTTTCAAGGTGTCGCCATCTCTGAGGTGCCGGGTTCAATCCCCGGCTGGGTCAATTTAAAAAACGAACTTTTCTATTTGGCTCAGGTCTGGGTGTTTGTGATACCACCGTTGTCTCTGATTTCCATAACACAAGTGCTTCAGCTACTTACTTTTGAATCAGAGCAATTTTTGTGATGTTGTCTAATATTTATTATTTATTTATTTAAGAGATGGCGACATCTTGAGCACCAGTGGTACAAGAGACTTTACCACGAAGGTTCTGTACTAATTACTGTTGCGTTTTTACCCAATTGCAAAGACCCAGCTATTGCTTGTTTTCTTTTACTTTTTGTGGGCGAATTATAGATATCTAGAACAAAGGCGAGAAGTTAAATTAAATATTTAGACATAATATGGTTTTGTGTCTTTTAGAATTCAGATTTTCTTACCTCAAATAAATGTAGAAAAGCTCATCTTTCAACGCATTGTATTAAACAAGGGAGAGCCAATTAATAAACTCCATTTATTTTCTCACCAATTCCACTCGTCTTCCGCTCATGTCCCGCTGGTTTCGTGGCCCTACATAATATCTCCCCTTCAGAGGACGATACTCGTCAATGACAAATTAGGATATCTTGCGGAGCACGAAATTGCTGCCGCCATATTACATATTGAATTTTTCCGTTTTTTTTCTGTGTCAGTTATTAATATTGCTCGAATGTATAAAAGTTCATTGGCACTTAGTAAGAAGTGATAAAAAAATCCTGGAAATATTTTGCAGTCTGTACAAATTCAATGTAGATACAGTATACAAGGTGTTACAAAAATACCCCTAATGCCGAATATGGTATATAGAGACCATCAAACTGAACAACTTTTACTACGGGGCCAACTCTGAAATCGCGAAAAAAAATCATCTGTTTCATACATTTTGATATTTTCGATTTTAATTTTTGTATGAAACAGCTGATTTTTTTTCGCGATTTCAGAGATGGTCCCATAGTAAAAGTTGATCAGTTTGATGGTCCCTATATACCATATTCCGCATTAGGGGTATTTTTGTAACACCTTGTATAAACTAACTAAAATAAATTTAAGTTTGTAAATATCGTTACTTATTTCTGTTAAAGCTGATAAGTTTGTGGCGCCTGTTCTTCTTGTCAGTTAAAAAAGTCTGGAACTGGTAGTAGGAAAATATAGACAATTCAAAAGTGCTTAATTATTAAGTTTATTTAAATAAAGACATTTTGAAATCTCAAATTTAAAATACTATACAGTGTTGAGTGGATTCTTAGTTAACCAATAAATTTGAAAAGAAGTACTTAATATCAACCTGGAAAAACATTGTCAATAAAAGAATACAACTCCTTATTTTAAAAGAAAAACAATAAAGAAGTTTGTCATTGTTACCTAGTTTATTTTACAGGGTGATGTAAATGTGATAACCAATTACGAAAGAGGTTAATGTTTTTGATTAAATAAAAAATAATCCCCGGATTGTATGTAAGCGCATAACTTCAGAACGATTACACCACATTACATAATTCTTTTTTTTTTGTTTTTGCTATTATTAGCATTAACAAACTTTTTATTTTTATACAAAGAACCCAGATACGTTTTTGCTACGTTAAAATGGAATCTGCCCCTACGCGCACGGCGTCGTAGCGTAAGCGTATCGTAATACGCACGTCGAACGAGCGCAATACGAGCACGTTATTCAAACAAGTCCGTACACGAAGCATTGTTGCAGCGAATCACTGGCGTCAAAAAACAAGCCTAGAAAAAGGAAGGATTAATGGATAAAGCTTGGGCAGAAAATATCGTCGAAAATTAACTGGACAGCGGTTAGGTTAGGTTAGGTTAGGTTGACGACCTCCGTGGTCGAGTGGCTTTGTACACCGGTTTTCAAGGTGTTGCCATCTCTTGAGGTCCCGGGTTCGATCCTCGGTTGTGTCAATTTAGAAAACGAACTTTTCTATACTGGCTCAGGTCTGGGCGTTTGTGATACCACCGTTGTCTCTGATTTCCATAACACAATTGCTTTAGCTACTTAATTTGGAATCGGAGAAATGTATGTAATGTTGTCAAATATTTATTTATTTATTTATTATTTAGGTAACAGGATATTAATATTAATATTTTAATGCTGCCACTGCTATGGAAGAGAACTACTAGGTTTTAAAAAGTATTTTGCCAAATAATTACTGTGCTGGTTTGGTGGGGAATTTCCGTCAACGCGAATCTCTTAATTATATTCTGAAACAATATTTACGTCTACGCGACGATTCGTTTGTAGAACTTTGCAGTTCTCGTACTCGTTGCGTCTTGACGATACGCTTACGAGACGACTAAGCTTACGATCAGTGTGCGAAGGGACATAGAGGGCCTTTACACATTGGGCTAAATAAATGAGGTGGCGATTCGATTTTACAGGTGATTGTCGATAAGAAGCGCTAGTCGACTAAAATCGACCCATGTAAATAATAAAATAGTGAGCACAACTTTTTATGGTCAACAGGAAATCGAACACTGCTACTACCACGGCACCGTGAAGGACTACCCGGGCGCGTCGGCCGCCTTCCACACATGCAACGGCGTCTCCGGTGTCATCCACATAGGCAACGAAACCTTCGTCATACATCCTTTCTACGGCGGCGATCTATCGGTCAGTGTGCATGGTTCATTACTTTAAAGTCAAAATCAAAACATCAAGGGGCTGACATGAGCCAACTAGCGCCGCCAGTCGATTTTATTTTATTTATTCTAAATAAGCCCAATTTCTTAAAAAAGGAATCAGTCAAAGTCTTGTGAATGATGTCTAACGTTTATTGAATATCGTTACAACATTACAAAATGCGTGCAATAGTTTAAAAACGGGTTGGAACCAACAGTGGCCACTTTTAACAAAATCGCGTTTTAAAACTGTTTGAATGCCTTTTCAAACTGTGTAAAGTTATTCAATAAGTATTAGACGTTATTAACAAAACCTTGACTGATTCTTTTTTAATAAATTGGGCTTATTTAGAATAAATAAAATAAAATCCACTGGCGGCGCTAGTTGGCTCATGTCAGCCCCTTAATTAAGTTAATATCTTCTTTACTTATGCTATCACGGTTTGGGAATGTTGTTAGCATCAATAATTTGGTATCAAAAACAGTTGCGGATTTTAATCACTGCTACTGAAAGGAACGTCTTTTTCGTTTCTTTACGAAAACAGCAACATTGTTTTTTTGTTATGATCCGTTTTTTTAATGGTGTTATTCATCTTAGACATAATTCGAACATAAATACACCTTTTAATAAGTCATCTTACCAATTCGATATAAAACTTTTCGAGCAAATCAAACATTCGCAAAATTAACCAAGAAATGGAACAGCAATATTATGCTATGATCCATTTTTTTTAATGGTGTAATTCATCGTAATCATAATCATAATTCTTTATTTGCGTAAACGGTGAAAATGTTTTTACAACAATATTAAAGTGCACATGTTTTGCGCTTATTAAAGAAGCATGTAAATTGTAACAAGTTAATTCGAACATAAGTACACCTTTTAATAAGCCATCTTACCAATCAGTATAAAACATTCCGAGCAAATCAAACATTTGCAAAATGTATCAAGAAATGAAACGACAATCACAGAGATGTCATCAACTCGAAAGTGACGAAACTTATTTTTAGGCTGCTAAAGGTAATGTCAGTATGTTTCTGGCACCTCTACCTTTTGTATCTCTTGAAAAACTTTTGCTACCTAAAAATGGTGACGTAAATATTTTTGTCACCTCAGTTTCTTTTAAACATGGGCCTACTACAAACACCGAATTGCGATAATCGGGCGACAGACGTTCCGTTTTTAATTCAGGAACGAATTTAAAAAAACATTTCGTCGATACCGTGATTATTTTAGGGTACGATGCCTCATTAGGGCAAACACCACCATATAGTATCTTTTGGTTGTCCGTCCATTTGCCTATCATCCTTTTTCTCAGGAAAGCAGAGACACGATACATATTAATTTTATTTTCAACTACTAAAATCATAGACCTCTAAAAACTAAGACAACTCAAACAAAGAAACGACCTTTATGGTCGTATAATATTTCAACCGTGAATAAATCGTGTATTTACTTATATCTATTTTATTACCTAGGTCAACGGGAAATACTAATAAAATACTAACGAAATTTATCTAGATACAGATTTTTTTTTTCAGAAAATTATTATATACAAGGTCTATTAAAGAGACTAATCTGAAAATAGTAGTTTTGTAGTAATATCCTAAGGGTTTGTCTGGGAGATAATGCTTTTAGCATTAATTCCGCCTCTTGGACATTATTTTATTGTTGTACAAAAAAATATCTGAATCATATCAGTATTTTTTTTCGTACTAGGCCCTCGGGTAATTCGTATCACCGGCTTGTCCGAATCGTCCCGGGATGACGGATGCGACTCATTACCACACTCGCCACCTACAATTACCCTCATTATTTCCCAGTTAACACGTGTTAGGAAAAAATTTTCCCACTTTCTTGGGCTTTATCACTTAGGTAAACCTAAAACAATACTACTTAGAGATAATATTATTACTACAACTGACAAAATCTGGTATAAAACTTAATCAAGAACGTTACATTGGTGGTTTTTTCTTACAGACAATCTAGAGTACATTTTCCGTACACTTTTGTGGAGAATCAGGGATTAAGCTCTTAACGACGAATGTACTAAACAAAAGGTTGTTGTCGAAATATGTATTAAAGGACCTAATTTATCCAAGCCTTCGTACTCATTAAAAAATAACTAACTTAAATACTCAATTCTCAATTGTTCATTCTTATGCAAACTGTGTGCAGCTACTGCAATATTCGTAGCTAGCTCACAAATTAACAAAATGGTTGCCAAGTAAGGAGCTCGACGGATCCTTCAGCTTTTGTAATTTTAATAAACTTCCTTTGGCTTATGTGAGCATAAGCCAAAGAAATGCTAATGCTATTAAAAATTAAATGTAAAATATTTGTTTTCTTTTAAGTTTTTCAGATAACATTATTTTTGTGAATGTAAGTTACATTATTGAGAACCATGCTATTTGCTCTTTAAGAATGTATCCTTTATTCATTTTTATTTTAAATAATCATTTTTCTATCTTATCATTAGTTTAATCTAAAGAGGTATTTCTTTATTACGTTGAACTAATATAAGCGATAAAAACTTAACTTTTGGTGTAAAAGTCAAGAAATACTGTTATGACTGAAAAATCTGAAACAGCAATCATTATTGATTAAAATACACGGTTCAACCAAATTAATTATCTTTGGTTCAAAGACGTAGAACGATAATTGAAATTTACATGATTTTTGCTTCATCCAAATTACAAAGCTGAAGTGAACCGTGTGTTTTTGCCATTGCTTAAACCGCCACGACAGCACGCAAATCCCACAGCGAACACGTAAGCGTGACAGCGCCTCATACGTCACTGCTAGAGCAGTAATTAATGCCTGCGATATCGTGACGTAAACGCTAAACGTCAGCTTAATGATGCACTCAACACTAGAACATAGGAAACGACAGGATAATCTGGTTTACTTGCCATGTTGCTACGGCTTGCTTGTTTACGATAGTACGTGTTACGTGATCTCGTTACGACATTGTTAGACATTGATGCAACTTGATATTGTCGTAATCTTTGCTACGAATAATCATGAAAGGGTACCTACAATTCTAAGTGTTGTGAGTGTAACTTAGTTGAGAAAATAATTGGAACAGATAATATTGGAAAGAACTGTTATTCTCTTCCTCTAAGATAAGTGTGAAAGGCAGACGCTAGAAATGACAGACGGTCACATTTTAGAAATAAAATACTTTTTACGGATTACAGCGCGTATATTATTAATTCAGGTGTTGTTTTAGAATTATTTAGTTTGTATATATTGGTTTTTAGAATTCACGACGTTTCGACACCTTTCTAGGGGCCGTGGTCACGGGAGGACTAAAGCAAAAAGGCTGCTCATATTTTTATGAAATTACCTGTTCGAAACTTTATAAAAATGTATTCTAGTTTATTAAATTATTTTATAGCTGCGTTACATTTTAATTACACCGTGTTAAATTAAAAAATATTGGGTCTCAATTTCATAAACAGCAATATGTTGGTGAAGCATAGTTATTTCTAGTTATTTAGCCATAATTATAACAACAATCAGGTAAGTAAATACATTTTCAGATAACTTTATAACATTGACATTTAATGAAAGCAAATACAAAGCGATTTTTTTTAAATGAATTACAATTTTATTTGCCCATACCCGCGATATCTAAATGAAACATCGCATTGATTGACAAACAAACAATTTCTTCCGTGTTTTTTAGGTTTATGATTGACATTTTATCTACCCTCTCAAAAATCACTCGGTTCCGTCATATTTGAGATATACTTATATCTTCCCAACAGCACTCCACACCGTATTGCGG